>JAJEJO010000729.1:103261-349662 GCA_020662805.1 Glaucomys volans | reverse complement strand
AAAATAGGGCTGGGGATTGAACCCAGGGGCACTCCACCACTGAGCCACATCCCCAGCCCTATTTTATATTTTATTTAGAGACAGGGTCTCACTGAGTTGCTTAGGGCCTCGCTAAGTTGCTGAGGCTGGCTTTGAACTCCCGATCCTCTTGCCTCAGCCTCCCAGGTGCTGGGATTACAGGCGTGCACCACCATGCCCGGCCCATGCTTTTTTAACTACCAACACAGGCTGTCTCCTGGCATATGGAGTGGAAGCCAAGCCCTGGGGATGCAAACCCAGCAGCACTTGGTGGCTCTGCACCTGCGTCCAGGCTCTGTGTCTGAACCTTCAGTGTCCTAACCATGTCCTGAGCCCCTTCCCACCACACCTCATTCAGCTTGTCGCCTATGAAGTGGGCAGCCACATGGGCTGGCAGAACATTCTCCAGGAGAAGGCGGTTCACATTCTCCATGGTTTCAAATTCCTCATGTTCTTTCTTGAACTTCTTCTTCCACAAACAGTCCAAACGACAATAATAGTCAATCTGCAAATGGAAACATAAGTGTCCATCCATAGGACAACACCTACCCAGGTTGCTGGTAGGCACAGCTGTGACTTAGCAATACTGAGCCAGCCCACAGAGCTGCCCAGCCTGAGCCCAGGGCTGCCTACCCTGCAACTCAGCCCACCCACTTGTGACTTGGGGAGGCCAGGACTGGAAGCCCCCCCCGTCCTGGGGACCAGAGCTTCCGCACAGGACTCCTCTGGCTTCATGCCTGAGACACCCTCCCCAGCACACCCTGCCCGCCTGCCCAGTGCAGGAGGGGAGGAGAGGGAAGCTGAGCTAGGGGCCCACGTGCACCTGTCTGGAGAGCATGATGAGGGTGGCATAGAACAGGACCAGGTAGAAGTTGATCATGGTCTTCAGGTCACTCAGAGAACAGCCAGCAGTGCTGTTGGTTGCAGAAGGGGAGAGTCAGCCCCAGCCCCAGGTATGAGTGTGTGTTGACCTTCACATGCTGTGTGCCGTGTAGGCAGAGGTGGACGGGCAGCTGCACAGGGGCAGGGGAACGGGAGGAGGTGGACTGGGAGGTGGGGAGGGCCCCTGAGGGGACATTCGAGCTCTTCCCTGAAGGACCGGTGTCGGCTGTGGGGGATACGAAGGCAGCCAAGAGTTCCTTGTGGGAGGGAGGGAGCAATCAGGTCAGGAACTTGCAGGTTGGCATAAGGACTCAGCAGGGGCAGGGCAAAAGAATTTTTCTCTGTGTCCCCAAGCTTCCAGCCTCTTAGTTCAAGGGAACTCTCTCTCCTTCATCCAAAGCCCCAGAACCCCCCCCACACCCCTCTTCCCATGCCTCAGGCCTCAGCACCTGTCCAAGAAGGGACCAAAAGCATCTGCTCTTGTCAAAACTTTGGTGCTCTAGGACATGCCTCAAAGAAAGCGGCTGACTTGGCTCCAGTGTCCCTCTCTCTTATTCCTAAGCTGGCCCAGAAATAGAATGACCCTGGTGGCTTCTGTTGGACTAGCACTTCCCCCAGAGAATCCACCAGTGAGTCCCACTCAGTTCTGAGTACAGGAGACCCGAGGTCTCTGTCAGTTAGTGTCTCTTTAGTAAAATAGAAACCCTGCCATCGCCCACAATGTCCAGTCCCAATGGGAGTGCAAATGCTGATTCACCTCTGCTTGACCAGGCACCACGGCCACAGCTGGCCACAGGAGCCAGGCTGCGCCAGGCCCTACCTGAAGGTACCGTTGGTCTTGGTGAGGTTGCCCAGACTGTGGCCACAGCAGTCCCCCTGCCAGCATGGGGAGAGATTGAAGAGCACCAGGTAGGCCACCAGCGCCACTGTCAATAGCACAACCTTCAGCTCCAGGTTCATCCGCAGGAAGACGGAACAGGCAATGAAACCCAGGATGCAGCTGCAGGTGTAATACTGGGGAGATGGCAAAAGTCACCCCACCATGACCCATCTCCAGGAAGCACGCCTCCAGAGCACCATTGCCAAAGGGAGACAGGACAGCACCCACAACCCCGGCTGCCCGGTCCCTTCCACCCGTGGGCTCAGAGCCAGGCGTCTGCAGCATGGCTCATCTCCTGACACCTTTCAACAAAAAGTGGCCCGCAGATCTGAGAGTCTCTAGAGTGACACTGTTCTGCAGCTTTGCTACTTGTGGCAAGTGAGCTCATTTTAAGGAAAAAACTGTGGTAAGTAAAACTCCAGGCCAAGGTCGAGACAGTGGCACACACCTGGCACACACCTGGTCACCTTCCCTGTCATTGGGACCTGCTAGAGCTCACCCTGCCCAAGGTGCATCTCTGTCCACATTACTCTCCTGCTCAAGATTGTGCTGTGGCTCCCCACTGCCTCCAGAATAAAGATCACTCTTCACCCTGGCCTTCCTGCTTCACCCCAGCTTGGACCAAACCTACCTCTCTGGCTTTGTCTCCCAATCCTCCCCCACTCCCTCCCCATGATACAAGTCCCCTGAAACCATACTGAGGCAGCCTGTTCTCACATTGTCCCCTCTCCTGTCTGCCTTTTAAAGACCTGCTAAAAACTCACTGCCACTCCCCACACCCCAGTCCCATGTCTCACTTGGCTTGACTTAGCTCCTCTGCCACCAATACTTTGGTGTGGTGGTGACCTTGGGCCCTGTGGACCTCATCCATTGACCTCTGATAAAATGGCCTTTGCTGGGGAAGTGATCTGGGAAGCACACTGGCACAGCTGATGCTCAGCCCTCTCTCCATCCCTCCTCCAGCCCTCCCTGCCCACACCGCTAAGATCAGCAGCCAGGCCCAGCCCTCTGTGTCCCCAGGCCTAGTGAGCTCCACCTGCCTGAGCCTCTCAGGAGACACGGGACTCACTCTTTCACACCCCACGGTCACATGGACTCAGAACCAGTGCTCTTCACCCCATGGCTGCACCCCTTGGCAGGAGCATCCAAGGAAGGACATAGTGCCCAGAGAGCTGGCCTGGGGTCTGGGCTCAACCCGGAGCCAGGATGGACGGACACTCACCGGGAGCAGCTCACACATGGATCGGTTGCTGCTGCTGCTTGTGGCCCACGGGCTCGTCTCATTGCCACCAGGTAGCTCCGGGGCTGGGAGAGGCATCAAAGGCTGCACAGGGGACAGGTCCTCGTTAGGGAGAGCTGAAGGACCAACTCTGGGACCTGCAAGCACCAGGTAAAGCGGGCCCGAGACAACCATGGCCACCACAGGTGGCCTGAAGCCACATGCCAGCCTCAGCTCTAAGCACCCCACCCTCCACAGCCACCACCTGGGTCACAGGGAATTGGTGCATCAGAGGCAGGGAGGAGGATCAGCACGGCCATGAGCTGCCTCTGTAGTGACCCTGAGGGAGAGGCTTGGGTGCTCACTCCCCACACCACAGCTCCGGAGTGTGAGGCACGGCGGAGGAGAGGCCTCGGCTCTAAGGAGGGAGCTGGGCCATGCTCCCCATGGCAGCTGCCAGAGCTGAGGCTACCAAGTCCCAGAGACAGCGAGACTGGAGCTCCTCCAGCAGGAGGAGGAATGGACGTCAGACACCGTGGCTCAAGCATCATGTCATCGTCTAACCAGCCACAAAAGTGCCCTGGGTGCCCCGAGTTCTTGTTGGACCAGGGTGAGGAACTCTAAGCTCAGGACCTCACAGGGCCATTCACTGAGCTCTGGAGGAGTTAAATCAGATGCAGCCATTAAGGCAACCCACTGTAGGATTCTAGAATCCAGAGGTTCCCAGGGTCCAAGAAAGATCCTCCACCCAGGAAGCATACCACAGGCCCCCCCGGGGATCCCTGCCAGGGCCTGCTGCCCCCACCCTGAACTGACCAAGTTGATGATGGCAATGGTGAGCAAGCTGCCAATGGTCAGCACGGCCAGGGACAGCCTCAGCAGGGGCTGTGTCTCCACCCTCTCGGAGATGGCCTGGAGTGTCCCCCGGGCTGGGCAGCACCTCTGTGGACACAAGGGGTCAAGTCACCCAGAGTCAGCAGCTGGAACAGGAGGGGCAGGCCATCTGAGGGAAGCCACGAGCAGGTCGGGGGAGGGAGAACTCTCCGGAGGACTCTAGAACATTCAGCAAGTTGTCCTTGAGGCAGAAGCAGCCACCTGGCCCCTGAACAGTGAGGGACTCAGACCAACAAAGCTCTCTAGGGTGGGCTTCTGGGAGGGTCCCAGGCAGAGAGGGAGGGAGGGGGCAGTCACAGGGACTGAGTGCTCACAGCACAGCAGCTCAGGGGCCTCAGTCACTCACCAAGAACTCAGTGGCAAAGCACAGGCACAGCACCAGCCCCAGCAGGCAGGCCACCAGCCCAAAGGACACACCCAGAGTTGCCATCCTAGATGGAAGGCAAAAACCTAAGCGCCAGGGGTCATGTGCCCAGGACCCATCCCATGGCCCCAGTCCTCCAGCTCAGTCACCTGCCCCTCCCCAACTGCCCCTGTACACACAGCAAAGGGGATCTTTGAAAACTGTGTTCCAACTGCCCCACTAATAAAACGCAAGGCCTGGCCAAAACATGAAGATCCAGGTCAACATCACGTCCCCTTTGGGCCAAGTACGCAAAAAATGAGTGATACTGTGAACCTTGGAACTGGTGTCCAGCCCATAAAAACTAGAGAACAGCATTCCCTATTTTGTCTTTATACATCCCAAATCTCAATTTCAGTCCATCCTTTGGCCTAACTGCCCTTCTAGAAACTACTAGTGGCTGACCTTTGACCTCCTCCATCTGACCTCAAACCCCTCTTTCTTGTCCCCCAAACACAGGGGCCCAGAGCTAGAAGCCCAAGTCTCAGGGACTCCTGATCCTGGCTGGATGTCATTAACCCTCTGGGTCTCATTCTCCCTCCTCTGAGAAGGAGTTGACTACCTGTGGTTTTCAGAATCAGCCCTTAAAGGACTCCCAACACTAAAATGCCTGAGGGACACACAGATAACAGGTGACTTAGAAGGCAAGAGACATTAGGGAGTGGGGAGCCCTGTGAGGGGGCACATTCAGTTGCAAGTAAGGGTCAGTAAGGTCAGATGTGGGGCCACACCCCTGGGCTCAGCTGCTTCCAGCCCCATCCTGAGGCTCTGAGAAGGTTTCCTGCTGGGTCCTGCCAAGATCCTCACCCCTCCAGCAGGACCCCAGTGGGCTTGGCCATCTGCCCCACTCAGACTGACCTGGGCATCACCAGGACGTGGATGAGCAAGATGCAGACGAAGACTAGGCTGGCGCAGGCGAAGTCATGGCGGGCCCGGGGGATGGGTGCCAGGCGGTACTGAGGGCGACAAGACCGTGAGGGGTGGTGGCCTGCAGGGTTCCAGTGCCTCCCAGTCCAGACTGACACCTTAGAAAAGTGCCTCACGCCCCTTCCTGAGTTCCAAGTGATGTGACATTTGATGACATTCCCCGGCTGGCATTTTGTGGTTTCTTTCTACAGGGAGAGGCCCTGCCTCCCCTTCACCATGCCCATCAGGGCCTCTGACTTAGAACTCATGGCCCTCTACCCAAGGAGTAAGGCTGGGCCTGAGCCCCTGAGCTGGCAGATGGGGGGCCCTGGTGCTCGCCCTCTGCACAGGTCCAATGCACGATCACAGCCCTGCCAGGGCTCCTGCGGCAAGGGAGGGGGAGGCTCAGAGGGAGCAGCCCCAGCCAGCCAAAGACCCTCCTTCACCTCCGCCGGCCCTTCCCGGGGTAACCTTCCTTAGGGAGCCCCAGGGAAGAGTAGGCCCCTCCCCCTCAATCCAATCACTGAGGGTGTGACCCCCCTCATAGGGCCACACCTGAGACTAAGGGCAGGCTCTGGAACCTCTGAGACTGTCTATGAAATGGGAGCGGCCCCACCTGGGCAGGAGTTAAATTACATAATGACATGTGTGCCCAGGACCTGCTGGAACCCAGAGCACTCCTCGACCACAATCACTACTGGACAGAAAACGAGTTGCAGCCGCAGGCCTGGAGAACCCGCAGGGCCCGCCCACTCCAAGGCGGAATCTGGCGGGGTTTTCTCATAGGGAGGCCCATACCCTCGGCCAGAGCCACTCACTGGCCCCGCAGCCCAGGTTCTGGCCGTGAGGGAGCAAAGTCTTCAACACTATGAGGCAGATCCCTAGTGGGGGGGGTGGGCGGGGTCCCAGATCAAGGAGTGAGGCAGACTGGGGAGAGAAACAGCCCCAAGTTGGGGCTATTCTGGGCCCCTGTCCCATCTCCAGTAGCCAGCTGCAGACATTCCCCACGACCTCCATACACTGGATCCTTTGGGAGAGTTGGCTGCTCTATGGCTTGTGCCCCTGACCCAGGCCAAGGCAACCCTGTTCCTCTGGGGTGGTGGCTGCCCAGGGCCCCTCACCTCACGCTCAAAATCCTTCTCCAGGAAGATGGACCCAAAGGTGGAGAAATCATCAGACTTGGAGCAGCAGGGCCTGTGGGTGGCAGTGTGGAGTGGAGGCCCGGGTGAGTGGAGGCCATGCCCTGTGGGGAGGTCACAGCAGGAAAGGGAAGGAGCTACCCAGGCCCATGGCTGGGGCTAGGCCCCCCGGCACAAGGGTATGAGGTGGGCCTGCCCATGAGGGGGACCCCATTCAGTGGGCAAGGGGGAGGGGAGGCCCAGATCTTGGGGCTTCACCTCGTGGAGCTGAGCCCCTCGATAGCTGTCAGCATCTCATCATCGTAAGAGTCATCTTCCGACCGCCCCTTGGGGGATGCGCTCCTAGAATCAGACACCCCAGCTGCATCATCCCAGGGACCCATGCCCACTGGCCCAGAGGCAGTGTGTGGATGAGCCGCATAGCCAAGGGATCACCAGGTGTCTGTTAGGGGTCCTGGAGCTTCACATGGGAGTTGTGAAGGGACAGGTGAGTCCCACCAAGGCCCTCAGAGGGCAAGTGAAGTTCCAGCATCACCCGGCTGACCAGCAGCCCAGCAAGGAGCAGAGGACAGAGTGCCCAAGGCCACCTGCTACTAACAGGTGGGCGCTGGACCCCTCCTCCCCTCCCAGTAACACCACTGATCCACCACGGGTGGGCACACAACAGGCTCAGTCATGGCCCTTCAGAAAAGCCAGGGACCCAGCTAGAATACTTTGACCCAGCCACCACAGAGGTCCTGGGCTGGGCCACCTGGCACAGGTTGGTGAGGGCACAGGTTGGAGGAGGTGACTGCGGTGAGCAGGACAGCACGCACACCTGTCAGGGATCCGGTGGCGCCGCAGAGGAATGGCCTGAAAGGGAAGGGAGAGCGGAGACAGTTCCTCCCAGCACCTGGGCCTGCAGTTCGTCACAGGCTGCGTTTACTACTTCCAGTGGGGGCAAGGTGTCTCGGGGTGGAGGGTGGGGAGGCAGCTGTCCCAGCTGCAGGCATCCTGAATTCAGTCTGGGAAACCAGAAGGACAGGCCCCTTCCCAGCCCCCCTGGAGTAGTCTCTAAATGCCTGCACCCCCCAACAGACCCAGGAGGAGGAAGGAGGGCAGAGACCAAACCCATTTTACAACTGGAAAAGTGAGGCTTGGAGAGAGGGACCCCCTCAGCATCTGCTCCCCTGACCCCTTATCAGGGTCCCTGAACCCAGCTCTCTGGATGGGAGGGGACCTACCTTGGGTCTCCGACCATTGGGGACAGGAGTCTCGCTACTGCTCACACTCTCGCGGTGGCTGAGGTGTGCGAAGGGCCGTGCAGCGCCCCAGGACTCGAGGTAGCGGGTCATTCGCACCGAAGCCCGCATCTTCAAGGCCGCGTCCCCCCTGGGCTTGGGGAGGTGTTGGCTGGGAGCAGGTGGCTGCTGGCTCTGCAGGCAGACAGACAAGGGCCTGTCACACCTGCTCCACTCTCAGCCCACCCCCTCCAGCTCGCCAGCCAGACAGGTAAGCCTGCTTGGAGACAGGCTGATCTGTCAGAAAGGGGAAATGACAAGACCATTCCTCAACCTGCACTGCCCTTGGAGTCAGGTTGCCCCTGGGGACTCACTGTCAGGCCAGGCTGCAGGGGCTCCAACTCCACTCCTGTCCTGGGCCAGAAAAAAGCTGGCAGTCACTCACCCAGTGCCCAGCCCCTGTGCCCCCTCCACAGGGAAAGAAAGGGTTAATGTTCTCATCCTAAGGCCCACGTGCCACTCCAGGCTCTTTGGGACAGACGGTCCCTGGGGCCTGAACTCCCACAGCCCCTCCCAGGGAGGCAGCACCAGGGCAGCGGGTACCCTGCCCTGCCCACCCACATGTGGTCAGCACACGTTCCTTCCTTCCCAAGAGGAGCAGCGGGAGCCAGAGGGGGCTGGCCAGCACCCTGAGATCTGGCCAACAGAGGTGCCAGCCTCCCCAGGGCAGCCTCCCAAGGGAGTTCCCCTGGCAAGGCCCCCAACCACAGCATGGGGCCATCACCTGCCATGTGCCTGCCAGGGCTAGCACCATGCCAGGGACTCAGCAGCTTAGCCAAGCCCCGAGCAAGGGCTCAGTCCTACCTCTTTCCCTGGTGCCACTGGGACCTCCCCCAGTTGGGACAGCCAGGTAGGGCGGGAAAAGAGGAAGGGAGAAAGATCCCTCGAGGTCACTAGAGACAAGCTGGGGCCACCATAAGGCCTTCCAAGAGTCCCCTCACCCCACCCAAAACATTCCAAACATTCTCCTGGTCTCCAGGAGTCCTGTCCCCTGGGCCCCTGCCAGTACCCACAGGAAGGAGCACCTAGAGCCGCAAACACTCGCTAAGCCACAAGTGGCAGCTTTCCTGGAAACTTCTAGCCTCCTTTTGGGATAGGAACACTCTTAAGCCCCGAGGCCGGCTGTCTGCCGACCCGGAAGGACCGGGAGCATGGAACTCAGTGAGGGTTCCAGGGTCTCAGGAGGCACCAAGCCCTGCAGTGAGCAGGAACACCCTGGTCTAGGGTAGGCACATTTCTGTCACCCCCTCCTCTGTTGACAATTGTGCCTGCACAGCATGGAGCTGTTCAAGTTCAAGGTTGCCAACTTCTCTTAGAGTAAGAATAATAGAAGTAAGCGTGCACTAAAACCCATCAGCTCTGAGTCAAAATGCGCCTGTTCAGAACAGCGTGGGAACAGTAGGAGCCCCACAGAGGCACCCGTGGCAACCCAGCCAGGCCACCGCCAGACCACCAAGCCCCTCCAGGTCTCAGATGCTTGAGCTGGCAAATGACTCCATGTCCACCAAAGGGAGCAGCATCTGGACAGCAGATGGAGTGCTGTGCTCCATGGAACCCAGGGCTGTGCATGCTAGGAAAGTGCTCTACCACTGAGCAGCATCCCTGCCCTTTCCACTTCTTTGGGGACTGGGGTTTACTAGTTGTCCAGACTAGCCTTGAATCTGCAAACCTCCTGCCTTGGCCTCTGGAGTCTCTGGGATTCCAGGTAGGCACCGCCAAACCTGGCACGCCTTTTCCATTTTCAACTATGTGAACGAATAAAATTAAAGATGGAAAGAAGGTAGGATGGCCAATCACACAGGCTGCCGTCCCGCAGCGCAGGAGACGCACAAGCCGTTATTCACTGTGGATCTAAAGTCCGGGACCAGCCTGCGGGGGTGGATTTTGGAGCTGTGCCTGCAGCTGCCTTGGGGTAGGGGACCTGCTTCGTTCGTTCTAAAGCCACCTAAGCTCCTGCTCTTTCTGGATGCTGTCTGGGCACAGGGCTGCAGGGCTGGAGAGGGGACCTGCCCGCAGCACCCAGGAGGACACGGGAGGGTGCGGACAACTGGCGGGGCCTCTGGGGGAGAGGAGGGGTGAGGAAGAACTCAGGAGGCTTTCCCAGAGGGCCCAGGGACATCACCAGGGTGAAGCCAGCTGGGGGACTGGGAGGGGCTGAGTCAGGCAGAAGATGCCGGGCACCCCCTGAGCTGTCCCCAGGCAAAGGAATCTGGAAAGAGCCCACAGTAGCTGACATCTTGAGCAAGCCCCAAGAGCAACTCACATTGGGCCGCTGGGCAAGCAGCCTCCCTCACGCAGAAATGACCTGGGTTCAGGCGGGCAGCCATGGGGACAGGGGAGGCCCCATCTGCTGACCCCACCTGCTCCACCAGGGAGAGCACTGTGGGGCAAACAGGGCCCCAGGAGAAGGGTGGCCAGCATCAGCGAGCCAGGGGCAGGCCAGCTCAGAGTCCAGCCCTCTCAGAGTGCTCCGCCCAGGCTGCCCTGGCGGCCCCTGCTCTCCCAGTCTCAGCCAGAGCCAAGACTAAGCTTTTCAAAGTGTGTCATTTGGAACTGGGGAGCATGTGACCTCAGGAAAATGAGCTACAAGCAACTCCTATTAAAAATGATTCATGATGCTGAGACAGAGGTGAGGGTCAGAGGTGAGGGACAGAGGCATGGCTCCTCCCCTAGGGAGGGAGGCACTGTCACTCACTGGTCCCATCTCACAGCAGAGCACTGAAGTGCAGTGCTGTGACCTGGTGCCCAGAATACACCCCATGACAGGGTGTGCACCCCCACCCCAGGTTGGTCTTGAAAAGAACCCTCCCTCTGTGCACGTCTTCCCCACAGCATGGACCAGCCAGCCAGCCTTCCCAAGCTCCCCTTCTTGAGGCCTTGGAGTCTCCATACCCGGGGGTCAATGACCAGGTAGGTGCGGATGTTCATCTCTTTCAGGTAAGGGTCTCGCTGCTGCCCCTGCCCATCCTCCACCTCATACGCCTTGTCCAGGTGATTCAGCGTGGCCTCTGTGATATGCACCCGCCTGGGGGAGACCCAAGTCAGATGGCCCAGAGAGGGCTGGCACCCACTTGAGATGCACAGCAGGCAAGACCCAGCCCTAGACCAGCTCCCCTGCAGCAAGGACGATGACTCCACCCCTTTCCTCCACACCTGACCCCACCCTGATCCCCCTCAGCCCAGAGTCAGCCCTGGCCTCTGTCCCTGCCCCAATGAGCCTCACCCAGGGACTCCAGCCGCCTCCATCCTGTTGGCCAGGGACACGTCATGGGACCACACATCGTACTGCCACTTGCGCAGTCCAATGACCCCACACAGCACGTTCCCCGAATGTATGCCCACACGCATGCTGATGTCCACACCTGTGGCCTCCCGTACCTGCCTGGGACAGAGCAGCCCAGTTATCCCACCTCGGCAAGGACTATGGGGAGCATCGCACACCCTGGATAAGCCGGAGGCCCTAGGTACAGGGAAGGCTGTGGAAATGGGACAGCCTGACCCAGCAGCCTCCTCAGAAGGGGCTGGCACTGTGTCCCAGGGAGGGTACAGCAGACACGGCCATCCCCAAGGGCTGGGTAGGAGGAGAATTCCAGTGTTCACTGGTCGCTGTGGCTCATACTGACAGGCCCACACTTCCATCCCTGGGTGTCCTCTGGCTGACAGCCCCAGCTGGCTCTGAAAAGGCTGCCAGAGTGGACAGAGGGGGCTCAGGGGACCCAGTACCCAGCATAGACAAGGGACAGGAGGTCAGCCCTCGGGGCCTGTTATATCCCCCAGTCTCCAGGAAACAGCAGCCCTGGTGCCACTTGGTACAAGGAGCCTCAGGTTGGAGCTCCCCAGGGCCCAGGACCCCCCAGACATGAGCAAGACCTCTGCCTCCCTTTGACAAGTGGGTGAGGGACAGGGAGCAGCTGGTACCATGTGTCCACCAACAGGACTGGGGATAGGCCCAGCCTGCCAAGGGCACAGGCAGAGGGAGCCAAGGGCAGGGCCCGCCCAAGGGCACACAGGTGGAGGGATGGCTCCAGGTGCAGCTATGACCAGGTTCTACCTCTGTCCCTGCGGCAACCGTCATTCTGGGTGTGATTTCAGGAAGAAGAATCCACTGGGGGGGGCTTGACACCGGGGAGCCACCGGCGGCCCGGCCACACCCCAACACGGGGCAGTTCCCCAAGCCCACCTGGACTCCACCTGCTTGACCACCATGCAAGCTCTTCCCAGAGAGCCGCGTGGGGAGCTGGGGGTGCAGGCAGGAGCCCAGGAGGTCTGAGTCCCCTGCAGCCTGAGGGTAGGTCCCCCAACTCCAGGATCTTCCCAGGGGGCAGATGGAGTGTTGGGGTCGAAACCTAACTTTGGAGGGCCCTGCTGCTGTCTTCCCTGAAACTCTCATGCTGTTGCTGAGACTCAGTCCTTGGAGAGACAGGGCCCAGCTGCCTAGTTCTCATATCGCCTGGCTCTGAGTCTCAGAGCCACAAGTGGGCCAAGAGGGAAAGAGGTAAGCAGCACAGGTCTGAACCCTCTGCTCTGCCCTGGGAGGCAGGATCCAGTGCCCAGGCCTGACCTACTTGATGGCCTCACATATGTCCAGCCCCATCTTCACGCAGTTCCGGGCGTGGGTGGGAAGGGACACAGGCAAGCCGGACACACAGTAGTAGCAGTCACCCAGGATCTTGATCCGCATGCACTCGTTGGCCTGCAAGGCAAGGAGAGGCCAGTTGGCGGGAGACCTGGAGCCCCACATGCCCCTCTTCCCTCCCAGGGAAGCCAGGTTCCTTCTGGCCAGGGCTGCCTTCCGGGGCATCAGCCACCAGGAGATGCCTCCAATCCAGCCAAAGGACTGGGGACATAGGCACTCACCAGGAGGAACCCCCAACCAAGCACACACAGTGAAAGCAAAGGTTAGAAAGGGCCTCTCGGGAGGGGCAGACTTTGTTTCACTTGTCAATGCAATGTTTGAGCACCTATTGTGTACCTGGCCCAGAGATGTAAATGTCTGCAGCCATGGCATCTGGGAGCACTGACACTGAGCTGGATACATCTGCAGTGTGCCCAAGAGTGAGAAGAGCTAAGGGAAAAGTGAAGCACGGGAGGGAGAGGAGTGCCCAGGAAGCCAGAGACCTCTTGGAGAACAGAATATGTGAGAAAGACCCAGGAATACAGCAAGTGAGCCAGACCTGGAGGAAGAACATTGCAGGCACGTCCAAAGGCCCTGAGGCCAGTAAGTTTTCTGAGACACAACCAGGAAGCCAGCGTGGCTGAAGTGGAGTGAGTCAGGAAGGAGAAGAGGTGGCAGGTGCCTCAAGTCAAGATTCAGTGGGTTAAGCCAAGAGATCCCTGCTGCTGGGTTTTGGGGAGTCGGGGTAGAGCAGAGAGGAAAGGCAGGCTGGGATGGAGGGTGAGGCGGAGTCCTCATACGAAAATGCTCATGGAGAGCTGTCTGAGGGCCCACCTGACCCTCTGGTCAGGCTCTGACCAGCAGATCCTCCTAAGCCCTCAGCGACAGCAGCCACAGATACCCCAGCCTTGTGGGTGGGGTGTGGGGGACTCTGGAGAAAGATCCCCAGGCAGACTCAAGCCTCTGCCATGCATGGGATGCTCCAGGTAGGGAGGAGCCAAGGGGCTGGTATACAGACACCCCAAGTCCCTCCTGCAGGCTTGCCAGCCCCAGCCCTGCTGCTGGAACAGCACCTGTCTCCAGGTCTGGCCCCTGTGCTGGGCCCAGCTCCCTCCCTCACCCATTGGACCTGGGGGTGACCATCCAGAGTCACTGACCCTAGCACCCAGTGTGGCCCAGCCATCCCTCGACATTTCCCTGCACCTGGTCAGCCCTGAGACAGTCCTTCACCAAGCCTCCTCCAGTTACCCACACTTCCCGCTGGGCCCTGCCTAAGTGGCCAGAGAAGCATGAGGACAGTGGCTTTGCTCGAGAGCAGGAGTCTAGAGAACACGGGCCCAGGGTCAGGCACTGGCCCTGCCCCAGGATTCAGGGGAAGCCACATGTCCCCGGCTGCTACTCCACGAGGCTGACACTTGGAAGCTGGTGAGGCAGGTGCCAAGGTCCTGGCTCTTGGGAGTGGGTAACAGTTCTGGAATCTGATCACTGATGGAGAAAACTCGGAGATCACCCTGCCCGAGTCTGCCTGGAGATTGGACACTCAGCCGGGAGGCCGGCACCTGCCAGAGCCTCCCTTTCCATGTGAACAAGGGCAGTTTGGGGCCCCCCAGGGAAGGGGACACAGGTAGGGCCTTGGGCTTCTTGTCGTGAGAAGGCCAGCTGTGCCCAAGACCCTGACCCCTGGCCCCCCCTGGGGCGCAACCGCACATATGGTGCCACTCAGCATGCCCCACCTACTGGTTCGGAGCTGGGCAGCTCCTGCAGGATGGCCCCAGGCAACTCAGACCCTCGGAGACCTCAGTCTATAATGAAACAGCCCCCAGGGTACCCCTGGCCAGCACAGGCCCACAGAAGTTGGCCACCCTCTGCAACTGGGAGTTCACCCCTGTCCCAGGAGTGACAGCTCTCACTGTGGAACATTCTAACCAGTGAGGGGCCAGAACTGGCTTCTCATCAAGTTCTGGACCACTGACCTCCACAGTGACCTAAGAGGCTCCACAGGAGCCCCAATGGGTGTGGGCACTAGCGTCAGTGGTTGTAGCTTTCCAGGTGGTTCAAATATGCAGCCAGGACAGAGAGCCACGCCTTACACCTGCCCTTCAGTCTCAACTCAGCAGCCATCGATTCCAGGAAATCGACCCTGACCACCTAGGCTGGGCCAGGTTCTCCCCAGGCTCCCTACCCCTGTGCCCCGCTTCATGAGCATCATGAGCAACTGAAACGCAGGCCAGGCTCCTGGAGATCAGGCCTGCCATTCAGGTCCCTGGGGTAAACTAATGGAAATCTCTCCTGCCCGGTGCCCATCCCTGCCTGGCACTGGGCATGCTCTTGAGCATCCTGAGCCAAGTTGCACTCCTCACTCAGCCATCAGGCCCTTGCATGTCTGATCCTGTGACTGTCCCCGCATACCTGCTCCAGGCACACAGCCAAGCTCATCCCCTTGGGGCTTCACACGTGACGCCCCCCTGCCTTGAGCTCTGCGCTCTTTCTTTCTCAGTCTCCTTTTTGGTGTCTCAAACTTTCACACGTCCCTAAGTGATGCACTGGGGATCTTGTCAATAGCAGATTCTGGGTGAGGTCAGGTATTCTGCAGTCCTCCCAGCCTCCCAGGTGAGGCTGAAGCTGGTAGCCTTATGTAGCAAGGATAAAACCGTCTCCTCTAGGCAGCCGCTCCAAGTCCCACCTGAGCTCCTGAGCCCCACACGTCCCCAGGGATGACTATGGCCTCCCCACTGGCTTCACACTCTGAGGCCACAGGATTCTGGCTGCCATGGCCTCCTCTGGACCCACCTCTACAGCGGATGCCAAACTTCAGCCAAGTCCTCCTGCCCCGTCTCCAGCACAGCCCCGAGCGCCCGGCTCCCTGCCAGTACAGCGGGGGTAGCACCAGACGGCTCACCTTGGCGATCTGGTCGAACTTGCCGAAGAGCTCGTTCAGGACCACCACCAGTTCCTTGGGGGAGCAGTCGCTGGCCAAGCGCGTGAAGCCCACGATGTCCGCGTACAGGATGCTGCGGGAGGCAGGGGTCAGGGCCCAGCCCTGCAAGGCAGGCAGCAGCAGCACAGGGCGCCACCGGGGTCTCCGAGAGCCTACCATGTGCCTCTGCCTCTCCTCAGCCTCCACAGGGACAGGAGAGACCCTCCCAGCCACAAGACCAATTGAAGTTCCAGAGGCTGTGTTACAGCAAAAGGGAGCAAAGCCCAGAGCCTGCAGGCTCATCGCTGCGATGGCCGCAGGGCGTGCTCCCAGGCAGCTCAGAGGGCCCTTCTCCACTTTTGTATCTGGACCATTGCCCTAAGCGAGACCTCAGGAGCACACTCCCTGGTTGGGTCTGGTTCCTCCACACCCAGTTCTTCACAAGACCCATCCCACAGATCAGCAAACTGAGGCGGGACAGCTGTGCTTTCCCCCAGATATCCCTGTGCCCAAATCTGTGCGCTCCTGACCAATCCACAGCCCAGACAGATGGCAGTGGGGCAAACGCTGGCACGCAGTGCAGGGGCCCAGGAGGAGTTGGCAGTGCCTGCAACCACTCCCAACTCAGATCGGTGCACTCAAGGAAGATTCTGTGGCCCCTGAGAATCAACCAAGGACAGGCCCTGGGACTGGAGGGCTCTTGGTCACTGAGGCCTGGGGGCCTTCCCCTCTTTGGGGTGGCCTTCCCTTCCAAGCCAAGCTCACATGGGCTTTACAATTTCAGGAAGACACTCAATTCCCCAACACCAGCCCAAGTCTCCTGTTCAAGAACCTGATCTGATCCCACCCCTGGGGAGACAAAGGGAAGGAGGAGGCCCAGGGAGGGGCCCCGCCTCCAATCCCTGTGTGAGCTGGAGTCTCCTGACAGGGCAGGGAGGCGCCATTCAGAATGCACAGCCCCAGGTCTGCTGCCCACCTGACATTCTGGTGCCGCTTGACGTAGAGGCTGTGGAAGTTGTTGTCAGGCATGTAGCGGCGGTCCCCACGCTCCTTGAGCCGCTCAATGATGGCCAGCTTCATGCCCATGGAGATGTGGGCTGGCAGCACCGACAGCAGCAGGCTTTCCTGGGCACAGAAGGGAGACCAGTGGGGACTGGCAGGGTGGCATCAGGCCCCAGGCCTAGCCCACCTGCCCACGACTGCCCCATTCTTGGCGGACTCACATCCAGCACCAACCCGGCCAAGCGCCTGCCCTCCCACATCCCCAGCAGCTCCCTTGCGTGAGACCTGAGTCGGGGTCTGGCGTGCACCCCAGGAGCACAGCAGCTCAAGTGTCAGGAGTCTAACTGGGAAAGGAGAACTAGAGTGTCTTGGGGTTGCAGCACCTGGGAGGGGGAAGGGTTGACTGAGCAGAGGCCAGGCAGTAGCTCCAGAGGAAGGGGGTCCTCACCTGCTGCCGCTTTTCAATGCGTAGCTTCCGCCGGATCTGGATGCACTTGACTGTGTAGGTGAAGAGGTCCCGGGAAGCATCCTGCATCTGGTGCTTGTGGAAGGCGCCCGTGAAGTTCCCACACAGGAAGATGACGGCATTGGCCAGCAGCTGAGGGGGGCCCAGGGCAGGGCTCAGTATTGGCTGGCTTGTCCACCCTGCCCCAGGCCAGGCCCCAGGCAAGTGGCGATGGCACCCCCTTTCACATTCCCTGACCCCAATCCAGAGGGTGAGCACTTCTCCTGCAGCAGGCAGGGAAACTGAGGCCCAGACTGGGACTTCTGTAATGAGCAGCTGGGATTAGAGTACAGGATCTGGGCCTTCTCCCCCTCTGCTGGGCACGTGCTCCGTCTAGCAGTGCGCGGGTACCAGAGAGGCGGAAGCAGCCATCCCACAGAGTCCAGGGCCCGAGGGGAGCACCCAGGGCAGTCACAGAAGGCAGAAAGCAGAGCACCCAGCTGGCTTCCCCAGGGCTCTGGCCCCTATCCCATGTGGACACCCAGGCCAGTAAGGAGGAAGACATCTCTAAGTCCCCACTGATTATAAATGAAAGGCTCGCTCGCGCAACACACAAACCCAAGACAGCGTCCAGGGAGATTCCCCAGCCCCATCAAGCTGGGAGCCCTGGAGGAAGAAAACCTTGGGAGTAAGATGTCACTCACAGCAGCACCCTAACCCAGCAGGGAGGGCCTGGGGTCACAGGGACACTTTAGGCCAGCAGAGTTAAGGCCAGCAGGACAGAGCCCTGTCCAGGGGAGTGCCAGGCAGCCATCCCTCTATAAGCATGACCCCAAGGCTTGGGGTTCCGCTCATCCCCAAGGGACCTGACTGCTACCCTCCCTCCCCAGAGGCCTTGCCCCCGCATCCCCCCCCTCCGCCCCTCACCTGCAGCCCCACCCAGATGCTGGGTGCTGTGAAGGCCCCCATCAGAGCAGCGAACACCAGGAGGTGCGAGATGGTGGAGACCACCGCCACCGCGACGGCGCCCTGCATGCTGAAGGGCAGCAGCGTGTACACCACGAAGACGACAAACAGGAAGAAGGGCACCTGGGGACAGGGCGACAGGAGGCCAGGCCCAGGCACATGGGCTGAGTTGACAGCATGGCTCCCAGCCAGGGCCCTGTGTCCTCTGCATGGATGGTCCCCTCATGGCTCCCCTGTGGTGACGCAGCCACAGCCAACACAGTAAGGTCCGGCCCGCATGGCTCGCTTCCCACATGAACCACTGTCCGTGGCCAAGGCTGAGCCTCCCCAGGAGTGAGACTCCACGTCCCTATGACCTGGGGAGCCCCTGCCTGGCACCCCCAGCCACAGGCCCTCCCCACAGGAATGGGGAACACAGGAAGGTCCCACTCACCCACCCTCCAGCCCCTGCACTGCACTGACCCCTGCTGGGAGCGGCAGTCCCAGCCCCAAGCCTTCAGCCTATGTGGTCTCCAGGGGCCGCACCCTCCCAGCCACAGGGCGGCCACAGGCCCTGGCTGTACTGGTCAGCGTGCCACCCCTTGGCAATGGAGTCCATCCAGGCCAGGCAGAGACAGCCGGCTGAGAAAGGGCTCTTTCAGCAGGGGTGGTAAACGGATAGGTGAGCAGGCTGGGAGCTGCTGCAGCCATCTGTCCCCACCTGGGGACAGTGTGGCCAGGAATGAAACAATACGGGGAGAGCAGAGAGGTGACGATCAGGTTCTGGCCATCCTGCTGGAGCCCCAGGCCTGAGTCCAGCCCTTCCTGGCATGAGAGCCAAGGTGCCCTTTGCCTCCGAGCTGGAGGGCTGGTATCTCTAACCACACAGGGGCCACCTGCAACGCCACAGCTGGACGTCCGGGTGGACACGCCTCGTACCTCAGCCCCCTCCACAGAGAACTGAGGAAAAAATCAGGTTGGAGCCCACCCTAAGGCTCAGAGTCACAGCCCATGGAGGGGAAAGGCCACGGCCAACACTCCGAGCAGGCGTGTTCTCCAGAAGGGACCCGCTGCCCAGTGAGGGCTGCGGGGAGTGTCCAACCCCAGACACCCGGTCCCCGCCCTGTTACCTGCTCCCACGCACAGGCTGCCTTCCTCCAGGAGTCCAAAGCCAGCACGTAGCCCAGTGTCACCAGGCAGGCCCAGGTGAGCAGTGCCAGGGCCCTGAGCCACCGCCGCACGAGGCACTCGATATACACCAGCACGGACAGAGCCACAAACACAGCGAAGGTCACGGAGGCCGTGCCCAGGACAGCCTGGTGTCTGGAGGGGTTCTGTCAGAGCAAGAGGCATGTAAAGGCTTTGGCTTCCTCCAGTGGAGGCCACCTCCTCCAGGAAGCCCACCCGGCCTCACTTCTGGGGTCTTCCATGTCAGGGAGGCAGGACCCCGACACCTGGTTCTTCCTACCCTCAGGCCTCTGTGTGTATTGTCACCTCTGCTAGGACTGCCTTTCCTCAGTCACCTCAGGGGCCTAAGTGTCCTCTTCCTCCAGGCCCTGTGAGGACAGCACTCCTCCCCACCAGGCAGCCTCTACGTCCTCCAGAGCACGGCACCCTGTGTGTACCTGAGGAAGACAGGTGTAACCGCAGGCGCCCAGGGCAGGGCTCTTCCTGCCTTTGTGTCATGGTTTGGATCTGGAATGTCCCCAAGGGCTCGAGTGTTGAAGGTTCGGCCCCCAGTGCAGCAGTGATCAGAGGTGGGGCTTTGGGAACTGATTGGATCAGGAGGGCTCTGACCTCATTAATAGATTAAACCATTAATGCATGAATAATGTGACAGCATTATCGGGAGGAGGTGGAAACTGTAGGAAGTGGGGCCTGGATGGAGAGTCATGGGGGCGTGCCCTGGAAGAGTACATCCTGTATCCAGCCTCTTTCTTTGTCCTTCTCTCTGCTTCCCAGCCACCAGGAGGTGACAGCTTTGCTCCATCATACCCTTCTACCTTGATGCTGTGCTTCACTGCAGACCAGTGGCAATGGAACCTGCTGATCTTAGACTGAAACCATGAGCAAAATGAATCTTTCCTCCTCTAAGTTGTTTTTCTCAGGTATTTTGCCACAGCAATGGAAACCTGACTAACACACTTGGAAAGTGCCTGGAAGAACCTGAATGCACCGTGGTTTCTGGATGAGGAAAACAGGCATCCTGCACAGACAGGTGCTGAGGCAAAGACACAGAGAGTGACAGGAGGGGCCTGGGAAGAATGCTGCTTAGCTGGCACTGTGCCCAAGAGGTCCCCACCACAGACCCTAAGCTCCATGAGGGCAGAGGCCTAATGCCATGCAGCAGTCCTTGATAACTAGCTGTCTAGGGAGTGGCAGAAAACAAGTGTCCTGCAGTTAGACATGTACAGGTCCAGGCTGACAGGCTACCTGAAGGGTCCAGCCACCTTACACAGATTGATACCCTGTAGTCTCTGATGTTTTCTTCTAGGACATTCTAATTAAATTTTTATTCATTAAAAGGAAAAGAAAAGCTGCAGGTCCTCAGTCACAGCATCCATGAAAAGTGCTCAACGGTCGCACACAGCTAGTGGCTGTAGCAAGGGGAGCGCTCAGGTCAGACACGATGTTAGAGGCGTCAGCCTGGAGAGCTGTGCTAAAGAAGAATCCTGAGCCAGGCACAGTGGCACACCCCACCTTCCCAGCTACTCAGGAGGCTGAAGCAGGACAATCACCAGTTCAAGGCCAGCCTCAACAACTTAGCAAGACTCTATCTCAAAGTGAAAAATAAAAAGGGCCAGGGGTGTAGCCTAGAGGTAGGGAGAAAACTGGGAGCAGGGTGGGTGGGGGTGGGGAGGAAGAGAATACTGACCTGAGCCAGGTCAGGGGATAATTAAAGACATCTGCTCTGGCCAGGGACATGATACATAGGCCATCCCTGATCAGGTCCTCAGTAGAATCCAATTTCATGGCGGAGAAAAGTGAGGGTAGTTTTTTTGGCCCCACTAATATCTAAAATCAACTCAGACGTCCCAATTACAATCAGGTTAACCTGCTACAGACAGCTTTTCACAGAGGAGGAAACTGAGGCTTCAAGAAGATAACCGCTGGCCCAAGGCCTCCTGAGTAGCGTCCCAGCTCAGATCTGAAGCCCAGAGACTCACCTCTTGGCTGAAAGTGATGGCAACCAGCGCCACACAGGCGGCCCCAGCCACGGCGAGGAGCAGGAGCAGCAGCGGCCCGTGCTGGCTGGTGAGGCGATATTTCTCGTAAAGTGCAGCCTGGTCCGGGCCCTCCTCGCCCTCGTTGAGGAAGTAGCGCCCCTTGGCTGGCATCCTCCTTGTTTGGAGCTGTGGTCCTGCAGCCTGGGGGCATCTGTCTGCAGCAGCCTCCTCACAGGCCTAGGCCAACAGCTTCTCCCCAGCTGGCCATCCGGGCTGGCCAGAGGCCCCACGAGCCTGAAGCTCCATGGGTGACACAGGCCTGCAGTGCTCGGGCCTCCAGGTCACTCACTGAGTCGCTAGCCTCTTCCCTGGTGTCCAGGATGAGCTGAACAAACACGCCAAGTCCTCAGCTCTGCAGAGACAAAACAGACCCAAGATTTGATGTGGGCTGGCATCATGGCAACGTGGGGCTCAGGCTGAGGCCTTTCTAGGACAGCACTGTCCAGCACAGTAGCCACTAGCCCCATGTGGCTATTTGAAAGTGAATTTAAAGTAATTAAAAATAAAATAAAAATCCAATTCCTCAGTTGCACTAGCCACTTTTCAAAGGTTCCAAGGCTGCACCACATGTGGCTGGGGGCCACTGCAGCGGACGCGAAGACAGGGTCCTCCCAGCACGGAGAAAACTCGGCAGCGTGCTGCTGATGCTTGAGGTTCTGCTACTTTTTCCCATGTCAGACTCTGATCCGCCTCCATGCATTCTGCATGTGGCGTGAGGTGCAACAAGGCTCACTGCTATTTTGCAAGTGGATGTCCACCGACCCCAGCAGCACTTAATGAGCCAGCCATTCTTGGTCCACTGAATTGCAGCAAAGCTGCCTCTGACATAAATCAGGGAGCACGGGCATGGAGTCTGAGTCCAGCCTCTGTCCTGTTCCAGGTCCTTGTGCAAGTACCACACTCACTGGAATCCTGGGGCTTTTTAGTGAGTCTTGTGCCTTAGGTCCAGGGGGTTCCCAACTGTGATTCTGGCAGCCCTAGGATTGGGGGACTGCCTGGGGCCCAGAGGGGACTGGGAGCCCCATACTTGCTTCAACCAGAGCATCCTCCTGCATCTGAGATACCTTAAGCTTCCACATGAAGTCTGGAGTCTGCTTTTCTTAAAAGGACCCACTAACACAAATTTAAGAAGCTTGCAAACCCACTTCACAGAAAGGAAGCCGAGTAGACCCAGCACCATTCACTCGTTAGTATGCCCATTCATTCCCAAAAGGCTTTTAATGACACCGCTGTCCTGATGGACTGCGTGTGGCTGGTTGACTCTCTCTCCAGGACTCCCAGGGCCCAACCGCCAAAAATGTGCACTCCCTAGACACCGAAACTGGGGCTGGGGGCAGCGGCCCTATTTCTAGCAGGAACTTCAAGTGAAGAGAGTAGCCCTGGCCTAGCCCAGACATCCAGCACCTGGCGTCTTCCAGGCCTGCCCTGGGTCAGAACCAGGAGATGGTGGGTGGCAGAGGGCAGGCTACCCTGAGACATGGACAGGCTCAGGGTGGACACAGGGTAGGACACAAACAACCTCCAGAGAAGCTTCAAAATAAACTGGTCCAGAGGAGGGAAGGTGGCCAGGACAGCCTAAAGCCCCAACAGCAAAAGACAGAATATTCTGAGTCCGGGTGAAGAACCATCAGCTGTCGTGAGATCCTGGGGCTGCCGTGAGGTCCTAGGACTCCCACCTCAGGCTCCACTTCCTCTGTGTGCTCACCACAAACCCAGGAACCAAAATGGAAAATCACACATGTGGGGATGGAGGGAGGGGCCATTTGTTCCCTCCATGCCTGGGTCCCTGGGCCTTGGCACTGTGTGACCAGGGACAATCCTTTGGTGGGGGCTGGCCAGGCCCAGGGCTCCCAAAGTGCCCAAAGCATTTGGCCAAGCTATAGATCTGATTTCATGCAAAAAATAATCATTTTTAAAACGTTGGCAGTTAATTTAAATGTTTAAGTGGCATGGCCCCCTAGATTGCCACCTCTCAATCTATCCATCTTTATTCCGCGGGAGGCATCTGCTGAGCTTTAGCCACACCCCCCAGCCCATATACGCTGCGGGGCTTGTGGAATAAGGTATGGTCCCTGCCCAATCCAGGGCACCCCTAAAGTGGCCCCTTGTAGTAATCACAGTGGCAGCTCCTGTCCACCACGCATCTGCCCACATGCTCATGCTTGTCTTCATAACCTGCAGGGCCAGTTGTTTCACAGGTGCAGAACTGAGCCCAGAGAGGCACAGCAGCTTGCCTAAGATCACACAGTGGGAGTGGTTGGTGGAGGGGATGGGATTCAAATCCAGGCCTACCAGCTCCCAAATCACAGTTCCTCAGATGCCCACAAACATCCCAGGTACCAAACCAGAGGCTACAAAACACCAACAGCAACACTGCCTGCTCTGCTGGCCTGGCCCCAAACACCACCGCACTGGGACCACCAGACTGAGAAACCAAACACCTCTGCAGCTGCTCCATCCTCCAGGCAACGCCCAGACCAGAGCTGTGGGCCACGAGGATGCGTGCATGCGAGCATGCGGGTGCACATGTACACGGCCGGCCCACACACGCCCACCCTGGGCCACCTTGCATCCAAGACACTGACCTGCCCTTCCAGGCCCACAGAGTCAGGCTGAGCCAGGCACAGACAGAGGATCTGCTGAAAGGTTCCCAGGGCCGTGGGAACTCAGGCCAGCAAACACTCCTCTTGGGGATCTAACTAGGCCACTTCCTGGGCAACAGTGGGCGGGAAAGGAGGTGGACAATGGGCAGCCCTGGGCACAAGACTCAGCCCATCCAGGGACCTCATCCAGATCCAGCGACGAGCTGGGCAGTGCACGGCAGGGTTGGGGGCTGGGAGGAAAAGTGGCATGTGGCTCCTGGAGAAAAGGCCTGGGGGCCCACCACCAGAGGGCATTTCCACAGGCCAGTTCCTCTGGACATGGCTCCCCAAAGCCAGACCCAGAGGCACTCCTGCCAAGGAAGGTTTCAAGGTCCTCCATCCACTCACCACTGACTTACGAGCAACTGGGAGGGCCTCTCAGAGGCCCTGGAGGAAGGAATTTCTTTGCCTTCACTCCCACGAGTGACCCTGCAGCCTTGGCCTGCACCCCTCCCAACAGGGCAGTCTCCTCCATCACTGGGCACTTCGTAGGGCTCTAAGTCCAACCTTAGGTTGAGCCAAGCCCTGACTCCCTGCTGCTTTCCACCCCACCCCACTGGTCCTGTCCAAACTCCAAAGCTACATGGCAAGCTAGGGCCCCTTCACTTGGGACTGTAGTCTCAGAGGCCCCTACTGTCATTCATACCTCCTAACCACCCTGTTGGCAGAGCAGCCCACCTGATGGAGGAGGGGGACACTGCCAAGGTCCAGCTTTGGAGGGAGTTCCTTGCTTCCGCTGGGCAACCCTTGGACCCTGCTTCAAGCATCCCATGACCCAGGTCTGGCTAATCAGCTCAGTCCCTCCCAAGCCCCAGTCATCAAGATCATTCCAGTGAGAATCCTCTTTGGGACATTTGCTACCCCAGGGACAAAGCCGCTACCAGATCCCTGAGCCACCTTGAAGAGAGAACCCCCATGAAAATGAAGCCCACATGGAGAATGGGAGACCCAGAGTCCTGACTCCAGCTGTGCCTGGAGCTCCAGCAGCCTAGGGCTCTCAGTCACACAGGCAATTGATGCCCTTTCAGCTGGAGCCAGCTTGAGTTTCTGTCACTTGCAATTAAGTCCCAGGCCTCACATCGGGCTTCCTGGCCCAGTCTGTTATGTCCCAGAAGCACTCGTGGCCCTTCCATGTGTCCAGAAACAAGGGAGAGTGGCCCCTGCAGATGCAGCCCATACTGGCCTAGAGCTGCTCTGGAAGGGAGCTGGGCCAGGGAGGAGACACCTCTGTCACCACGCCCCAGGCTCTACAGTCTGGGCTCAGCCAGGCTACAGGAGACCTGAGGCAGCAGAGAAGGAGGAGAGCCTGGGCTGCAGGAGCCCTCCCATCCTCTCCAGTGATTCCCCTCCAGAAAGTCCTTCCTTGGAGAGAACTTGGTGAGTCCAGATGTGCCCTTAGGCATAAAGGAATATTGCCAAGCAATCTTGGTGGCCCCCAGCTCCCTGCAGCTCCAGGTCCTGAATAGTATCTATGTGTCAGATACTGATCTCTCCCATTCCCTTCAACCTGCTCACCTGCCCTGTAGGTATGACAACGGCTCCCATTCCACAGACAGAGGAACTGAGCACAGAGAAATTCAGTTGTTGCCCATGTTCACACAGACAGTAAAAGAGCTGGGACTTGAACACAGGCCACCCAAGGTACACCCTTTGTCCCACCTGTCCCCCTCATGGGGCTGACATCCAAAAAGCCTATAATATCTGAAAACACCAACCCCTTTCTTGCCCATCCCCCAACAAGGCCCAGGATAGAACTATGGCCAAGAGGGTGGGGGCTAAGCAGACATCAAACCATTCCTTCTGCCTTGCAGGAGTGAGGTCAGGCAGTGAGATTCAGGAAGGCCTCCTCCTGCAAGAGGCCACTGACTACCTCACTCCTCTTCTCCCTAAACTGCAGGGGGCAGGACCGAGGTCTCCTATCAAATGGTAACTGACAGCTTTTCCCTGCTGGAAGAAGTACTGGAAGCAGGAGGCTGGGAAGCTCTAGGCCTGGGCCCCCAAGGGTGCTCAGGAGACCCTTCTGTAAAGGACCTGATTGAGCCAGCAGCACCCTCAACCCCCCACTGTGGGTACTGTGCTGCAGACCACCCCAGCTGTCCCAGATGCAGAGGGGGCCCTCACTTCCTCACCCAAACATGCTGGCAGGAACCGGGGTTGCTTCCTCTGGCCAAGCCCAGCAGGCCCATAGCTGCACAGGGCCTGGGGCCTGGTGGCCTCAGGAAAGGGAAGTGGGGGCCTGGAGGCGTGAGAGACAGGCAGACCTGCAGCGGGAGGCTCTGCTCAGGCCCCCAGGCCCACATCCCGCCCAGCAATCACACCACTGACCAAAACCCACAGTAGTGTGCTCTCCAGGCTGGCTGGGCGCTTAGCTCCTTCGGGGGCTGGGAGACGGGCAGGTTTCTGGTTTTGCTGAGGGAATCACCTGCCTCACAGATCTTGAACTTCATGAAGTGAAGGTTTTTCCCAGCATGAGACCGAATCCAAAGGGGCAGCTGGAAACTTCCATGGGGACCAAAGGATTCCCGCCTCAGTGGTCTCACACCCTGCTGTCCCCAGAGCCCTAGCCTCAGGCCTCTGCACAACTCTGCTCCCCCCATGACCGCCCCCCCTGACCCTCTCAAATTCCTGTTCTGCATTCCCGTTGCCAAACATCCCAGCACCTGCCTCACCAAAGTGTCCTAGTAGGATCTGCACATCCTTCTGTCCTGCTACTGGTCCTGGCAGATGCTTGGGAAATGAGCCAGCAGAGAGAGGTGGTAGGAGGGTGGGAAGGGACAGGGAGGGAAGGCTGCAGGGCAGAAGAATGAGAGCAGGAGAAAGGGCAGCCCTCAGCAGAGCAGAGGAACCCCCGCCGCCCCTCCTCTCCCAGAGAGGCACGTGCCGGGAGGGAGGGGCCCAGATCCCAGCCCAACTCTGTCACCAATCGCCTGGGCCCCACTCTCCCTCGTACTGATGACCAAGAGGTCTGCATGTGTCAGACCAAGATCTCAGGGACAAGGTTGCAGCCCCCAGGCTTACTCCACCTCAGTCCCCAGGGGCCAGAGACCTGCGTACCAGTCACCAACCTGCTCTGTGATCCTGAACAAGCCCCTTGCCCAACCTGGGCCCCCATTTCCCTTCTTGCTAAGGGGCACTTGTGTCAGGCTGGGCTGGGCAAGGGGAGGCCAACTCGCTCAATGGAGAACAAGCTCCTGCAGGTAGAGGGAAGGAGAAGGACTCATTCCACAGGAAGAGGGGGCAGCATCGCTCTTTACAGCTGAAAGGTTCCCTTCTGCTTCATTCCCTGGGTTAAGAACGACCCAAAGTCAGTCTCTCCTTTAAAGTGCAAATAAAGTAAAGCCAGCTTGGTCATCTCTCTGCCAATTCCAATGAAGGAAGCCTGCCCAGGAAGAGGTCGTCCCTCCATTCTCTCATCTTTACTTTCCTTCAGCAGATGTGCATGAGCACCTACTGTGTGCTGGGTACCAGGACCAAGGACCAGGAGGCAGCTAGCTGTTCAGGCGCAAGCTCCTGAAGGCAGAGACCTCATCCCCAGCACCCCCACCCCTACAGCTAGGACTCTGCACGCAGTGGGTGTTCAGACAACAGCGCTCCTCCCTGACTAACCAATCGCCAGGCTCCCCTGCTGCAGGAAGCATCAGCAATCCCTCACCCTTGCCCAAATTCCACCATTTGTGGTTCACTTCTTTAAGCATGGCCCTTGGGAGGCTGCCCCTTTTGGAACGGAAACACTCTCACGGCCACAGTGAGTAGATTTCTGATCCCTCTTCCCTTGATAAGGAAGAAGAGAAAGGGGAAGTCTAGTGGCCTTTCGGAAGCTCACGTGGTGCTAGGCCTGCCCAGGACAGCAAGCCAGGGGGCTGCCTGCTGCCTTCATGCTTTGCCCCATCCAGACAAAGGGACCCATAATGACAAAAGGCATGAAGAGGGCTGGGATGTGGGGAAGGCGGCATCATCACCTGAAGGGCAGGAAGGACACACATCTGAGTCTCAACTCCTACATGGCAAGCAGCCTGTTGAAAAGTAACAGCCCAGAAGACAGACAGACAGACAGACAGTGGGGTAACCTAGACAGGAAGAATTCCAAAGAGACTACAAGAGGACTCCTATAATGCTATTTCTAACCCTATACAAAAACCCAAAATCCCTAAAGGAAAGACTGATAAATCCACTTACATAAGTAAACAATTTACTATCTGATAAAAAATTAACGAAAGCATCATCAAAAGACAGGTGACAGATAAGGGAAGCATAGTTGTGACTCATATAACAGGAGCTAATCTCCCTCGTATGTAAAGAGCTCCTGCAATTAAAAAGACCATAACCCAGTAGGAAAACATAAGCATGGGAAGCTCACAGAAACAGCGATTAAAATGGCTTTTCAGGAAAAAGAATGACTTTATACCATAATAAGAAACACAGAACTACCATGAAAAACCATCACCTGGCAAAGATCACTGCATTTCATAAATGTATGTTTGAAGCCGGGCTCACATTCACTCCTGGGCAATGCTGAGTCAGCACAATGCCTGGGAAGGCAGCTAGTGAACTCTGACAAAGGGACTGCCATCTACTCATACCTTGTGACACACCAAATCTACTTCAAGTAATGCCTCCTACGAACACTCTCCCCTGTGGGCAATGCCTTCGTGCAAGATGATTCATTATGGCATTATTCATAACAGCAAATGGTTGAAACAATGTGTCTACCAGTCAGGAACTGGTGACATAAATTATGATACAATGCATCCTTACAGTGGAGTACTGTGCAGCTGAGAGCCTGTGGAAACTTCACCTGGTAAAAGCCACGAGTAGAACAGAGGACTGAGCAGATCACGGAAAACCCAAAGCTTGCTTTTGCAGAGTGGCCAAATCCCACTTCTCGTTTTCAGTTTCTATTTCTATTGTCATATTGCTGTGCAAGTAAGTATAAAAAAAAATCTTAGGGGCTGGGATTGTGGCTCAGTGGTTAAAGCGCTTGCCTAGCATGCATGAGGCACTGGGTTCGATTCTCAGCACCACATATAAATAAAAGAATAAAATAAAGGTCTATCAATATCTAAGAAATATTTTTAAAAATCTTAATAGAAAAATAAATGAATCCCAGGTCTATCCTGTCTAAGCTGCATGACCCTGTGCATCAGCACACAGGACCCCGAGAGGAGTCTGTGGGGTCCTGAAGGCAAGGTGCTGAGCCTGCATCTGGGACAGATGCCCACATCTGGGTGGCACCTATTATCAAGGTAGCAGAAAGGGCCATGGAAGTGGGTGAGCCCAGAACCAGCCCTTCCCCTTCACCCCCAGCCCTGTCACGAGCCTGTGGCACTGCAGGGGTGGACCAGGCCCAGCTCCCACTCTGCCCTGTGACCTCTGGGTGGAGAGAACAGTGGTCACCACCTCGGGATGGCTTTTGGTGCCCTGAGTAGCAACACAGGCTGACACTGGTGTAGAGCCTAGCCAGGCCCAGGGGGCAGCCTTGAAGCCCAACCAGATCGGGGGAGGTGAGGATGCTGGTCCCAGCCAGAGTGAGCTCACTGGGAGCATCCCTGGAGGCCTGGGGCCTTCTCCAAGCTCTAGGCCCACCAGCAGGACAGGAGGCACAACACAAGACATGCCCTGCCACCTCTACACCAGCTAGGGAGAGAAACTGGAGAGTGAAACACCTAGACTAGTCCTTCCTTAGACCTTCCAGAGTGGGTGGGTGGGCTGGGGCAAGGCCCTGCCCCTCCAAGGGGCTCTCACT
Organism: Glaucomys volans; assembly: GCA_020662805.1. Taxonomy (NCBI): domain Eukaryota; kingdom Metazoa; phylum Chordata; class Mammalia; order Rodentia; family Sciuridae; genus Glaucomys; species Glaucomys volans. The sequence goes on along the minus strand of JAJEJO010000729.1, from coordinate 320,505 downwards.
GCACCTCCAGCCAGGGGAACCCACGCTGGGATCCTAACTTGCTGGACCAAAGCTTGCCAGCTATGGATCACTCACACTAGGACTGGAACTCAGGCTGCTCCCCTCCAAGCCCCGAGCTCAGAGGCTTCTTACCCTTGACCTGGGTGTCCTGCGCCATGCTCTGCCCAACAGTGGGGAAAGCTCCGCCACTGAGCACAGGCTGCCATCGCAGTCCCCCACCACAGGAAGTGCCGGGCTCACTGCTTCCTCTCCCCATTTAAAGGTCCCCGGTACAGCCAGCACAGTGGGGCACACCTGTAATCCCAGCTACTCGGGAAGCTGAGGCAGGAGGTCGCAAGTTTGAGGCCAGCCTCCCTCAGCAACTTCGGGAGACCCTGTCTTAAAATAAAAAATAATAAAGGGCTGAGGATGGGGCTCATTTGTAGAGTGCCCAGGTTTAACCCCAGGACTGAGGGGTGGGGGTGAAATCCCCATACATATTAGCAACTCAGGGCCTGACGCTCCTGCAGGAAAGAAGCTGCTGAATCCCACACAGCTGCGAGTTGCTCCCGGGAATCCCTAGAGAACTTCCTTTAGGACGGCTGACTTGAAGCTCCCGCAGTGACTTAGCCACTGTCCTCTCTCCTTCTTCCAGGCTGGGGCCCCGTTCCCCCACCTCCACCTGACCTGGGGTTGGGCTAGAAGGCCCCGTGATGACCAGCCCTGACCTTGGCCTCCCTTGGTGGGGGTGAGAGGGCGATGGGGAAGCAGACCTGGGCTCTCCAGCATGGCGGGCCCAGCTGCCCTGCCTCTCAGCCCCCTCAGGTGGGAAGCCACCTGCCCTGGGGAAAGCCAGCCAGAAAAGAACTTGGAATGCCAACCAGGAAAAGTGCTCCTGTCGCATTTCCTGACTCTTGCCGTGCGATGCCGGGAAATGGCACCTCTGCCTCAGTTTCCCCATCGGCCCCAAGCAAGGCAGTACAGGGGACAGAGCCCTGGGCTAAACCCCAGGAGACCTAAGGTCCATCCCAGTCCCAGCTCTGGGACTTGGGCAGCTCTTCACCCTCTCCAGGCCTGGTTCCTCCAGCCTCTCTAAGGCCCCTGCCCTCTCAGACCAGCAGAGAAGCCAGCCAGAGAGGTCAGTGGCCGGGGTATCCCTCACCCACTCGCAGCAGTCCATCCAGGGAATCCACTGAGGCCTCACTGCCTAGTCGGGCTCCCTGTCCCAGCAGCAGACCTGAAGCCACCATCTGGCCCAGAGGTCCCAGTTTGACCCCACAGTACCACCTGCCCAAGTGCCCAGCCCCAATCCAAGGCAGTGACACCCCCACTAGCTAGAGGCTTCCTGAGACTTCCATCAAGGCCAGGGGCATATGAGGGATGGGCTGCCTCGTGAAGCCAGGCTGAGGACCGGAAGGCCTCGTGCAGGGGAAGGAGCCCCACCCGGCCTCCCCCACCAAACCACAGCCCCGGCTTCCGGAACTGCAGCCACACAGGGGCTTGGGAGGCCCCACCACAGCTGTCCCCCAGGGTCCAAGCCCTGCTCCTGGCCACTCAACCCTTCCTTCCAAGCTCTTACCTCCCAGAGGCAGGCTCCAGGCTGGGCAGGGGAGGAGGGAGCCTCGGTCCACAGCAGTCCCGTGTTCCCCTAAACCCAGGCCTCCCTGGGGCTGGTCCACCAGGGCTCCCCACACCTGTCCAGAACCTCACGAACAACAAGCCCAGTCCTTGCTCACTCCCTGGCCAAAATAACTCCTCCAGAGCTTCCCAGGGCTTCTGGGTGGCTGTGTGATCTGACTTATTTCGCTTCCCCAAATAAGCCCCACCCTCTGGTCTCCTTTCACAGCCTAAACACTGCCACCTCCCACCTCCCACCTCCGCTGCTAGGAGGACTCCTGCCTGCCTTCATGGCCAGCCTCCACGGCCACCTCCTCCAGGAAGGCTGCCCGGCCCCTCCCAGCACCTGCACCCAGCTTCCTGCATCCCACAGTCCCCGGGCAGACCCCACAGCCACACGCGGGTAGTCAGGGCCAGGCTCCAGCCCTGGAGGCCCCAGGCCCGCCTGCCTGAGCTTTGGCAGGTCACTTGCCTCTCAGGACGCAAGCTCTCATCTGAGAGATGGAGATGAGAGATGGAAACGCCCCCTCCCTCCGTGACCTGTTCTGGCAGTGAAATTACCTCCTGGCTATAAAACCTCCTCATAAATCCAGAAACACTGCACCTGGGCAGGGGCCCACCCCGCCATGGGAGACAGCTTCGCGGCTCCAGGCCCCACCCAACAGGGGCTCACTGACACAGGTGAGAGCGGAAGCCACATTAAGAGAAACAGGTATAGTTCATGCTGGGGGAGGGAGGCACACGAGAAATGAGCTCAGTGAGGAAAAAAAATGCCAAGCCAGGCAGGGAGGAAGCCCGGGGCCCCGCCGACAGGTAGGCAGCAGAGCCTAGTAGTTGGGAACACAGGCTCCTCAGAGGAGCTGTGTGGCTTTAGACATGCTCATTAACCTCTCTGGGCTTCAGTTTTCTCACCAAAATAATGCACTGGTAATGATACCTAGTTCTCAGGCACAGAGAACAGTATGCAGAAAGTGCCAACACACAGCATCATGCCAGCCGGCTCCAAACACAAGGAGTTGGCAGCCTGAGAAACAGGCACCAGGGGACACACTTCAAGTCCCAGGGGTCTCAGCTCCACTTCCAGTCAGCCCCCCAAATGTAGCTCTTGTCTTTCCTCAGAGAGCTGGCCCCCACCCCAGGCCCTGCCTGGCACTCCCACACCTGCTCCTCAGGGACCAGTGGTGGCCCCAGGGAGTCTGGGTGTTTCAAAGAGGCCGCGTCCCATTAGCGCAGGCCCCCATTAGAGCAGCCTGCAGGGACTTCAAAGGGCTCCTCCTCCCCAGCAGAGGGGCCGTGGGAGAAGGTGTGGGAGGCCCGCAGGGCTGGGCGCTCAGCAGGGAGAGCTCCGTCCCAGCCCAGTGGCCACCCCAGCCCACACTGTAGGAAATTCCCAGGAGGTAGAACCAGCCTGCCGACTGCAGAGGTGGGACACTGAGGCCGGAAGGAGGAGGCGAGGGCTCCTGGGGGATGGCAGCAGAGCAAGAGGAGCCCACGTGACAGCCCAAGGTCACACCCTCCTGAGCAAGACCAAGGGGAATGCCCGTGGACAGGGAGGGAGGGCCAGCACCCCATCGCAGCTTCAATCAGCCTGGAGGGTACACAGCACCCTGGGCCTGTTTCCCCATCTGCACCCCACGACCCGGGTCTCTCCCCGGCAACCAGTCAGAACCTCGAGGCCTGAGGCTGAGCCACTCCAGAGCCCACTGCAGGGCAGGCTGGCCAGAAGAGAGGCAGGATAGACCCGAAGGAAGGGGCAAGAAGGGTCTGGACCCTGAAGAAAAAAGATCCCAGGTAGGGTGCCATGGGTCCCAGTGACCATCGGGGCTCTGGGCCCTCAGAGACGAGCAGTGACACCACCCACCACAAGAGTCCTACCTATTAGGGACCACATGCTCCCCAAAGCCAGGCCTGCCGTGATGCAAACCCAGTCCAGAGATTGCAGCCACTCCCTCCCTGTCATCACCACCAGGGTTCCAACCCCCAGGGAAGAAGCAAGAGGAGGTGGACCCTAGGGGGCTGAGGACTGCGGACATCACTGTTCCCTTGGGCGGGGAAATCCCTTCCAGCAATCAGCATGGCAGAGGGGCCAGATGGACAGAGGCACAAAGGAGGGAGCAGAGAGGAGGGTCTGCCCTTCACCTTTGGCCCCAGCAACAGCCAGAGAGGGCTGCAGAGGGGGGCGCTGCCACTTGAGCTGACTCAGGTGCAGATGTGCCTCCCTCCTCCCTGGGCTCATGGACACCTGAAAGGGGACATATGCCAGATGGGGAGGCCAGGAGAGAGCCAGGTGTTCTGAGAAGCAAGTCGGGAGCCTGAGGCTGGCCCAGAGTGGATGAGAAGGGACAAGGGACAGAGCTGAAGGGGAGGGTGGGCCAGGTCAAGGAGGGGCTCGGAAGCTGGATTTTAACATGACACCAGATGCTGTGGTGGAGAAACCCAGAAACCTCCAGCCTCTCCTCCCAGGCTCGAGGTCCGCCGTCCCACCCCACCCCGACAGCAGGGCCCACAAGGGTTTCCCAGCGCACGGCATCTGGCCCTGCTCGGAAACTGCCTGGGAAGCAGACCTGTGAAAGGACAGCAGGCATCAGCAGGAAAGCGTGGTCCCGGGTTCCGGGAGAAAGGCCACCAAGGAAAATGGAACTCTGGTCCCTCTGGAAAGGTCTCCCTGAGAGCAGAGGATGAGGGCACTTGAGCCAAGTGGTCTGCACCCAGGGCTGGGCAATGCCCCAGCCATGACATGGCCGGAAGTGAGATCTCACGCAGTAGCAGGTGGAGCCAGACGCCATGGCTAGCCGGGTGCTGTGCCACCCTCCTTAGGGACACTGGACAGAGGAGGGCTGGCGGAATTACCCACACCCAGGCTACGGGGGCTCTGGCCCCTCTCAGGCGCCTGGGAAGCATTTTTCATGCATCTGACCCTCCCGTGATCCTACCTGGACACTGCCTCAGCCCCATTTTGCAATAAGCTGAGGAACAGAGATGTAGCAATTCACCAAGAAATGCAGGTCCCCAGGGAGGTCCCTCAGTCCCGCCTGCCCCTCCTCATCTCCCAGGTTCCCAGAGACTCCCAGCCAAGGCAGAGAGCGTCCCAAGAAAATGAAAACGGCAAGCCTCCACTGAGGTGCCGGTTCTTCCTTGCCAGGGCAGCACACACACCTCATTTAATCCCTCGGCCCTCTGATGCCTAGGGGACCACCAGGAGCCCATTTCGCAGATGCGAGAGACAGGCTCCGTCAGCTGCTCCTACCACACGCTGCTGGGAGGGGCAGAGTGGCCCTTGAATCAGACCAGGGTGCGGTCTGGCTCTCCCTGGAGGTGGGGTGGGACTGGTGGCCTCCAGAAGACCCCTGCTTCTCTGGCTGGTGATCACATACAGCCCCATTCACTGATCCAAATTCACCCCAGCTCTGGGCTACACGCATGCTTCCTTCCCAATCCACCAGAGTGTGGAAAGGGCTGCTCTGACGCAGACACCCAGGACACTGACCCCTCTGCCTGCTCCCTTGGAGGCCCTGGAACTTTCCCAGCGCTCTGCCTGGGAAGAAGAGAGGGTAGGTGGCCACCATCTCAGCGTGAATGAGCCCCACATCCTCTTCCTCCAGGAATGCAGGGGGGGCAGGGAAGGCAGCCCAAGGGACAGGCTACCTAGCCCCTCAGGATGACCCTGAGCAATGGTGGAACAGCAAGGACAGACCATCCCAATGTCAGAATCGTCCACCTCCCTGATGTGGCAGGACCTTACCCCATGTCCAAGAAGGCAGGGCCCAGCTGGGGCAGGAGGGCCCTCACTTGGCCCAGCCACATGAAAGGCCTTGTGCCACCCGTGTGTCCCTGAAGTAACGCTGGGCCAGCCACAGTGACTTCTAGGGAGGACCACCCTCCATCAACTCCTCAGCACCAACCAGAGTCCCTGTTCCAGCCAAAGATGAGGTGGTATCCTGACCCCATGCCAGACCTCGAATGCAGCGGCTCACCACATGGCTGCCAGAGACCAGCTGGCAGGGTGATCCGAGAGACAGTGCCCTGGTCTCTGCGTTCTCCTCTGCCACCTGTGGGGGGGTCAATGATACCTACCACACAGGCGAGAGGCCAGGAATGGGTCAGACTAATGGCCGCACCCTGCATGTCCCCCGGGGTGACAACCCGACGGACCTTGGTCTTCCTTTAGAGAAGCACCTTTGGCCTGTCACTCCTGCCCCCTCCCACCTGGCTACACCCACCTCATTCCCACAGGAAGACTCCAGAACACCCAGGGGCCCTGGAGACGGGAAGACGCAACCCCAGGCAGAGAGAGGCGCTGGGAGGCGGCCTCCCCGGCTTGGGCTGCACTCCAGGCTGTCTTCAGGCTTCCTCTCAGCACGCTGGCTTGTCATAAGTATCCCCTTTAGCTTTGTCCAAGACAGCAACACATTCATGATGTCACAGATCCGGCGTCCTCTTCACAGGCTTTTCTAACACACACGCATGCAAACCCTGAAGCTCTGTGTGCTTGTCCCCCACAGGCGACCGCAGCCCTGCACCGCCTGCCGGGCATCCCCCAGAGCTGGAGACCGCAGGTCTCAAGCCCTTCCAGGCAGCCAGCCCACCCGGGGCCTCAGGTCCAGGCCCTGGGGCCAGGGACCCTTCTCCCACTGCCAGCGCCCACCCCTGCGAGGCAAGCCACACCGCAGCCTCCCCTTTCGGGGTGTTTTTGTTGGTTGTTGTTTTACTCAATCTGATCCCTTGCCAGACTTTGCATTCTTTGAAAAGAGTGAAAGGGACTTGTAAATGCGAAATCACCATCTTGATCACAAATGTGGACATGGGAGCGCCTGCAGTTCCCAGAACTCTAGGTGGACGGGCCAGGGAACAGCCCAGCGGCCAGAGCTCAATGGCGCTTTCTTGCAAAAAGCTGGTGACAAGTTATTGCTGGTCCTCTGTTGTGAAGGAGCCACCCCTGCCAGCTGTGGCCCAGGAGGCTCAGGGAGCCCTTCCCCCCAGCCAGGCCCACTGCAGCTCAGCTCCTTCCACCCTCCCAGGCCGGGGCGGGCGAGGGCCAGTCCCCCCCAGCACTCCCCATGGGCCAGGCCACAGGGCAGATGATGCACGGTCCCCACACCCGCACCCGGCTTTACCTGGCTCTCCTGCTGCCCCTCAGTAGTCAGGCCGGGCTCTGTGCCTGTAGGGACGTCCTCAGAGGGCGTCCAGTATCACACGTGTGAGGCTCCCTCCACCGGCTACCTAATGAGAGTGAGTCACATTGGGGACCGCCACTTCCTGCTCTGGCGGCGGCAGAAAGGCGAGGAGCGCTGGGCTTTCAGCTCAGGCTGCCTGCCTGCTTGTCCTGTGGGGTGTGTGGGCCCCTCTCCCGGCCAGTGGAGCCCTCCATGGGAGCGGGGGCAGCTGCCAGGCCAGGCTCCAATGACTTCATGGAAATTTGAAGCTTGAAGCTGGAACAATTTTGAAAAAAAAAATAAAATAAAACAAAAACCCAAGGGGCTGGGGATGTAGCTCAGTGGTAGGGCACTTGCCTAGCATGAGTGAGGCCCTGGGTTCCATCCCTAATACCACAGGGGCCAAAAAGAAAAGAACCCAAAAACCTCCATTAGAAGCCCCAAGATGCCTGCCCCAAGCAGGAAGCAAACGCATCCTGAAGCAGCGGAGGCAGGCAGCCTGGCCCGAGCCTCTCCTGGGTGTGCGGCTCACCCAGGCCCTCAGCTGCTCTAGGACTCAGTTTCCCCATCCGGTAGTGAGGTGACCCAGGAGATGGCCTGAAAGGTCACAGGTCTTCCATGACAGCCTGCTGCCTCTCCATTTCATATCTGCCTGGCTGCCAGGGCCAGGGCCAGGGCCGGGGGTAAGGAAAAGGCTCAGCCTTGGAATTTCTATTCCAAACAGTGGTGCCCCTGGGGAACCCCGGCAGCATGGGCACCATGAGGCCAGGGATAGGACGCCAGCTCCCCTTCCATTCTGCTGGGGAGCCCAGTGGTGAGACACCAGACTGGGAAGAACCAGAAACAGCTCAGAAGCTCTATCCCTGGCATCAGCACTGTCAGAGTGGGCACCCCATGCAGATTGGCCATGTGGGACTATACGCATCAGAGCTATTTCAATGCCAGGCCCTGTTTTGGGGGCTAACAGGTGACCTCATGGTCTGCCATCTGGGGAGGAGACTGGCATAGGATCCACACAGGGCTCTGAGTCATTCCAGAAGGCAGAGGAGGCAGTGAAGGACTTCACAGAGAGCCTGGCCATTGCTTCTCCCTCCTTTATACAAACATGTCCCAGGCCTGGGCATTCCAAAAGCAAAAAAGGAATAGATATCACTGAGAGGGAAAAGACAAGCATGGACTAGGACAAGGTATTCATAGCAAATATGTCTGACCAAAGTTTCTTCTCCAGAATACATAAAGATCATCCATAAATCAAGAAGAAAAAGACACCAAGCTGGGCATGGTAGCACACACCCAAAATCCCAACAACTTGGGAGGCTGAAGCAGGAGGATTGCAAGTTGAAGGCCAGCCTCAGCAACTTAGCAAGACCCTGTCTCAAAATTTTAAAAAATTAAATAAAAAGAGCTGGGAATGTAGCTCAGTGGTAGAGGGCCCCTGGGTTTGATTCCAGTACCAGGGCAGGGGGATTCTGAGAGTCCCTTACACCACTAGAGTAACTAAAATTTTAAAAGGAAAATACCAAGTGTTGACAAGGATATGAAGCAACTCCAAATCCCACCCACCACTGGTCAGAATGTAAAACGGTGTAGCCACACTGGAAAATCCTTCCCCTAGTGTAGACTAAGCTAACCATATGCTGTCTCAGTGACTCAGCAATCCAACTCAGTGAGTACATGTACCCACAAAGACCCGGATCCAAAGGTTCAGCCTCCATCATAATTGTAAGCTGGAAACAACCCAAATGCCCTGCAATGGGTAATGGAGAAACATGTTTTCACAGATGTATACAGTGGAAAATCACTCAGCAACCGAAAGGAGCATCTGGTCACCCACACCACGGTGACCAGCGCAGCAGTGAGCAGAGCTAAAGGCCCTGGTTCGTTTTTCATGTTTCCACTTACGTGAGACTTCAGAAGAGATCAGTCTCATCTGTGTGACAGAGAGCTGGCCAGGCCCGCCCTGGGAAGGATACTGATTGGGAAGGGACCCAGGGGACCTCCTGGGGCCAGAGAGGTCCTAAATCTCGATCTGGTGCTAGGAGTGTGGGTGTGCACAGAAGTGAGGGTCAGTGCCCCAGCCACCCAGCTGGATGCTCGACTGCACATAAATCACACATTTTTAATGGGCATTGACTAATCCCCGACCCGTCTGTTTATCTGGGGAGGATGTGCTGCCGTCGACTGCGGGAAACACAGCAGGCCAGCCTCGACTCTGTGGGCAAGGCGCTGACCGGAGCCAGGTGCGTGACTGAGGCTGGGATGAGACCTGTGTCCAGACCCTGCGGGGAGCGGGGTGTGATGGAGCCTGTCCAGGGACAGCAGTGAGCAGGGGGAAGGGGAACGGGAGGCTGGCGGTCAGCAGCAGTGAGTCGCACCCCTCAGCAGGGAAAGCCCAGGGGGGCTGGGGTTCCTCCAAGGAATGGCAGGGTGGGGAACAAGGGGCCCCACTGGTACTTCTGAAAGATGACCTCAGCAACAAAGTGGCTGGCGGCCTAAGCAGGACCTAAAGAAGCCTGGACAGAGGGGGCTCCCCATGGTCAGGGGGCTACAGGTGGCCTGGACCACCCACAGCTGGCCAATAGCAGGGTCTGCATGACAATAAACCTACTGGGCGACACCTGAGGCTCAGCACTGCCCTGCTCCCCCCAGGCCTCTGCCAGCTCTCTCCTCGGAGGACGCAGTGGTCAGACTCTCCCGCTGCACCCCAGCTCCAGCGCACCGGACAGAGCACACCTCGTGCCCCCCAGGAGTCCTCCTGTGCAGAGACCGGGTGGCACGCCAAGACTTCACACGCACAGGCCCGCATGAGTCCTCGCCGGCCCCACAGGCAGGTCCTGCTATCATCCCTCCTCTGCAGAAGAGGAAACCGAGGCTCAGAGGGGCCATGTCACTCACAGTCAGGATTCAACCTCACTCCCCCAGCTCCACACCTGAGCTCTCAGACTCAGCACTGATGCTCCCGGGAGCAAGGAAAGGCTTCCTTGGGGACAGACTGCCCCCACAGGATCTCCAAGCCCTGGCAGGCAGTGACCCCAAACCTATAGCGCAGTCTCTCCTATCCTTCAGCTCCCCCAAGGAAGGGTGGCCTCGGGCCCTTAACTCACCAGGGGCTGGAGCCAGGGCCTGTGGTAAAGACCAACCCTCTCCTTGCCCCCTGCCCAGTTCCTCATGCTAGGGACACAGAAGTGACTTGGGTACTGACCCCAGCCTGGGAGGAGGGTCTCACCAAGGGCACTGCCTATAGAGCGGGGGACAGGGAGAGCAGCCCTAAAGGCAAGATATGGGGTCCAGACTCACAGGAGAGGCCCGAGCCACCAGGGGGGAGACCCGGGGCCTCGATGGGACAGGCCCAGATGGGGCCGAGAGGCTGTGGGCAGGAGGAACAGAACCGCAGCAAACACAGCAGACAGAGTCCAGAGTCGTCCCTCGGCCAAGGCACAAACGGAGCTGAGTGTTGAGCAAACAGCTGGCGTCTGACAAACCCAGATGTGGAGCCGTCCCCTATGGGAAGAAGCCCCACCACACCCCAGTGCCTTCCAAACTCTGGGCTCACTTCTGCAGGGGGCGGGGTGGGCGGGGAGCACGGTCCCCATCAGTCACCTTTCTCCCTCCTCTAGGCAGGAGTGGGGGCCTCCCAACGTCCGGGCAGAGCCCTGGCAGGGGTCTGAGCAACCAGGCTGGCCAATGACCCCCAACCCGGTGCTGATCCAAGGACAATGAAGAGCACCCTGGAGTCAGAGCCTCTGTGGATGACCTCAGCTAAGCTACAGGACCTCAGGGAGCCCATGTGTGAACTCAGGACCTCACAGTCCAACTCCCTGGGGGGCTGCAAGGAGCAGCACGGAGTAAGTGCTCAGTTAACACCAGCAGGCCAGCCAGAGGCTGTTCTCTAGATTCTGGCTCTACTTCCTGCTGTCTTCCACGGCTTGCACAAGCCTCCTGAGTCAGTCCTGGCCCCTCTCCTGGCCTCTGAGACCCCCATTTCAGCCCAACTCAGCTACCACCCTTATGTCCCGTGATCCACTGTCCAGTTGCCTTACTCTTCTGGATTTTTCTCAGCCCTTTCTACCTCCTGGAAGGGCTGAGGCCATGTACCCTGCCAAGACAGATATAAATGCCACTTCTTCCAGGAAGCATCCCCAGGGCTCCATCGTCACTGTCTCCAGGTCACAGTGCCACAGACCTCCCCTTGGCTCCCCTGTGGAGGATATTCATGGTCAACCTTTCTCTAGCAGCCATTTGACACCTGTTTCTTCAGGGAAGTAGCCCTCAGCCCTCCAGGATGGGCTCCTGACCAGTGTGCCTGAGGGATGGGGTGGGCCTCAGGGTGGGCCACTGAGACACAATCCTGGGGTTTCTGTTGGAACTCCATGGGACAAGGCACTCTCCTTTCACTGGGCGACTAGGATGGAAGCCTGGGCTCCAGGCCCCTCTGCCACCTTGGTAGTCAGCCTGCTCCAGTGACCCCACCTCCTGCCTTGGCTAGTCCCCCACACTACCTGTGTGACCAACCACATGTGTGACTTCTGAGGTCATGAAAGGCATCACAGCTTGCACCCTGCTCTTAGATCGACCCCTTAGATCGTTCCCAAGAGGAAGCCAGACACCGCGTCAGGAGTCCACTCCACAGCCCTGCGGCAAGAGTGAGGTTGGAGGAACCAAGGAAGCGGCCATCAGCCAGCACCACCCCAGACTGAGCCAGCTTGGAAGCCCCGAACCTTCAGGCGCCTGCAGCTTGACTGAGCCTGGCCACTGACAGCCTCAGCAGCCACTCACGCCACAGCTGCCCAGCTGAGCCTGAATTCCTGGCCCACAGAAACTGTGGGATAACCGCAGAATATGTTACGCAGCAGCAGATAACAGATGTCACCACTGTGTGGGAGAGCCCAGAGACGGGGAGCAGCAGCCTTCATGATGCCCCAGATCAGTTACACCAACTCCCCAAGACCTTCACTTAACGGCAACCTCCAGGTCCCCTTTGTCACCTCTGCCCTTGGGCTAAAGTACAGGTTTTGGCTCTTTGAGCTCAAAGAAACTAGACTGATCCCTCCCTCCCTCTCTCTCATGCAGCACTCCTGATTTCTACAAGCAACCAGGGGCCCCAGCTTCTCTTCCATCGGACCCAGCTTGCACAGAGCAAGGACCAGCTCTCCCCAGCACCAGGAACTCAAGAAGCCCTCTGACCTTCCAGCCAGAGTGAACTGTGCACCCAGATTCTCCAATGAGAACTTGGAGCCCACTGTGCATCCAATATCAAGAGCTCCCCAAGCACATCCCCTCTAGGATCACCCCCTTTGAGAGGACGCAGCAGGCTCAGTCCTGCCTTGGGCCCCCAGCTCTGCCACACTCAGACCAGGAAGGGCAGAGGTGACTGGCTGGGGCAGGCACAACCTTGTGGTCCTGTCACTCAGTCTCCTTTCAGATTGATTTTGCACACCAGGGTTGGGTAGCATTCAGAGCATCCACCCACCTCCTCTGGAGCCTCTGCCCTTGTCTCCTCCTGCTGTGGGCTAGGGATGAGCAGAGATCCCTTCCTTGGGGAACTTATGAAAATGCCCTGGTTCCCACCTTCATTCAACAGGCAGGAGGTGGGGTTTCCAGAGGGGAAGGGTTGACTGAGGTCAGGGACAAGTTAGAGGAAGGACCTGAGGCCTTGGTGCTTCAAAGCAGTGGTGGTCCTAAAGGGTGACCTAGGGAGAACCCCCAAGCTACTCCAAATAAACACACATTCTAAGTCAACAGCACATTTGACTTTTTTTCTTTTCTTTCTTTTTTTTTTCTTTTTGGTGGGGGCATTCTGGGAATGAAGGAGGCCACATGCAGGCTCTAGGCAAGTGCTCTAACCCCAGCCATGCACCTTTGCCATCCAAATCAGCTCCCTTGAACCACTTCCCCACCCATGGAGAAATCTAAACACCATGGCTGGGCCCAGTTCCCACGCCAGGATAACGACAGAGGAACCCTACGTCCTGTGGGTGGTGCGGCCTGCTCAAGAGCGGGCTGGCTCATGGAGCCCCAGGGCCCCCGTCCCTGCCAGGCTGGGAGACAGGCTTTAGAGAAGGCCAGGGCAGCCGGGGTCACGGCATGTTGAGTAACAGCAGAGAATCCTACAAGAACAGATGTGAAAGCAACTGCCCTGCCAACCAAAAGGCCTGATTTCCTTTGAAAAACTTTGCAGCTGGGTAGCCGCCTGTCCTTCCCCGCACCCAGCCCGGCGTGACCCTCAGAGGAGCAGAGAGGAAGAAGACGCCCCTCCTGAAAGGTCCTGGGAAGCCGGTGACAGAGGTGCTGTGAAGGGAAGAAAGCAGCTCCAGACTGCGCACAGGGCTGGGGTACAGCTCAGGCAGGCAAGTGTCCAGCATCCCCTCAAAAAATTCCAAATCTGGGCAGGGGATATAGCTCAGTTGGTAGAGTGTTTGCCTTGCAAGCAAAAGGCCCTGGGTTCAATCCCCAGCACCACAAAAAACAAAAACAAAAACAAAACAAACAAAAAAAAATTCCAAATCTTAGGAATTATTGTTTGATGATAGAATTTAGAAGAGTTTTCATTTAAATCGCTTTTATTTAGTCTTTTTTTTTTTTTTTTTTTCCGGTAGCGAGGTTTGAACTCAGGGGCACTCAACCACTGAGCCACATCCCCAGCCCTATTCTGTATTTTATTTAGAGACAGGGTCTCACTGAGTTGCTTAGAACCTCGCTAAGTTGCTGAGGCTGGCTTTGAACTCCTGATCCTCCTGCCTCAGCCTCCCGAGCCACTGGCATTATCAGCACATGCCACCGTGCCCGGCTTAAATCTCTTTTTCCTTATGTCTGTTTTTAATTTTTCTCTAATAAAATGACACCAACCAGTTCAAAGATGCCAGTAGCTGCTGGTACTACAGAAGGAACATCGACAAGACAAGCCCACCTTCCAGAAGTGCGCAATGCCATCTCCAACGCACAGTGGTGCAAAAAGCAAAACCAAGTTAGATCGAGTCTCAGATACAATGCTGCCAGGAGATAAGGAGATACAGGCTGCAGGAGACACGGAGCATGGCACACCCGACAGGAAGCTCTCCTGCAGGTAAAGGCACCTACTTCAACCCGACTACCACTGAGACAGGGAGCAAGTGAGCACCGGTCCCGCAGACGACAGACTTGAAAACCACCTCATTATATGCACATCACTTGGATCCTGATTTTAAAAAAAAAACTAAAAAATACATTTTTTGAGGTTTACGGAACAATTGCAACACTGAATCATTATGATCTGATAAACTATCGCTAATTTTTGGATGCAATAGTTACATTCTCATTGCAAATTGACTACATCTACTTACGGAATACAAAGTTATATCTGCATACGATGTGGAATGATTGAACATATCCCTCACCTCAGATGCTTATCATTTGTTGTGGTGAGAACATTTAAAATTTGGAAATACACATGATACACAGTGCCATTGTGCTCTTGACCCTAATTCCTCCCATCTAACTGAAACTGCATCTTTTCACCACCATCTCTCCAGCTTCCCCTCAGCCTCTGGTCATCACCAGAGGTGCCTCTGCTTCTGAGCATGATTGTTTCAGAGTACATGTAAGTGAGATCACACCGAATTTGTCCTTCTGTGCTCACCTTACGTCACTTAGCAAAATGTCCTTCAGGTTCATCCATGTTGGCATGAATCACACAATTTTCCTCTTTTTGAAGGCTAAATAGTATTCCATCGTGTCCACACACCATCTTCTCTTAATTCAATGATGGACACTTAGGTTGAGTCCATGTCTTGGCTACTGTGAATGGCACTGTCAGGAGTGTACAGATGTCTCAACATGCTGATTTCAAATCACGTGGGTAGGTATCCCAGGAGTGATACACCTGGATCACATGGTAGTTCTATTTTTAATTTTTTGAGGAATTCATACTGTTTTGTTTTTTCTTTTTGCAGTGCTGGGGATCAAAGTCAGGATCAGGTGACCACTCTGCCACCGAGTGCATCCTAGCCCCTCCACGCTGTTTTAAAACGGCTGTGCTGACTTACACGCCCACCAGCGCGGTGCAGCCCTGGGCAAGGGTTTCCTTCTCTCCACATCCTCCTCAGCACTTATCTTTCATCATTTTGTTAACAGTCCTTCTGACAGTTGTGAGATGAGATCCTATTGTGATTTTAATTTGCACTTCCCTGACGAATAGCGATGCTCAGCGTTTTTTCATATATCTGTTGGCCTTCCTGGTCCCCAGAACTGGGGATTGAACCCAGGTTGCTCTACCACTGAGCAACATCTCCAGCACTTTTCATTTTGAGACAGGGTCTCACTAAGTTACCCAGACTGTTCTTGAACTTGCAATCCTCCTTCCTCAGCCTCCTGAGCCTTTGGGATTACAGGTATGCACCATTGCACCTGGCTTGTATGTCTTCTTTAGAAACATGTCTATGCAAGTTCTATTTTTGTTTTCTACTGGGGATGGAATCCAGGAGCACTTTACCACTGAGCTGTTTTGTTTTTGTTTTTGAGACAGGGTCATGCTCAATTGCCAAGGTTAACCTTGAACTTGTGATCCTAGTGCTTCAGAATCCAAAATTGCTGGGATTACAGGTGTGTGCTACCATGCCTGGTTATTTTTGCTTTTTTTTTTTTTTGGTACCAGGGATTGAACCCAGGGGCACTCAACCACTGAACCACAACCCCAGCCCTTTTTCATATTTTATTTAGAGACAGGGTCTCACGGAGTTGCTTGGGGCCTCGATAAGTTGCCGAGGCTGGCTTTGAACTTCCGATCCTCCTACCTTAGCCTCCTGAGCCCCTGGAACTACGGGTGTGCACCACCAAGCCTGCTTTTTATTGGTTTTGATGCTATTATAAACTATTTTAATTATCCTCTTTCAGATATTTCATTTTTAGTGTGTTAAAACTCTATTGAGGGCTGGGGTTGTGGCTCAGTGGTAGAGCGCTTGCCTGGCATGTGTGAGGCACTGGGCTGGATTCTCAGCACTGTGTATAAATAAATGAATAAAATAAAGATCCTTCAACATCTAAAAAAATTTTTTAAAAAACTCTATTGAATTTTGCATGCTGATTCTGTATCATGCGACTGTATTCGTTTATCAGTTCTAACAGTTTTTTGGCGGTCACATGGTTTTTTTAAGAGTCCTTATCTTTTCATAATATAGGCGCCAATTTTTACAGTGAAGTGCTATGCTACCTGGAGGGGGTGTCTGGACACGGAGGCTCCTGGAGGCTGGCCAGTCGGGAGTGGGAGCCATGAGGCTGGGTGAGTCCACGGGCAAGCGCGCCTTCTCCTCCTCCCATGTAGGCTGAGGTTTTCCATCTGAAATGTCGAAACCTGCCACCAGAAGAGATCTGCATCTGCTGTCTCCTCTGAGTGGCACGGGGGGAGAGGTCATTTTGGGCCCCTTTCTACAGATGAGGAATGTGTGGTCCTAAGAGGGAAGTGACTCACCCGGGGACTCAAAGCCAGCATGACAGAGCCATGCCAGCCCTGCCCCGACTGGAGGAGGAAGACAGACAGAGAGGGAGATACAGACAGACACAGGCCCTCCCTACTGCCTCCTGGAAGCACAGGACGCTGCAGGTCCCGCCTCCCGGTCCCCTTGTCCCCTTCCAGCCACCTTCCTCTCCCCATGGGCCTCCCACTCTCCTGCCCACAGGGGCTTAAGGCTGCAAGCAGAGCCTGGCGGCATCTTCACGCCTTTCCTGGCGGCGCTCTCCCCTGGGAGCCCCTCCCCGGCTCACCCTCTGACCGCAGAAGAGTTTCCCCGGGGGAGCAGAAAGCTCCCAGCTCCGCTCCTGGAACAGACACACGGCCAGACGCAGCCCTACCGCAAACCGGCGTCCAGTCTGCGGGTGCAGGTGGAGAAATGAACCTGCTTTAATTCACCCGAAGAAGGAATCCCCAGTGGATAGAGGCCTTTGCTATGGGCTGCTCAGTGCGTCACACTCACAGCAGATCCTAGAAACAACCTGCATGTCCAGCAGTAGGGGACAGAAAAGATCACCTGGGGCTCCTCCTGGGGGGAGCACTCAGAGGACCCTGAAGTCTTGTCTGAGAACCTCGGTTTCTCCAGCCCAACCCCACACAAAGCCTGGGACAGACAAAACCCTCCACAGAGGACAATAAGGAGAGTTGTGAGGCTCAACTGTTTTTCTTATATGTTTGAAAAAAAAAGTCAGCCAGTGTGGTGGAGCACACGTGTAATCCCAGTGGCTTGGGAGGCTGAGGCAGGAGGATCGAGTGCAAGCCAGCCTCAGCAACAGTGAGGCCCCAAACAACTCAGTGAGACTCTGTCTCTAAATAAACTACAAAATAGGGCTGGGGATGTGGCTCAGTGGTTGAGTGCCCCTGGGTTAAATCCCAGGTACCAAAAAAAAAAAAAAAAAGGCATTTGCAGGGACATACATCAATATGCTAATGGGTTATTTCAAACAGCACAGATTCTGAGGTTTCTTCCCCCACCTGTTGCTGTATTTTCTGATTTTTCAATAAGCAAGTGAATTATTTCTGTAATCAACAACTGAAGTCATTTAGAAATAAGAAATGAGCTGTTTCTCTTCCTCCCAGCAAGGGCGCTCAGAGCCTTGGCCCACGGGCAGAGCTCGGCCTCCAGCTGGCCCGGCCACTGCCCAGCTGTAAGAGCTCTGAGGGTCGCATGGCCTCTGAACCTGTTTTCCCATGTCAGCAAACTGCACCCCTGCCACCAGCACTGAGCCTGAGCCACCTCTGTGAGATGGGGACAGCAGGGCACATCCACAAGGGCACACTGCCCAGCTACTGCCCACCCCACGCCCAGGGCCACTCACTTCCAGCCTTTGCCCCACCCATCCTAATGACCACCCCCGCAGGCTGGTGGGAGTCAGCTGTGTCAGAGGCCCAACCCCAAAGGAAGCCACCATCCCGGCCTCACATACAGAGAGAAGCCTGTTGAGGTCCAAACCCTGCCACCTCCAGGAAGGTGGAAGGATGCTCAGTCCTTAGAATAGAAAGAACCAGAGGCTCATACAGCAGACCAGGGCAAAACCAAGGTGGGACCCCTCTGAGACCCTCCTGCACCCTCCTCATGGGGGTCAACCCCATACCCCTCCTTCAGAGCCAGGCACACAGTCCAGGACTGCAGGCAGGAAGGACTGGGAACACAGTGAGACACGGCAGACTGGAGCCTCAAGCTCCCCGGCTCAGCCCCAGCAGCACCCCAATCCCCACAGCACCCCAATCCCGCACCTGCATGTCCTAGGTGCTCAAATAGCCATGTGGCCCGGAGGGATAGAGGAACAGGTCGGGGGAGAAAAGGACCTGGGGCCCTTCCCCAGGACAGCAAACCCAGAACCCCTGGAGGCCAGCAGGGCACACCAACCAGTGAGGCCACTGGCCAGGTAAGGACCAGAGCGAACTTAAGGCCAGGCCCTGTGTGGAGGAAGAGATGTCACTGAGTTTCAGCCAGCAACTGCCACGCGGCAACATGGCCAGAGGTGCTGGCCTTCTGAGTTTGGCAAAGAAAACTAGAAATCTGGGTTTTTGAGCAAAATCCTGTGGTTTTCAAATGTTGGCAATTAATCCAAAATAAACTGTATTTCTGCAGCCCTTCTACGAGTGCCCAAACTCACTGCTGTGTGACCCTGAGCAAATCACTTACTGTCTCTGAATTTCAGTAGTGTGATCAGTAAAGTGAAGACACAAAACCGACCTCTCAGGTTTATTGAGCCAATGGGACAAGACGTGGCCTACACTAATGAAAACAAAAGCAATGATAACGAGTTGATGTTCATTGAGAGCCGGGCACTGCTCTAAGCACCATGAATTGTTATGTTTTTTAACAATTGCTGAGGTTGCAATTTATGACCCTCCTGCCACAGCCTCCTGAGATGCCGGGATCACAGACATGCGCCATCATGCCCAACTACGACAGGTATTTTTATTTGAATTTGAAATATTTTAAAACCTTCAGAAAAGTTAAGTACAAAGAACTCTTCTGAATTCTACCCAGATTGCTCTATTCATGTTATTTTGCCTCATTTTCTTTATTTTATGTCTACACATGTGCTTCTCTTTAGTATTTGAGCATAGATTTCTTAGGCTGTGTCCATTTGCTCCTAAATATTTTAGCACATATTTCCTAAGAACATGGATTCACATAAGCATTTATCAGAGCAATCATGTTGATACTTTATCGTCCATATCCAGGCTTAGCAATGTCAATATCAACTATAGCTTTGTACTGTCTTCCTCAGTTACCGCTCACATTCTGCATCTTAATGCAATGTCTTTTTGGTCTCCTTTAATCTGGAACTGTTCCTTGGCCTTTAAGATAAATATCCTCATTATTCCCCTTTTACAGATGAGAAACTGAGAGTCAGAGAGGTTGAAGCACTTGCCCAATGTCACACAGCTAGGAAATGTGGAGCTGGGGTCCAGCCTGGGGACCCTCTGTGGACCCTGCGCTCTCATCCTCCGGGCCCAGAGCTTGCAGATAATAGCCTTTGTGTTCATAACTGAAAACAGGGGCCCATCTGCTTGCAGGTGGACACACGAGTCACCTCACAAGCAACAGTTGGTCACTGCTGAAAGAGGGCCCTCCTGCACACAATGACAGGGCCTCCTGCTGCCGGCTCCCTGCACCTGGCCCTGGCCAGATGCCATCGCCTGGACCCTGTGGGCCCCATTTAACCATTTCCAAACTGCATGCTCAGGTGCAAAGGAGCACCTGCCTCTAGCAAGCTTGAGGGGAGGGGAGGGCTGCTCTCTTCTCTTAAAGTAACAGTCCTGCCCAAATGTCCAAAGGCAGAAAGTGGTAAATGCCCTGGAGACAGAGCTTGAAGCACCAAGACCCCAGGTCATGCCCCTCACCCATAGACTACCCAGGCTGACAGGGACCACTGAACTCCACTGTCCAAGAGGGGACTGGGCACTTTCTAAGAAAGGGCTGCACTGGAGGGAGGGGTGAAAAGATGGGGGTCACATACAGTCTGCTGCATCTGGAAAGAGGACGAGGGGCCTGGAGGCGGATCCACAAACTCAGCCTCTTCAGCAAGAGCCTCAGGTCCCTGCCCCAACCCCAGCCCACAGGGAGGTGAAATCGTCCAGGTCCCCTGGGGACCTGAGCTCCCAGCCCACAATTCCAGGCTTGGCAACACTGGCTCCCAAATGGTGATGGGTTGGGGCCTGGAGCTGTCAATAACTTTAGTGCCATTTCCTGGCCTGGTGCCCTCCAGGAGGAGCCTGCCATCACCTCAATCCCCATCAAGCCAGCCTCCCCAGGCAGTGTCCATCAAATGGCTTTCCAACAGTCATGAGCCACAGATCTCATGGAGGAGGCAGCTCTGCCGACGAAAAGCTCTGCAGCTGACCAGTGGGGTGCTCCTGCCTGAGTTCCAGGCCCTTCTGTTAGGTTTCATAGTTAATTTGTAAGGAAATATCTCACAACCCTGGGAGCTCACCAGAAGCTTGCATCAGCCCCCAGACCTCACCTGCAAACCCAAGTCCAAGTAGCCCCTGCAGGACTGCTTTTGAAATTTACCAAAACAAACCTAAAAGGAATAGTTGCTTTTCTTCCTTATTGTAGTTGTGGTGAAAATGCAAAGAGCTTGAATAAATAAGAAAATGATCTGTCAACAAACTCCCCCAAAGATACCCCTAGAAAGACCCCTTCCTCTTCTCCTCTGGTACACAGCAGACAGATTGGCCTGCCTGCTGTGGGTGGGGTAAAGGTCAGCCACTCTGTCTTCCCTATAGGCCAATGGCCTTCTGTAGGCAGGGCCACTCCTGAGGCTGGCAGGCCCACTTGAGACCCCCAGGGTGGATTCAGCCAGGGCCTGACATAAGCATCAGTAGCTCTGTCTGCTCAGCTACAGGGGGAGAGGATCCAAGAAGTGGGGATTGGAAGCAAAGGTCCGAACTGCCATCAGGGCTTGGGATAGGAACAGGAAGAAGGTAAACAGACACAGGCAAGAAATGTGTTTTCTTCCCTTGGTGGGTAACTTAACAGACCCATCTGAGACTGCCTTCAGGAGGAGTTGGCTCACTTGTGGGTCTTCAACTCAAACTGCAGGAAGCCTGGGAGTCCATGAGTCCCAGAATCGGCCTAGCTTGCTATGAGAACTCTGTTTTCCTACCTATAAACAGAGTTTCCAGTCCTGCCTTTTTTCTTTCTTTCTTTCTTTCTTTCTTTCTCTCCAGCATTGAGGATTGAACACAGGATCCCACCCTGCTAGGCAAGTGCTCTAACCCCCACCCCCTTCCTAACTTAGATCAGAGGATACTCAGGGTGTTCAGGGGTTGAGGCCCTGCCTCCAGGACAGGCCCAAGGGGACCCACTCACAAGCACCCAGTTGCGTGGAGGGCCAAGAAGACCCAGTGCCTGGGGATTGCGGCCCATCTTTTAGCGCTGCACATGTGGACCCAATTCACCATGCGTGAAGTCGCCTAGGCTCTTCCCAGGTTCAGCCCGCCACTCCCGTGGGACCTCCTCATAGACCTGGGGTCCAACCTGACCCCGGGGGCCAAACCCAGGTCCAAGATGTACAGGCTCGTCACCCATGGGGCATCTGCCCACATCTGACAGCAGCTCTTGAACCCCAGCCCCTGCCTCAAAGCCCCTCTCTGCTATCCTAAGTCCGTGACTGTCCCAGGGAATGGTCTGAGGACCGTCCTGGCCCTCTCTCAGGGCTCGGTCTTGTCATCCGGAAAGTGGAGCCGGTCCCCAGTTCCTGCAGCGGGGGACCCTTCTGGGACGCCTCCCCAGGCAGCGCCGGGGAGGAAGGGGGCGTCTGAGAAGACTCGACCCAACCCACGCTGGCGCGGAGAGGCGCGCGCCCAGGGGACCCGGGCCTTCGCGGCCGGGCATCCCGCTCCGTCCCGCGCCCGAGGCCGAGGAAGGGCACCCTGAGCCGGGCCCGCCCGCCAGAGCCCGCGCCCACCGCAGCTCGGGAGCCCCGGCCCCCGCCGCTCTCACCGGACCCGGGCCAGTCCCGCGGCCACCTCGCCCGTGCCCGCGCTCACCTGCCGCCGCGGCTCCCGCGCCGCCGCCGCCGCCGCCCGAGTGGCCGCCTGAGTGGCCGCCTGAGTGGCCGCGGGCGGGCCCGGCACTCCCGGCGGGGGCGGCGGAGCGGCCGCAGGCGCCCCCCGCTGGCCGCCTTGCCCAGGCAGGGCGCGGGCCAGGGTGGCCAGGGTGCTCCTCCCGCGCGCCCCGCTCCATCTCCCCGGTAAGGTGGAGAACGCACCGCCATCCCGCCTCCAGCGCCGCCTCCCACGCCACAGCGGGAGCCAGGGACCCGCCACCTTGGCTGGCCAGCAGGAACTACCGCCTTTTCAAACAATTTTCTCAAAGTAACTCACGCACGTGCTCGCGAGCGCCTGGCGCCCCACCCCCACGCCATCCCCATCCCCCTCCCCCCCCACCCCCACTCACTCCCCCTCCCCCCCCCCCCCCCCCCCCCCCCCCGCCCCATCCCCATCCCCATCCCCATCCCCATCCCCATCCCCATCCCCATCCCCAAGGGCAAACACTTTCTAGCAAACGGTTTTCAGATGTTTTTACTCCAGATCTCCCCAACCCTCCAGTAAAGACCGCGTTTCTGGAAGGCCATCCAGGCTGGTGCCCTCCAGCGGAGATGAGGAAGCCCAACGTCTGACTGCCTTGACCTCCTGGGAGGGTCAGGGGTGGGAGCCGCCCACTCGCCGCCCTAGTGAGTGCAGGCTTTATAGACCTGGTCTAATAGGCACCAGGAGGACAAAGCCTGCCTAAGAAAGTAGGTGTGTAACCCCGTAGGGACCCCTATAACCCAGGGTGGAGCCCCAGAGTTGGCAGCAAAAAAGAAAAAAGAAAAATCTCTTGTGTTTCCGAGGCACCCAGGTGGAGAGAGCACCTCTGAGTCAGGCTGGGCGGGATGGAGATCAAAGGAAGACGTAACCAACCTAAGGATGGTATTTAACTCAGAGACTCCCCAGGTCCTCCTGCCCAACTTGTCCAGAGCTCCCTCATATCCATGAATGAGGTTCTCACTGCAGGTGGATCCCCAGGGCTTTCCTTGGAAATGTCTAGGAAGCTGCAGTTTAACAAGTACCAAGCCATCTTGTGACAAGCAGATTGGAGAAACCCTGGTCTACTTGGAATTTTCTGTGGGATCCTGGGACCAGGCACCCTAGCTCACCCTAGAGGCAGAAGACCCTAAGTTATCTCAGCCAATCATTCACAGTGGCCCTGGAACTCAGCCCAGAGGCCGCCCACTTTGAAACCATGCTGAGGAATCAGATGGTGGAATGCTGGAAGGTGAAGATCTAATCTCCACTCCAGAAGGCTAGTGGGGAGGTCCTAGCTCTGGCTTACAGCCCTGTCTTCAGTAGATCCTCCCAGCTTCCCCAAGACTGGTCAGGCACCTCCCCTGGGCCTCTGAGCGCCAGGCAAGCTAAGACATTTGTCTGTCAGGGCTCAAGCTGCTCTGCCATAAACCTCACCCATGAGAGCCCTGGCCAGGTCACCAAAGCATCCCAAGAACTCTCCTGAGCAGCTTGGCCTCCCAGAAAATGGGAACCCTGTCAGTAGGTAGATGGTGATCCTCATCAGAGCCTACTTCTGAACAGCCCACCCTCCCCTGCAGCCCCATCTCAACAGAACCCACGCAGCAGAGAACCCACCTGTTTGGCCCCAGGCCTCCAGAACACCAAGTGCCTCTGCTTGGCAAGGAGGCGGCAAGAGTTCCCACCTCTGCCCTTGGGCTTTCCAAGCAGAGCTTAAGGTGCTCCTGGCCCTTTTCCGTGTGGGGTAGGGCAGGGAGCAATGCTGTGACTTCTGTCCCTGCCATCTGTGTGTCATCTTCACACAAATCCATGACCAACTCTTGAGAGCTGACAGAGAGCTGGAGAAAGTGAGTTAACCACGCTGCTTGCATCAGTACACACAGCTGTCAAGACATCCCCATCCTGCCTCTGCTGTGACTCATCCATGACAGCTGCCTCTTGGGACATTCAATCCTCCATCAGCATTCTCAAACAGGCCAGCAGCAGAGTCTCCCAGACGTCTAGTAAAAGTACACTGCCTGGCCCACTTGTGATTCAGCAGCTCTGGGATGGGGGACCATGCCTTCTAGATTCTGTCCCAGGTGAGGTCACTTCTGGGCCTCAGGCCCGACTAGGCAGCAAAGCTCTGAAGTTCTGGCTCCCAGTAGGGCTGGAGTCCCACTCTGAGAGTGTGCTCCCAGGGCCTATGCATTATTTTTAAAACCCAGGTGAGTTTAGTTTAGGATAGCACTTCAAATCGAAGGACAAGGAACGGATCCTTCCTAACACCCTTGGATGAGTCCACTACCATCTGAGGGGAAACTCAGACCCATGCTTTAAAAAGAAAAGAAAAAACCAATAGGTTAAAGATCTTTGTGTTTGAAAACAAAACCAAGAAAATATTTTGTAACTTTGGAGTGGAGGAGTCTGCACGGGGTTGTGAGTCCTCACTGAAGGGGGGCAGGTTAAAGCTGGCTGGCTCTGCCCAGGTGACAGGGTTTTCTAAACGGCCACACTCCTGACTTTAATCATCAGCTGTGAAGAATTCCAGGACACATTTGCTCAGAGAGCCTTGAACCTACCACCAGGGACCCCAGAACACTCAGCGTTCACTGCCCCCTTCAGTTTCTGGCCTGGCCTCACTAGTGCAGGGAGAGGGTTTTAAGAGGGAACATCAGTCACTACAAAAGAAGGTCAAAATCGTGTGTTTCGGTCAACTCAATCCTGCCCTTTACCAGGCAACAGAAACCACAGCCAAGTGGAAGACTCCTTCCACCTTTGCCTCTTGTCACTCAGGGAGCCTTGGTGTTGGCCTTCCCAGCCCAGCAGCCCTGCTGCCCTCCTCTGAGTAGCAGGGGCTTCCTCTTTCCCTCACTCCCCCAGCAGTGCTGCCTGGTGATTGTAGAGGCTCACAGGTACCCGGGCACCGGCAGCACAGCTCACCCTGTTAACCAGAAAGGGGATTCTGCACTTCACAGTAGAAAGCAAAGAATCCAAAGAAGAATTGGCTATTTCTGCCCATGCCTCTTCATGCCCCTCCCTGAGACAGCTGATTGTAAAGGTTGGGATGTGCTCTGTCTACACGCTTCTCTCCCGTCAATCCAGACTTTTTTTTTTTTTTTTTTTTTTTCGGTGCTGGGGATTGAACCCAGGGCCTTGTGCTTGCAAGGCAAGCACTCTACCAACTAAGCTATATCCCCAGCCCGTCAATCCAGATTGATGTCGGAAAACTGGCCAGGAAAAATGGGAGACTGAACCCTAATCTATTCTTGCTGCCTCCCCAAACCCAGTCAGATGGCAATAAGAGGATCCCCCCCTCCCAAGGCTCAAAGAATGGAGAAAATAAGAGAGGAAGGCACAGCCATTGGAAGGGGGAGGCAGGTGGTTTGGTGTCACTGACTCAGTGACACAGCAAACAGTCCTACCTACATTGGCAGCTGGGAGACGAAGAATCAATCCCACTTGGACTGGGCAAGCTCCAAATCCTCAGAACTGGAAATGGTGGGCAGCTCAGGGAGTGGGGGTGGGGCAAACATCTAAAATGCAGGGCACCAAACTCTCCACACCTGGCTACCACTCTGCCTGCCAGCAGAAGCCTGGAGCAGTTTTCTCTGGGAAAAGGTAAAATGAAGATTCTCTGAATTGGGGAACACCAAGCCTAGCTTCAGGCAGGGCTACCTGAGAACAGGAAAACTTAAAAGCTAGTTATATAGGAAAGTGAGCCAGATCTCCCACTCAGTCCTCTTCCCCTTTCTCCCAGGATCTTGGCAGCCAAGCCCCAGGCTGGAGAGATTCTTTGGGGAACCCCACAAGCTGCTCACCCCTATGAAGGCACACAGCTGACTGGCCACATTACCTCCCAGAGCTTCCCCTGGTTCTTAATTAAGGGCAACCAGGAATCACCAGAAATCTGAGGAAAGCCTCTAACACCAGAGTCCAAAACAATGAAAGAGCTAACAGCAGGCAGACAAAGAGCTTGATAACAAAATGGTATCATTAAGATCCTCAGAGACTCCAAAAATATAGTGTAACCATGAAACAAAAATATATTGTAACCATGTTTTTGTTTATTTTTCATTCCTGGAATTGAAGCCAGGGGTGCTTAACCACTGAACTACACCCCCAACCCTTTCTATTTTTTGAGACAGGATCTCGCTATGTTGCAAACTTGTGATCCTCCTGCCTCAGTCCCCCTCAAGTTTCTAGGATTACAGGCACATACCACAGGATTTTTTTTTTTTTTAACAAGGGACATCTGGGGGTAAAAAAAACTTGGAAGAACGTTGATAGCAGAACTGCAAAATTCACAAGAGGGTTGAAAGATAAAGTTGAACAGAAAGTCAGAGTAGAAAATAGGGAAGAAAACTAGAGGTTCTGTCTGAGACACCCAATGTTTGAATAACTGTGGAGTACCTTAGAAAACAGAAGGGAGGGAAGTATACAAGGGTTCAAGAAGATTTTTCAGTTACTGTGTCAGTTACTGAAGAACATGTGTCACAGGATCAAGTGCATCCATGACATCAAGTACCCAATACAATAGATGAAAACTTAATTTCCATAACATTTCAGAATACTTGGAACAAAGAAGATCATAAAAGTTTTAAGAGGAGAGAGGGAAGAAAGGTCACAATCAGTTTTAGATTTCTGCCAACAACACTGGGAAGGATGAAGGAATGCTTTCAAATTCCGAAGGAAAAATGTTTTCCAATACAGAATTCTATAGATCCAGCTGAACTATCATTTGAGCACAATGAAGAACACATTTTCAGATGATTATAGCCTGTACATTCTTCCCCAGGAAACTACTAGGGAATATGCACCAGTGAAAGGGGAGAGTTTATCAAGGAAGAGGGAAACACAGGATACAGAGAAGAGGAGCTGCAACATGAATGGGTGAAGGGAAGCTCCCTGGTGAAGGTGGAAAGGCCAGGATGCCTGCACACCAAGCACAGCTGGTCAGAAGCTGTAGGAGAGACACCTCTGGCAAGATGAAAGTGCTAAAATACCCAATGCAGATGAGAACTTGCAGGGCTTGGGATGAATTAGTAAACTGCATGGAAAATGAAAACTAAAACAAACTCCAGGAAACACAAAAAACCTGTTCAGAAAAAAATTAAGCTGGGGGTATGGCACAGTGGTAAAGCATGTGCTTCATAAGCACCAGGCCTTAGCTTCACTCACCATTGTCTAAAATAAAGCAAATCATTTTATTATACAGATTTGACAAAAGCAGCATTCACATAGCCATGATAATGTAAACACCGAATATTGTACTAAACAAAACTCAGAATAACTCTACTGGGAGGCTGGGACACAGGAGTAGTTCAGGGGTGCTGGGAAGTCAACACATAATGTCAAGAACTAAAAATCAAAAGGTGGCAATAGAGAGGTATGTTATTTAGAAACAGGGAGGTAAACACTCCCTTGTCCCCAACAAACAAAAATCCCAAAAGATGAAAGTGACTGTCTCAGGAGATAGGGAGCGTGCAGAAAGAGGCTTAAGGAGAAACTTTTAGAACCATTTGGCTTTAAATTTTGACAAAACTGATGTCCTGCCACTTGCCCTGCTTTTCACTATCTTGGCAGGGCCCAGCCCAACTCCAGATCTACCTGTGCCTGCCTGTCTCCATCACACCTCCCCTGACAGGCTTTTCCAGTGTCACCTTTCATGTTTACGGCCATCTCCTGGGGGAGATATCTATGTACTTAAGTCTGGTCTGTGAAAGCAGTTTTCTTGAAAAAAATTTTCCTTTTCTTTTTGTAGTACTGAGGATTGAACTCACTAAACCACATTTCCAGAACTTTTTGAGACGGGGTCTTGCTAAATTGTTGAGGGTGGCATCTAATTTGCAACCTCCTGTCTCAGCCTCTCAAGTAGCTGGGATTATAGGCATTTGCCAGCATGCTGGTGGGACTGGGGATTGAACCCAAGGGGGGCTTTACCACTGAGTTGCATCTCCATCCCTTTTTATCTTTTGAGACAGGGCCTTGCTAAGTTACTAAGGCTGACTTCAAACTTTCAATTCTCCTGCTTCAGCCTCCTAAGTCTTTGGGATTGGTATGAGTCACCATGCTAGGCTTGAATTAGATTTTGAAAAATAAGGATTCATGGCACCCTGACCCTTAATTAAGATTGCTTTGAGGCATGCTCATGCAAGGCCACATAGGGGAAGCTACCCCCTGGGTGAGATAAATTCAACAATGGTTTGTAACCTAAATTGACCAATAACTCTTTTAAAAAATGATTGACATGTAAATAGGCCACTTTCCACTTTAAATAAGCCTCTCCCTTCATTTCAATGTTGACACTAAACATTAGTATCTTTCTCTTTGTTCATTTATGTGCTTTGGATGGATCCTATTCAACAAAATTTTAAAACCACATTTTCAAAGTAGGTTTACTTGGCTTACACACACACAAGTAGGACACATGGGCATACGCTTGTAATCCCAGAGACCCAGGAGGCTGGGACAGGGGGATTGCAAGTTAGAGGTCAGCCTCAGCAATTTAGCAGGCCCCTGCTTCAAAATTTAAAAATGAACAAAAGGCCTCAGGGCCCCGGGGATGCAGCTCAGCAATAGAACACTCAAGTGCAAAGTCCTGGGTTTAGTCCCACTACAATAAATAACACATAAAATGAAAAATAAAAGGGTGGGGATGCAGCTCAGTGGTAGAGCAATTGCCTCGCTTGCGTGGGCCCCAGATTTCAATCCCCAGCATCACAAAGCAAACAACAAACAAAAACCACACACAGCCGGGCACTGTGGCGCACGCCTGTAATCCCAGCACTTGGGAGGCTGAGTCAGGAGGATCGCGAGTTCAAAGCCAGCCTCAGCAACTTAGCGAGGCTCTAAGCAACTCAGTGAGGCCCTGTCTCTAAATAAAATACAAAATAGGGCTGGGGATGTGGCTCAGTGGTGGAGTGCCCCTGGGTTCAATCCCCAGTACCAAAAACAAACAAAACAACAACAACAAAAAAAAAAAACCCACGCTCAACTATAGCTTACTTACAATAAAAAATTTTTAAATCAAATTTCCAACACACTACACACTTTTGCTTCATCCCAAGTGGATTATTTCAGATTGCTAGTTTGTTGAGGCTTTAAATTGTTTTCCTAAACAAGAGAGAAATATTAAGTGTTTTATGTAAAAGGTGAAATGTTTCCAAAAGTCAAAGAAGCCTGGCATAACGGCCATGCCCGTGATCTTTGTTACTTGGGAGATTGAGGCAGAAGGATCACAAGTGCAATGTCAGCCCCAGCAGATCCTGTCGCAAAGTCAAAAATAAAAAGGGCTGGGGATGGAGCTCAGTAGTGTAGAACCCCTGAGTTCTATCCCCAGTACTGCACACACACAAAAAAAAGTCAAAGACGTTGCATTCCTAAGCTAAACTGGTAACTCTAGAACATTTCATAATAGACTTCTGAATGCCAGTGAGTAGAAATTACAGCAGAAATTCTACAATCACAAGAGAACTTAGTTGTTCCAAGGAAAACATCTTTAAAAAATACTGGTGGGCTAAGGCTTGGAGAGATGGCTGTCTGGATTCCCCACAGCTAACTTTCGCCCTTTTCTCTCAACAAATATTTCCAGCAGATGTCTGCAACAAAACTAGAGGGTGTTCTGCCTTCTCTGCCCCAAGCAACTGGATTTTCTTTCCCCTGCCTGAGCTCTCTCTGCTCATCAAGCGGTTCATTCCACTCTAAGACAGATAACCTACTTTTAAGGGTTTTTTTTTTTTTTTTTTTTCCAGTGCTGGGGATTGAACCCAGGGCCTTATGCTTGCAAAGGTAAGCACTCTACCAACTGAGCCAAATCCCCAGCCCACTCTCATGAGTTTTAATTGTTGCTGCTAGTTACCGGAAGGCCTTAAAATAAAAAACATTGAGTTTTTAATGGGTGGGTGGTAGAGAGTAGTCAACATAATGGGTATTTTTCACCAGTTTTTCCAAGGGCAAAGTCTTCTAAAAAATGGAAATAAAATATGGAAAAACAGGGCACTATCTCAGATGAGCACGTCGGTAACACTGAACTTCTAACAAAAAATAAAAAAATTAAAAGATGAAACACTTCTCAAAGCAACTCATGAAAATTCACCTAAAAGAACATAAAACTAGGGGGAATTTTCTCAGTAAACTTGATTTGGAAGAAAATTGCCATGGAACAGCAATATTTTATGAAACCCCTAGCCAATGTATACTGTAAAATGCCATTTCACGGTTCATTAGTTTATTCGTCTTGGGGATCTGACATATCAATTTCCCAAAGCAACTTGCAAGCAACAGTCAACACAATAAAAAGGAAATACACATGTGCATGCAGTAGCACAGAAAGACCTCTTTGTATGGTCTGGGATTTGCAGATTACTACTGCAAGATTCCATTTATGTCAGAGGAGAAAAGACGCCCCCCAGCCCAAAAAGTTATGTTAACATGTGTTTTAGGGGCACAAAAAATTTTAGGATACATCCCAAAATATGAAAATGCATAGCTCTGGGGAGTTAGGTAGAACTGGGAAGTTTAAGGCAACTGGATTCTTTTTTAGACATTTACATGTTTTTACATTTCTTCTCAATGGAACATTTATACATATAGTGAAATTAAGCAAACTCACTAGGTCTAACCAGATGTACAGGACTGTCTCATGTATTAATTCATTCTGTCGTTTGCTATTACAAGGAACTTTGGGGATGCTACTGAAAAGGAGGGTACATCTTTAAGGAGGGAGCACTTCCAGCTTGATGTTCAAGAAGGGAGAAGAAAACTCGACTGCTGGAGCAGAGAGCTGCCTGCTTGCTACTGAGCAACTTCCTCCTAAACCAGTCTCTGAGGACCTGGAAGCTAACCATCCAGCATTCCACCACCGCCAGTCCCAGGCAGAGGGCTGTCCATTCTTCTTCCTTTAGAGTTCTGAAAACACGCTTTCAGTGGCCCACTTTTGTTCTTAACCCTGCTTCTCGTTTCTCAGAAGAACCGTCTTGATTATGCCATTCAGTCTGTGCGACTTGTTGCTCACTATTCTGAGAGTAAAGTAACTCAGTTTCTTAGTGCATCAAGCACAGAGCCTTGCATTAAAGCCAGGATAGAGTGGGCTGGCGGGCTGGGGGTGCAGCTCAGTGGTCAAGCACTTGCCTAGCATGTGTGAGCACCAGGTTCAATTCTCAGCACTGCATACAAATAAAATAAGATCCATCTACAACTAAAAAGAAAAAAAATTCATATATATGGGCTGGTATTTGCAAATAACCAAATTCTATAGGGTGAGCTTCTATGGCTATAGGGAGGCCAAACTGGTATCATAGTCTAGGACAAGACAGGAGAAAAACAGCGTTCTGAAGTATCTCTTCACTACCTGAGGATGAAAACCAGGTTTGAGATCATTAAGGAACCCACAGAAATACTATATACACAGAAAACCTCTACTTCCAAACGGGACTCTATTTAGAATTACAAATTAAAAAAAAGAAAAGAAAAAAAAAACCATTTGGGTTTTATATAAAGGCTCATACGAGAGGTTCTGAAGATAAATGAAAGCACAAAGCCTTTATTAAATTGCAGATTATGAGTAATAAACCCAATGGTAAGCATGGGGATGGGGGTCAGATGTGCATAGAAATGCAATTTATAAAATTTTCAAGGCAAACAATTGACATCTTTGAAGACACTGTAGTTAGCTTATAAAAAAAAAAAGCTTCCAGGTGTGCAATTCATTCATAGTTTTCATGACTGGTGCCCAGTGATATGACCTCAGGAAATGTCGAGATTTCATAAATCATTTGTATCAAATCTCTTTCTCTGGTAAACTCCTTAGTGCCTCTGCAGCGGTAACTGGACAAGACTGGAAAGGTTTCGAGATGATTCAAACCTCCAGCACCTCACAGGAATCCGAATTTCTTAACACAGAAGGCAATGCTAATCAAGGAAGGAAATAAATAAAAGGTTATTAAAATAAAAGGTTTGACTTTGCCAAACTTTCTAAACTTATCCATTATATGTATCACTAAAAAGAGTGTCGATCCCAATTGCCCTTCTCACTTTATGTCCAGAAACTATAGCTGCTACCTTACTTTTCACCTTTAATGCTGCATGTTTTGTTGTTGTTTTTGTTTTTTTGCGTGCTGGGGATTGAACCCAGGGCCTTGTGCTTGCGGGGCAAGCACTCTACCAACTGGGCTATATCCCCAGCCTACTGCATGTTTTAAACAGTGCTTTTCACTAGTCTGTATAGTATGAAGATCCACAGATAGCAGGGCTTTCAAAGACTATAAAAAAATTAGCTTCTGTAAATTTCAATATATAAAAATCAGGATCTCAAAATTAAGTTTAAGGATAAACAATATTATGATAAACTTTAACTACATAACTACATAAAAGGTAATAATGAAATGATCTATGGAACAACTATGAGTAGCATGGATCCCAAATGGAAAAGTGAAGATGAATTCATACTCAGAGAATGTGGCTGACCACCCATCGTCTCCCTCTCCTTCACGGAGTTCAGTGACTAAACCTGGGAGGCAAATCTTGCCCTTCACCAGTCCTGGCTTTAGCAGAGGCTTCCTTGCATCCTCCTGGACCTCACCCGCCCGCCCCAGGTCAAGACCAGCTTGGTTTACTCCATCATCTGGGTGGTGTTATTTGTGTGTTATTTCCACAGCATCTTTTAAGATAAAACAAAGTCACTAAAAAAAATTTCTCCAGACTGCATCCTTAGTAGGGACCGTCCCTATTATTGGACTGCACAACAATCTATGCAGGGACGGCAGTCAGGCTTGAGTTCAAATGTAAAAATAAATATCATGGACATACACCAATACACACTGCCACCAAGACACACAGCCAAGTGGATGCCTGACGTCCACACCACCATCTGTTCTTACGGTATGGTTAATATGTCTGCTCAGGAAATCCAGGAGACACCTCAAATAACCAAAGCGGACGCCCTATCTGTTTGTCCTCTAAGTGTTACCTCTGTCAGGCTGGTAGACCACAGGTTAGGTTAAACACTAAGTAGAAAACATCAAGACCAAATACATATTTAAACACAACAGCAAGCCCCCACCCCCAAGAGAGAGTAAAACAGTGTTAACTATCACTTAGTAATTATGACTGTCCTTAATCCTGAAAATCAAAAGTTCAGCAAGCTTCAAAAGCAATTTTTCTGGTTAATAATTTTGTCAGCATTGAATTTGTACATACATTTAGCTCATTATTTGGGGGTGGGGTACCAGGGATTGAACTCAAGTGCACTTGACCACCGAGCCACATCCCCAGCCCTATTTTGTATTTTTATTTAGAGACAGGGTCTCACTGAGTTACTTAGCGCTTTGCCTTTGCTGAGGCTGGCTTTGAACTCATGATCCTCCTGCCTCAGCCTCCCGAGCCACTGGGATTACAGGCTAGTGCCACTGCGCCTGGCTAGCTCATGGTTTTTGATCCATCCCAAACAAAACAAAAAACCAAGTTACCAAATGTGTGAGAGGTCAAGACGGATCAAGAAAAGAGGGTCAAGAAAAAGGGTTTTGGGGTATGTCAAGTTCTCAAGTTGTGCAAAAAATTTCACCATAAAACCTGGCTTGTTTCTTAGTTATGTGAAGGATCAAGGAGCATGTTACAATGTGCTCTTTACCATTTAATCCACCCATAAATGTTTTGACAACATAGCAGGCAGCAAGTCTCATGGTTTAGAAAAGGCAAGATGAATACTTCCAAAGAACTGCTTATACAAATCTTTGATCCCAATAGTATATCTAAATATTTTACTAGATGAAACATGCCACTGATGAAAATTACTATAAAGACCGTTAAACATAACTTTCCTCCTTAATTAAGTTTAATAGAGCCTTTTATAGACTACTCACAAAATACTTCCTGTAGATGTTCCTCTCTACCAATTGAAACAGTTTAGTTAGCCAGGAGACTAATAATAGATGGATAAGAATAAATCTTTCTGATCATTAATTTTAACATTTCAATATCACAGCAGAAATGGGACTGTCTTCTTTAGCAGTTTACCATTTAATCTTTGAAAAATTAACTGTGAAGCAGTAGAAATTCCCTAGAAACAGTCTTAGGGACTAAAACATGAAATCAACAACATATTAGAATTAAAGGAATCTATCAAATCTATCAGTTCTGAACTGGAGACCAATATTAAAGTAAAACTGAGTAGATGTAGTCATGAGCAATACAAATACCAGCAAAACCATAATACCTTATATTTGGGATTTCTAGCAATTTCTACAGAATAAACTGAGAACTACATCTCCTGTCACTGGAGAAGTCCATTCAATGAGAACATGCCACACTGTCCTATGCTTCCTATCATACTCTCTTCTGACCCGCCTATATTTCTGGAAACCCCAAACACGGGTCCATAGGTTTGGGCAAACACAACTCACATTTACTCCTACACGGGGAGGTAATGCCAAGAAAACACACAGGGCTACAAAACTCCAGAGGAAAGACTATTAAAAGTGCCCTTCCCAGAGCCCATGTGTTGCCCTGTGGAGCCGTTATCCAGGAATATCAGGAGCCAAATCAAATACCCTCAGTGTTTACGAGAGGCTCAAAATGTAAGTAAAGGTAAACACACTTGAAATAGGACAAAAATGTAGCATGAGCAACTGAAGATTGGAGGCCACCATGTATGAAGACCGCAGATTCTACAGATGGAAGCCAGACTGGGCACCAAGGGCAGCATGGCGAAGCAGAGCAAAGACACTGAAGACCAGGCCCTTCAAAGACACAGCAGAACCAGAGGGGAAAAGTGCATTTACCTTTAGCATCAAAAACTCAGGTTTTGTACTGACACCCCTCAGGCCCATCAACACCTCTACAAACCAGTATTTAAATGTTTCTCATGACTGGGTACACATTCGTGACCTCCGGAGAAATGTCACCGGGTGAGGTAGAATTTGTGAAGTCCCCTCTACAAGTACTAGGCAAAGGAGGATTATGATTCATGGATATGGATGGACTGTACTATTTAAATGACACACTTCTGATAACAGTCACAAGATCTTTGTAGAAAAGTATTAAAACTCAAAAGAAATAAGACAGGAGTCAAATACAGAGATGAAATGTACAAAACAAATGAGCAGGCAAACTAAAAGTTCTTGAAAGTATTTTACTTCAGATTGAAAAATGAACAGTTTCCACACTGCTCATTGCAAGATACACAGTATTCACGAATACAATGCTGGTCATTTGAGGAAATGTATACACACCTCAATTTCTCCTTCATGCTTTTTTCTTTTAGAAAGATACTGTTTACCAAAAAGAAACTTCAGCAGTACAGGAAAAACTATTTTCCCAATAAATTTACGAAAACCTAAGATTCCCAATGGAATCAAGATTATCTTCCCGCTACCACCACCTTAATATAATCACATGCGTATTGGAACACTAATATTCGCACCCTACGAGTACATTTACTTTCAACAATGAGGGTGATTCTTTAAAAAAAAACTTCAGTGTGGTAAATGTAACAAGGATCTCTGCAAGTATTAAGTGTCTGAAATAGGCAGCTAATACTGGATTTAATATTATTTTATAAATAATTGTTCCCTTAGCGGTAAACATAAGTCTACACATTCACAATAGTCCTACAAAATAAATACTGTGATTATGCACAATATGTTATGACAAACTAGTTTCAAAAAACAAAAGCTCGACATCTTGATAAAAATTCAGATCAGAATAAAATGTGACTCTAAAATTTAAAACATTGTCAAAATAACATCACATTTAAAATCTTCCACAGTTTACACAAGTACTATGAGTTTCCAGTTTTGGAACATATTTTTCTTTTGTGAATTAAAATACGAACATATTGAAAATTGTTAATTTCAGTGATGACATCAGTTTTGGTCTTACTTTAGCATTATTTTCTTTATAAAAAGTTGCACTAAGTGTCCATTAATGGTCTGATTGGTCTTCAATATTTCATAAATGTATATAAAAGAAATTCCTAAAAGCCAATAGTACTTTATATGTATATATATGTATATATATATATATAAAAGAATCTCTTCTCCAAAATGGCCGTATTTAACAGAGCCACGCACACTGATGCTAACAGAAGAGCTTTCGCCTTGGAAGAAAAACATTTTCGGAAATGTCACTTACATTCTATTATATTAAATATTCCCAACTGAGTTTCAAACCCAACAGGTGATGAATAACAGAATTATACATCTCATTTGCACTCAAAAGCTGACCACAACCAAAATTTACAGTATGATTTAAAACAAGCCAATGTTTAAAAAAGTTTTAATTAAAGATAACAATTCCATGAAAGGAGAGGATAAAGAATGGGATGACAAGAAGTATTTGGTCTTAATAAGGCAATACAAAATAGATCCATTATCAAAGACCATTTAATTTTTAAAGATCGACAATACCAAAAGCATAAAGTGGAGTATAAGAAAATAGTTTTTTATAAGTATGATTTAATTAAAGCTGTTTACAGTTATTCTCTCCCACAGTAGTTAAGCATGAGTTTAAAAGAATAAGATGAGAAACGCAAGCACACACAGCACACAGGGTCAGAGGAGCCAGCATGCAAAGTCTGGGGGGCTCGAGGTCTCACTGCAACAGGAGCGCGGCCACACGGGGCGGCCCTGGGTTTCCTACTAGGAAGAAGTGGGGAGGGAAGGGAAAAAAGAAAGATAGAAAGATAGAAAGACTGCAAAGGAAACAAACACAAAGTCATGTAATTGCCAATTGCCCAAAACGACAGCACTATAGAAAACAGCTGCAGTTCTCAGAGATGACTAGAGACTTTTCAGTGTTTACACAAAAGTACATAGTACATTTTTCTTTTTTTCCTTTTTTTTTTCTTTTTTCTTTTTTTTTTTTTACAAAATAAAATAAACGTCATTTGCCACCATAAACCTTTTCTTTAGAGAGGAAAAATTTCGCAGCAGGTCACAAGGGTTCTATTAAGTCATTTCAATGCTGAGGAAAACAAACTGAGTAATAGAACTAATCACTTCCCTATATATGGATGTCAAGATGACAATTCAGATTATTCTTCAAACTAATCCTGAGAAGAATTCTGTTTACAATTCAAACAGTAATGTTATGTAAAAAGTATTAACAAATCCACTATTACAAATATCAATTTCCTATATGGTCTTCTATATATACACACACAATAAAATGGTAAATATATGCAAAAATATTAAAAAAAAACATGCACAGATCACTTTCCCCTTTGGAATCTGGACTTCCTATAAGATACTTTGTTTGCCTTCCCCACCCATCCTCCGACATTGTTTTCTGTTCCTATCACCTACCCACACTGAATACTATTCCCTATAACTCTGCATAAAGCCAATGAGAAATATATTTTACATTCAAGCTTTAAATCTTAAAATGACCCTGTTGTAGCATATGACTTATCAAATAAGCAGCCTTTTTTTCCCCTTTTTTGCTTGCTTTTGTTTTTGCAGTTGTCAGTCTTCATGATCCATTCCGTGGCGAGCTGGGAAAAAACGCAGTTGCTAAATCAATGTCTGAACAGTGTGAGGCTCCTGCATGTCTCCCAGGAGTCCCTATGCAACTGTCCTGAGCATGAGATCATTGCACACAGAAGACAGTCCATCGCACAGCGCCGACTATCTACAAAGGTCTGAGAGGGGCGCGTCCCTCTTGTGTTTCCTCTTTTTGCCATGGTAATACTGATTATTGGATTTGCCTTGATGCTGTTTGTTTGTCATCAAGGAACCATGGCTTGTTTGAGTTGTACCTTGGAAGCCTTTGCTGGAAGAACGGAAGAGCCTTGCTGATCCATGCTGCAGAAAAAGAAAGCAGTCAGAAGACGTCAGTATTGTGGATGAGCAAACCGAAATCACAGGGTGCTTTCTCAACTAGAAACTGGGTGGCTAGAGTTACCACACTGACCACTGACTTAGCTAGCAGGCAGAAAGAGGGTTGACTACATGGGTTAACTCCTTTGAGCTCTAAAAACTCTTACATGAATTTTAAGACAGAAACATGGAGGCCACTATCTTGTCTTCCCAACAGTGTTTTCTCGAGGAACCTGCCAGTTCACACACCACATTCTAGACGGTGTAACTGGAAGGCAGCCTGGGACAGGCACAACTGCACAGGTTGACTGGAGGCATCTGCATGGCAGCCGCTCCCTTCCTGCTCTCCTTACCTGTGGTTTTCTCCTGACAGCAGCCTATTCCATCAGCTCTACCACCTTATCGCTATTACTCAATGAGTCTGTGTTTGGGACAAGTGGCTAAGGTTGAAGAGGGAAAGTGGATTCAGTGACTAATTAGACATGAGGTGACTGCCAATGCCAGTGTTCTCTGCTGCCAAGAGGCCTTTTCCCAGGGTTCCAGTTGTACTGAGAGGGTAAGAAGGCCTTGGGCCAGCACCCAATACCAATGGCTGGCTTTTTCTCTCATTTTGACTCATTACTCATGGTTAATAATAATTTTAGGCAACCAAAAAACTTAGAGCATCTCTGTGGCCTATTTCAGTCAGAGCTAATATCAATCAACTGACCATCAAGCCTCACAGCTACCCGATGTGGTTCAACACATGCAGCAGGTGACAAGTATTACAAAAGGATACACCATCTCCAGGTATGCACACCGCTGTCATTAAGCCACATAGAAACTTCAGACACAGTCTAATTTCAAGTACAATAAAACCTTTTAATAACTTGATCCTTTGTGTGTGTGTGTGTGCTAGGGATGGAACCCGGGGCTTCAAGAATGCTTACGGACACACTTTACCACTGAGCTACATCCCCAAGCCCTGGTGAAATTATTTTATTCTGAAACTGTAATAAGTGTGTTGGAGAGGATGTTTTAGGACCAGTTACTAGGCTTCCACAAAGACTGATGCTACAGGGGCTGAGTTTGTAGCTCAGTGAGAGAGCACTTGCCTAGCATGTGTGAGGCCCTGGGTTCCATCCGCAGCACCACATATAAAAAAATAAAACAAAGGTATTTTGTCCATCTACAACTAAAAAGATAAAAAAAAAAAAAAAAAAGAAAAAGAAAAAAGAAAGAAAGATTGGTGCTACGTCTTATAAATGGCCTCAGGACATCCCATTACTAGAAGCACCACCATGCTTTGTTGGAACCTCTTAGAATAAAACAGGTTTGCTCTTTAACCTAGAGTTTCAAACCCAGGAAAACCATTATTCACACGAAAGAAATTCTAACTATTCTGTATTGGACACTAACAATTAAAAACACAAATTCCACACACCTGAGATTTGTTGGTGCTGTTGGATGTGTTAGTGGTTTGGGTGCTCTGCATTTTCCCAACTGCCTGAGAGGACTCCAAGGACACATCTTGTGATCCTACTCGGTTCCCAGTAGACGGCCGGCAAAGCAGCTGTTTCGGGGTTTTGCATGGTGTCGCATCAGAATCCTAATACAAGTCAGCACAGGTTATAATGTGATGTGCTAGTGATTTACATATTCAATATTCAGAAACAAGAACAATTTCAACTAAGTACTCATCAGAATAAACTGATACATTTGGGAGTAAGGAGACACAATAAGGATTTTATAAAACGAACTGCTTAAGTTCCTCATTTTAAAGTGACTCATTTTACCAGAGGGCTTCCATTCGCCATCAAGTTCACTGTGCACAGCAGATCTGTTACTAGTCTGTGAAGGAGCTCACAGAGGTCACAGTGGATCTGCATTTTTACTTACAGAAAACAAGTCATGGTACCCTGGAAAGACCAAGGGACCTAGGTCCCAGTCCTGGTTCAATATCTTTAATCAAATACAAGATGATGGATTGAGAGTCTGTGACAACAGGTTCCCCCAACCAAACGTGCTGTGGGGATAGACCTACCACAGAGAGTGGGCTCAGCCCCATCTGCTTCTGGACTGACTGGGTCATGACTGTCTCTGCCCTTCCCCCTGGTGTACTTCCCGGCATTTTAGTCACAGTGTCTCAGTCCCTGACGTTCCATCTCAAGGTTGTGCCTGCTTCTGCCCCCAGTACCCCCAATCCCAGTGTCCGAGGTATCTAGCTCAGCATTCTGCCCCAACTGCCCCCGCCCCAGAGCATTGCTCCAGGATCCACCAAGGCACACAGGGAGATTCTGCATGTGAACAGGTATGACTCCATGATGACATGTGGTCACTGGCAACTACATAAAATTATGTCCCTTACATTTTTACATTTCTTTTTATCACACACCTAATAAACTCAAAATTCAAGTAATATGTAAGTTAATTTTAAATCAGAAGTAAATTTAAATTTACCTTGATAAAGAAAATTAACTTTTGATGTAATTGACAAGTCTATCAGGACACAGACAGAAAAAAGATTAGAAGTTGGGAAAAAGGAACTGGGAGGAACCACTAATAGTATAAGGGGGTTCTTTCTGGGGTGAAGAAAATATTCTTCAACTAGAGATTGGTGATAGCTGATAACACTGTGAATATATTTAAAAACACTGAAGTTATACATTTAATTTTAAGTGGTGAAATTCATGAAGCATAAATTTTATCTCCTTTTTAAAAAATTCAATCAGGAAGCTCAAAAACATTACTCTACATGAAAGAAGCCTTACAAAAAAAGAGCATGTGCTGCATGATTTCATTTATATGAAGTTAATGAACAAGCAAAACTAATCCATGGTATTAGAAAATCACAGCAGTGGTACCCTCTGAGGGTTGGACTGGGGATTGATTAGCAAGCGTCTCAAAGGAGCTCCTAGGGGTAATGTTCTATATCTTGTCAGTATGTAGGGTTACACATGTGAATGCATTTGATAAAAATTTAGTGGATATACAATTAGGATTTCCTTTAACATCGATTTTATAGCAAAAGAAAAAACTAAAGCTAATATTTCAGTCCCTCATTAACAATACACACTACAGAAGTTTGAAGAAGTATACTGAGGCTGGTAATCTGCTTTCAAATGGATCAAAGAATAAGATGAATTAGTGGACAGCAGTATGGATGGATGGTAGGTACATGATACAAGTCAGATGTTAATGGCAGACTCTATGGTGAACACAGAGTCTTCACTAAAATTCTCTTCCGTTATAATGTATAAAAAAAGGTTAGAAAAGGATAAGTGTTAAAGTTGTTACAATTTCTCAGTAACAAGAAAAGGAAGCAGCTTTAACCCTCTGGACAAACTGAACCCCAGACAGGAGAACGTGTCAGCACTGAAGTTTCCAAGAGTCATATCTTTCATACTTACGACGTCACTAGAGCTGGACTGCGTGGCAGAAGAGGAGGACACTGGACCTGATGAAGAGTTTGAAGAGTGTTTACTAAGAGATTCCGAAGTTTTACTTCTACATTTTCCAAGGGCTTCATTTTCTTCAGACAGATTATTATTACATTTATCTAACTGCTGAGTATCTACTATCAAGGTAACACCATTTCCTGAAAGAGTGGCAAAAGATTGGAAAACGTTTCTTCCCATTAAAAACACACAACACAGAAAAGCCTCTAAGACTGAGTCAATCAATCAATGAAAAAAATTCTTACCATTACATGAAGGCTCAGGCCTGTTCTGCAAGCCCCACTGCTTTGATATCCAATCTCTGTATGTGGCGACTTCATCCGTTACTCTAATTATTCTACCTAATATGCTGCATGTGTTTTAAAAAAATAAAAAGAAGGGGTACATTAATTTGAAAATAAGAAGCTACAACCAATTTTGTCACAATGGGCTGATCTAAGTTAAACTTTTACCTCTCTGTTTCGTTGTTGGGATAGTACTTTGCTATTGGTGATACAGCGTGACTCAAAACAACGTAGGCATAATCAAAGGCCTGTTTCACTTGCATGGCCCCATATGAACTCCTTCCAACATCATTACCTTTAAAAGAAATGTATATGTAAAGTAGTAAGCTTGACTACTGCTTAATATGAATTAAATGTTGACAAGTCTACTTTTGGGAGGGCAAGGGCAAGAGTCATCCAGCTACAACTCCACCCAGAAACTGGGCAGTCAGTTGCTCCCTGAGTTCCCAATCTCTGAACATGCAGTCTGTACTTTATCATGATGTATAAACTACCCAACAAGGACTCTCCTATCACACAAGTAAAGAGTAATGCAAACAAAAGAAAGAGCTGCCTATTCTCCCCTAGGAGTGAAACCAAGC
Organism: Glaucomys volans; assembly: GCA_020662805.1. Classification (NCBI taxonomy): domain Eukaryota; kingdom Metazoa; phylum Chordata; class Mammalia; order Rodentia; family Sciuridae; genus Glaucomys; species Glaucomys volans. The sequence goes on along the minus strand of JAJEJO010000729.1, from coordinate 278,650 downwards.
TAAAACAGAAACACCTGCAGGTTTTTTGGGTTTTATTAGCTGTATATATATTTCCCATGCTAAACTGTGAGGTCCTAAAAAGGAAGAACTATCTTACTGAAAAATTTTTTCCTTTTTTTAAATCACTGAGCCACATAACCAGCCTTTTTTATTTTTAATTTTGAATCAGGGTCTCACTGAGTTGCCTAGGGCCTAAATAAGTTGCTGAGGCTGGCTTTGAACTTGCTAACCTCCTGCCTCAGCCTTCAGAGTCACTGGAATTACAGGTATGTGCAACCACACCCAGCTTACTGAAAAATCTGTTCCTTGCACAATGCCTTTGCACAGAGAGGGCTCCCATTAAGTATTTCCTCAATGAATAAACACACAGAACTATTAATGTTTATAAAACAGCTCAATAAGCCATAAAAGGGTTCCTAGGCAATTACTGTAGCTCTTCATTCCTTTTCCTGACTCATTCAAAGTTACACATTCAAGCAAATGACTAAAAGCACTTCCACTAAAACTTGATAATGCAGGATCTAAATATTTTACAATTGCATCAGGAAAAGATATTGCCCAGAAAAATGAAGATATAAGCAAACAAATATAACTTCATGAAAGCAATTATTTGCTGTTCACTTTCAAGCCAATGCAAAACTGGGAAAAGACAGGAGATTATGCAAAACTAAAGAGAAAAAGAAGCTGTCCAAAACATAGTCTCCTTGAATTATGAATTTGGAGGCCCACTACTATCAAGCTTATGCTTCTGAGGACTTCATAATCCTCCTTAAAGTCCTGGCTGATAACTGCTGTAATCACCAGCAGAAGAACCAAGAAAAAGGAAAAATGGTTGCTGAACTGAAGCTGCATATAAACCTACCCTGCCAGTGAATACCTACTGCTCTTGGTTTTTAAGGGTCAAAAGGATTCTATTCTCAACTCATCTGAAGTCTGCAAGGTGTTTTACTAGGGGGTGTGTTTTGTTTATTTCAGTATGTTTGCTGATGAAATATTTTGGGGGAAAAAAAGACAATAAAAATTATCTTGCATTTGGCATCTAAAGAGAGGCTAAAAGCACAAAATGCCTGACAATGCCCTCTCTTTGAATACCCACAAATTTACCTAATTTCAATACCTGGTTGTAAAGGATCTTCAATATAAAGCATTGATGGCCTGTAGCCATCTAGCATATTTTTCTGTACTTCATCTTTGGCCACATATGAACCACCATCCTTTATCCGGATGCCAGTCTTTAAATAATTGAAGTGTCGTCCATATAATTCAAAAAATTCTATTAAGAGAACACCATAGTTTGTATTGGGGATGCAAGCATCTTCCCTGGGATGTAACTAAAAGGAGGAAAAAAAAAAGGAAGAAATTACTTTGAATTTTCTCTAAATTATTGGGGAGAGGTTGACACTCTAACTTCTATAAGCAATATTATTATAATTTTGGGTTAGCATAGAAGTCAACAGAGAGGTGCAATAAACAGCTGAACTGCTGTCACAGACAACACAATAAAATAACCCATGGGCACAAAACTGGTGGGGTACGATTTGCAAGGCTGAATCCTGCCCCAGCATGCTGACCAGGCTGGCAAGGCCCACCACATCAGGGAGGTCATTCTGATTCCCAGCAGAGTCTGCAGCTGGCAGCCAGATGCGTAAGACTCAGCTCTAACTCATCTTACCCATATAGAGGGTCTCAATCTAGCTAAACTAGATTAGTTGCTTAGAAGATATTCTTATTTTTGGCATTTGTGCTCTCGTTTGCAATTATGGAAACCAGGCTATCCCTCTGCATGTTAAACACTGCAGTGAAAAGTCTCAAAACAATTAGAGCATATGGAACTGAAAACAACAAACATTCTCTCCAGGAATTTTTAAATACTTACTGGCTAAATTATAAAAGGTATCCAGTTTAAGGAGAAAGTCATAAGTAAGCAAGGAAAGCATTCCAATAAAGCCTGATTTAATTTTTTTCTGAACTGTTTTCTCAACTGATTTATCTTATTTACTTTTATTGAACACTAGCATGGCACACCCATACGACTTACCTGAAGGAAACTGACTGCCATTAAAAAGAGACTATAAGAACCAATTCCACCTGTAAATACTTCATTAAGGTCCCTCTGTAATAAGAACTGTTTCAATACTAAAACCAAGTATGGCAATACAGGATATTTCTGAAAAACAAATAAAATTATATTTTCAATAAATTTCTGTATCAGTAATAGCTCTAGGCAATTAGCAGGGGCATAAACTGGTCCTTACATTATAAAATTTGGTAGAGATATGCAATATACTTAAGTTTCTGTTTTAAAGGTAAGCAATTTTTTAAAAAGTAAGCCATAAGGGCTTTAAAAACAAACACAATATAAATAATGGCACCCATGTACCCACTATAGGATTGAAACACTAACAGTATACATTTGATGATGCTGTGACCATAACCATCTGATCCTCATTTCTAAACACACAAAAGAAATAGTACAAGGACAGAGTCTCTCAACATCTTAAAGCACTGAATCAGTGGGATTTCAAAGAACCATGGTTCAAGGTCTTTAAAATTATTCTGTTATAGCCCTAGAGCATGAACAGTGTTGCCTGTTCTTTACCTGTGGGCAATGACCACAAAGACCTCCTCTCCTTTCCACACTCTACAGGGAACAGCAGGGCTACACAGAGCTTACGAAGATGTACAGTACCAAGTTCGTCTTTTGCTCATACACTAAACAGTACTCTCCACAAGCCAGGCCCTCACCTAGGACACCGAGGGAGGGAAATAAAGCCAGCCAAACATATGGAAAGATGCCATTTCCTATCATAGTGATTTCTATTCCCTTCTTTATTCTTATCTTTTTTTGGATTTTTTTTAAGGGGGGGTGGTACTGAGGAATGAACCCAGAGTGCTAAATCACTGAGCTACATCCCCAGTCCTTTTTATTTTGAGACAGGGTCTCACTAAGTTGCGGAGGCTGGCCTTGAACTTAGAATCTTCCTGTCTTAGCCTTTCAAATCACTGGGATTATAGGTGAGACATCTCACCCAGCTTTGTTATGGACTTTCTACAGTGAACACAAATGCTTCCTTAAGAAAAAAGTTTATACTTTTCCAAATCATCTAAGTAGCAAGCATGGAAAAGAACAACAAAAATATGGAGAAATAAACCATAATCCCAATGACTTGGGAGACTGAGGCAGGAAAATCACAAGTTCAAAGCCAGTTTTGGCAATTTAGTTAAATTCTCAGTATCACAAAATAGGAGGGGAAAAAAGGAGAAATAAGTATTGAAATCAGGGTAGATGTAAGATTCAGGATGTTCTCTGAGGACAATGTTGCAAATTCTTCCCTATTTTGAAAGAAAACAACAAAACAGGAATAAATTAAAATTACTTCAAGATAGAGTCAGGAAAACTGCAGGTACCACGTTATAGGTGACTTGGGGATTAAAACAGAGAAAAGGCTCCCTAGGGAGGTTCTTAATCTAAACTGTCAGAGATTAAAAACTGACAGTGGTCAATTATGCAGTCTGATCTCAGCCCTTACCATCCCTATGCATAAGGGTCCAGGTCACAGAATTTCTTCAAAAGCATTCTCAACCCTTAATTCTTACTTGAGATCACATTTTAATTACTGATCATTACAAGCAGATTCAAGGAAAGCAAAACAGGTACACAGAAAAGGGAAAAACATTTGTCAGCAACATGCATATAAGAATAGCTTGGCTGGGCTTGAGAGTGGAGTCCTCAGCTAACATCTCAGGGCCCTGGGTCCACTCTCAGCAACGGCAGGGCAGGGATTGGGGGTATGGCAAAAGATAGCAGAATAGAACCACAACCACAACGGACTCTCGAGACAAAATTACATTTACATTGCCCAACAGTTTCATCATACAGACACCACAGAGCCTCTGACCTTGGTAAAATCTTTGATGAGGTCTGCTGCTCTCACACCATTCTGGACATTAAAGCTGATATCAACTTTCACTTCAGTAAAAGAATCTGTTAATTTGATAATAGGTACCTAGACAGAGAAGAAAGGGAAGGTTGAAATTCGAGACCCAAATTAAAAGACAAAACTAGGGAAGTTGGTGTCTACCCTGTTCTGAATACTATGCACCACAATTAACTTCTACAGATACTTTACTATACATATTCAGCATTTAACCCATACAATATACTTATTAAGAATTTGTTTTGGTGTCCAAACAACTTGTTATTAATTTATTATTTATTTTTTATTGCATATATTTAAGGTGTACAACACTGAATGTTTTTGAGACATATGTATTTTTTGTGTGTGGTACGAGGGGGATTAAAGCCAGGGACACTGTACCACTGAGCTACAACCCCAGCCCCTCCCTACCCCTTTTTTAAAATGTTAAGACAGGGTCTCACTTTTTTAAAAAAATATATATTTTTAGTTATAGGTGGATACAATACCTTTATTTTATTTACTTAAAAAAAAATTTCTTTTTAATGTGGTACTAAGGATTGAACCCTGTGCTTCACACATGCCAGGTAAGTGCTCTACCACTGAGCCACAACCGAGCCCCTGGCCTCAAACTTTTGATGGTCCTGCCTCCATCTCCTGAGCAGCTGAAATTACAGGAGTATGCCAGTATGCTGGCACCATATCAATTCATATGGCTATTAACTGGCATATAGTTGCATTAAGAAGTTTGAAATCACATAACAAAAATCTTAAAATATTATATATACTTTGGAGTACAATTTCCAACTCATTATAGGATTTAAAATTATCAATACAGGCACCAAACATTTCATATCACCAAACTCCTTCTAATAAGAAAACCGCTAGATTTTTCATACACAAATAGCCCATAAAGCCACCTAGCGGAAGATTATAAAATGTAAGGACTACTTTCAAATAAAAACTGATCACATGATTTATGTCAGATCTTATGAGTTCATAAAAATAATACTGTCTTCACCATGCAATAGAAAGTTTGGGCCAGTCTGCATGTGGTGGTGCCTATAATCCCAGCAAACTCAGAGGCTGAGGCAGGACTGCAAATTCAAGTCAGCTGGGGTGGTAGCTCAGAGATAGAGCACCCTGGACTCAACTGCCAGTACTGCAAAAGAGAAAACTTGGGCCAGCAAATTTGTGTGCAGAATTGGGTCTCCAAATTAAGTTTTTCTATGAAAACTATGCTGTTTTTTTAAGCCTAAAAGGCAAAACCAAAAACAAACAAACAAACAAAAAACAATAAAAAAACAAAAAATTCTAACACAGATGTATGTGTTTCTACACTGAATTTCCATGGAAGTTCTTTAATGGTCACTCCAGTTAAGGTTAAAACACGATCTAATCTAGAAAACATCAATATTTTTTCAGGGACACAATACAATGGCAACATCTGCATAACTATACATTGCTTAATATAAATCCACATTTTTATTATACTTTTGTAATTTAAAAAACTCTAGTACTATGTATGAAAACATTGGGTTATTTCTTAAATAGATGCATAGCCAGAATAAGGTAACTTGTTTCACAAACAACACTGTTCATGTACAAGCAGTGAGACACTCACAAAATCAAAGAATTACTGACTCACAGTCCAATTGTGCTCACAAACACTGAAGTTTCATATGGAAACAACTAGAGATGTGAAGAACTTACAGTTGCTTTGTCTAGAACTTTCACCGAATCCTCATCTGCAACTTTGTGTTTCCGGAGGGCTTCCTCCAGGGTCCAGAGGGGTAGGTTCTCCCACTTCCCAAACACCACAAGATCGATGTCACTGAGCACAGAGAACATATGCAAAAGGAGTTGAGGAAGCAGAAACAGCACCTGTCTTACATCAGATCACACTTCTAGACTTCACGCTGGTATGATGAAAACTATGTCCCCTGCTGCCCAACAAAGACCATGTGTGGTGCTGATAGGTTTTAGAGAGGACGTGAAAACTGATGATTCTCACAACCTCCTCTTCTCAGTCATTTCACAGAACACAGGCCTCAGGAAATGGTGATTTTGAAGAAAATGTCAAAAACGCTAGTTAATGTTTCTTTTCATAAATGTTTCTGGTCCTAAAGACTTTGCTATCTAGCTAAGATTAACTGTGACTTAAGAAATATTAAGTGCAAAATACAAGTTGAAGAGCAGGGTCCAGCTTGTACTGTTTGTGTAAACACACATCCATCCTTCTATCTGCACATCTCTGGAAGGACACATGAGAAAGTGGTATCCGTGACTGTTCCAAAGAGAACATGGGCAGGGGTAGGAATGTGCCTTTTCTAAATCTGAACTGTGGAAATGTACTATCTAATCATAAAATGTAATTATTTTAGAATGATTTTTTTGGCTTTTGCTGAAGCTCAGAACCTAAATATGGAAAAATATTAATGATCTTGAAGTTGAATGTCTTATGTATGGCTTGTACAGGCCAAGGACAGTATTGGAAAGAAGGAAAATTGCTAGGATATCCCCACTTCAGCACATTTTAAAAACTGGGAGAAAGTAGACCAAATCAGGCTCAAATCAAAAAACATGATGGAACAGCCAGGCACAGTGGCCTACACCTATAATCCCAGGTACCTGGGAGGCTGAAGCAGGAGAATTACAAGGTTGAAGCCAGCCTGAGCAATTTAGAAAGACCCTGTCTCAAAATAAAATACAAAGGGTTGGAGATGTTACTCAGTGGTAGTGTGCCATGGATTCAATCCCCCGCCACACACAATGCTATGGTACACTTCTCCATTGTAAAGACCGTTATCTTTTAATTCTTAAGAGAGCAAGGACACAGTCCTTCAGGGAAACATCATCATCCTTAAAAAGGGGTCCTTCCCAGGCCATGGGTCAGGAGAGCCCTTCTTAAAAAAGACTGGAATTGAATGAGGGTTCTAAAAGGGCCAAAACCTTTCTCAGAGTTTTGTAGCCAGAATGTCTGGGTCAGGATGCTGAAACTATAGCTAGTTGCATGAGTTCCTTACTAAAAAAAAGAGAGAAAGAGACCTCACATCCAGGAGTACATCCAGCCCCACGCCATGATCATGGCACTGCCGTGGGGAGGTCATGGAGCTGAGCACTTCTCTGCAGGGTAGTCAATTTCTAAAATTAGTAACTAATTGATTCTACTGCTACATGTTCCCTTTTACATTTCTCCACATTACTTCAGTCTCGATAAGATAATCAGAAGTAACATTCTACTTTAAGGTAAAGCAAATAAAATTCAAATAAATGAAATTCCATTTCATATATCTCACTGTTTTGCTTCTATTTTTACATATTCAATAGACAAAATGAACATTATAAAAATGTGTAATCCCTTGAAAGCTTCATAAATGTACTAACCTAGTAGGTAAATACAGGCCAGTTTTAAAACTTCCAAATATCTGGACCTGAAACAGAAAAAGAAGTTAGTACATTAAGGGATCAGCTGAGGCACCAAGCTATGGAGAAGCACAGGTCTTGGCTACCCTCTACCGGTATTGTTTAGTACTACAAGAGCATTTTTTCTAACCACATTTTGAAAAAGTAAGGATTCTGTACCTTAGAGGCAGACATCTGGAATACAATTTAAACATATCAGGTCCAAATACGAAACATATAGACTAAAATAGAAAACTTTCAAAAGCAATATTCAGGTCCCTAATGTTCCTTTATAATTCAGGCAAACTCATGAATCCTTAAATTCGTGTTCTCTAAGTAGGAGTTTTCTCACAGATCACTGTTAGACTACTTCAAGTACAAGACAAGCACTGGACCGGAGGCTTGCTCCACAGACAAAATCAGCGCTGTGGCAGAAAACCTGGGTGCATTCTATCTCAACTCATGGAGAACAGTGGATAAATGATGGAGTGGGGAAAAAAAAAACCCTCTGTCTTTGGGGTAAGATGGACCCGGGAAGTTAGTTACAGTCTCATGTTCTGCTCTGGAATACATACATACATACATACATAAATAGGGCTAGGCATGGTAGTACACACCTGTAATCCTAGGTACTTAGGAGGCTGAGGAAGGAGGATCCAAAGTTTGAGATCAAGCTGGGCAACTTAGCAAAACCCTGTCCCCAAATAAAATTTTAAAAAGGGCTGGGTGTGTAGCTCAATGGTAGAGCCTAGCATGTGTGAGGCCCTGGATTAGATCCCCAGTACTGAAGGGAAAACAAAAAACAAAAACACAAACCTCAAAACAACAAAACATCAACAATAAAATCTGCCACCTCAGAAGGATGAAGCTCAGTTCAGATCAGGGTTTCTCAACCTCAGCACTAAGGCCATCTATTGTGGGGCTGTATTGTTCTTGGTGGTAAATTGAGCTGTTGCCCTGATCTCTGCCCACTAGATGTCAGCAGTGCTTCCCAAGTCATTATCATCAAAATGTCTAGACACTGCCCAAAGCCCCTGGGGAGCACCATCAGCCCAGCTAAGTCAGTTGGATCACACAAGAAGAAGCAATAATGCAGCATGTAGTAGCTGCTCAATAAGATACTAGTGTCATCCATTCTTCCCTTTACCTATAGTGTTGGACTAAGACTTCTTTGTTCTGCCAACTAGACAAAAAAGACTTCCCCTACCCAGGACAGTGTCTGAAGAAAAGCTAAAGGACATAACATACGGGAATCTAATAAATTGCTTTTTTAAAGTACAAAATTGTAGACTAGGTCCTAAGTCCTAAGGAATAAAGTATCAACTTAATACCAATAACAAAAAATATAAATAAGAGAAGAAGAAATCCTGGGCAAATATTTTGTTCACTGAGTGGGGACTGCACTGGGACAAAGAGTTGGTCAGAGAGTGGACAAAGAGCAATTTCAAGAGAGAGGCAGGGCCGGGCATGGTGGCACATGCCTGTAATCGCAGAGACTTGGGAGGTTAAGCCTGAAGGCTATCTTGGACAACTTAGAGAGACCGTGTCTCAAAACTTTTAAAAATTAAAATAAAAGGACTTGGTATAGCTCAGTGGTAAAGTGCTCCTTGAGTTCAATCCTTAATACCATGGGGGATGGGAGGGCAGAAACTAGCCTATGACCCCTAAAAGAACTTTAAGTGACAAATTCCTGCATGACATTTTCATTCATCTACAATTGCAATGTTTATGCTGGCAGTTGGAACAAAATTGCAACAGGGTTTTAATAAACTGCATGCAGTAACAAACAACTACAATAAGGTTAGTCTTCTGTTTTTATATTTAGTAGTTGCTAATCAGCACCAAAAAAAAAAAAAAAAAAAAAAAGTAAGGCATCTGAGTCAAAAATTACCAAGCCCCATATTTTAAAGGCTGTAAAAAATTATTCACCTTTAAAATTTAAGCACTTACACAGCGTGTGGGGTCTCTGCCTGTGACACCAACAGGAAAGCCTCCAGTCTAGGACAGGACCCTACCCTACCCAGAGCCCCAGCACGAGGGACTCACGTCAGCGCTGGGCCAGAGCTCCTTGATCACATTCTCGATCCTGCTCACCACCTCCATCCGCATCTTCTCCTCCTCAGGCCTTGGAGACATGTATTCATAAAAATCACTGATTTCTTCATGTAGACTGAAGACAAAAGCAGAAAAAAATATGAGCAGGCCAATCTAATGAGAGAGCAGTTTCTTAAGTAATTTTCTCTAATTAAATCCTGGAACAAGATAACTCAGTTGATGACCTTACATTCACAGGTTTTTACCTTAATTTTCATGTTATATCTCATGCTTAGGTAAAATTGGAATGTACAGAATTTAATCAAAAAGCCAAAATAATTAAATAAAATGTAAAAAGTCCCTGTGTAGAACACTTGCTGGATGCTGGTGATTTTAAAGAATGAAAATAAAAATGTGCAGGCCCTGGTCTCTGTGTGTTCACTTAAGATCCAAGAGACATAAAACAAGTCATCGAACCTAGCGGAGGCAGGCAAGTGTCTGCCTGTGGGGCTGACCCTCCTGCTCTGCAATCAACGCTCCACGGTGTGCAAAACGGTACTTGCTGAATGAATTAAACAGCAAGTGAACAAGTCGACCAGTGAACATGGGCAGTGACTTGAGGAGACTGGCCAGCAGGCAAGGGCTCCTCCAGGGGGCTGAAGTTTCCAGAGACAGTGAAGCTAAGGCCGCAAGCCAAGTTCAAGGGCTGTGGTGGGAGACTCTTCCGGAAAGGCAGGCAGGCTCTGGGCACTGCAGACTGAACAGCATCCAAGTTCTGGCTGCGCTGTGGTGCAGCTCAGTGGTAGGGCACATCCTAGCACAGCAAGGCCCTGGGTTCGATCTAAAGCACCACAAAACAAACAAAGCAGCTCTGGCTCTTCCCTGTGTCAACAGGGAGCAGTTCCAATGTTTTGGAGGGATCAGGGAACGACTGCAAAAACAGTGTTTTAAGATGAAACTGGCAACTCTGCAAAGAATGCATCGGCAAAGGGATGAGACTGGTGGCAAGAACAGGTGATGCATGGTGGGTTCAAGATGAAGGCCCAGGGGATGGGGCAGGAGAGGAAGAGGCTCAGAAACATCACAGGCACAGGTCTCAGGAGATGGGCAGGGCTGAATCCTGAGGGACCAAGTAATGGTCAGAAAAAAGGACAAACTTGGTTGCAATCGATGCCAAGGGACCAAAGAGGATAAAAGCAGCATTCCATACAGAGTCTGGCAGTCTGTGGAGAGCTGCTTGTGGGAGGGAAAGTGAGAAGGAATGCCCAGAGAAATTCATTGGCTTTCCCTCGGTGTAAGCACATGTGAGAAGCGTCTGCTGCAGGTGGTGGGAAAGCTGGAGTGGGGCCAGCTGAGCCTGCAGCACACGGCCCGTCCCTGCTCCACAGCAGGAAGATGCAACACCAAAAATGGTTTTGAGGAAGTAAAAAATATCTGTGTCTCATCCCCCACTGGCTATAACTTCTGCCACATGGAACACTGATGACTTTAGAAAAATGTGACTGATTAAGTAATCGACAGTTCCTGCCTCTTTCTTTTTCTTTTTTTTCTTTCTTTCTTTTTTTTTTTTTTTAAAGATAGAGTCAAAAAACTTGAGTTGTAGACTTGAGTTCTGCCCCTGGACAAGTGACTGTGGCACTTTGTGCTTGCCAGTCCCCATGCTCAGGTACAGCAGGGTTGGCAAGTGGGAGTCTTTTCAGACTGTAAGGAATGATTTGCCAAAAGCATTTTGTCTGTTTGCCATGAAAGTCTGCATCAAACCTGGACTTTAAACTCCAGAGTTCTGCAGGTGAGTCCAGAAAGACATCCTAGTGGAGTTCAGTTTTTCCTTGGTATGTTTCTGGTAACACGGGATCTTTAAACTTCCAGTGTTTGAGGATCTGTTTGCTTCAGTTCCCAGGTTTTACTACATTCTCTAAGGTAATCCCCTTCTGCTTCTCACAGACAACAGCTGAAGGAAAAGTCACAGAAAGCGTACAGCCTGCGCTGCTCTCAGCCACAGGCCTGCCGGCAATGGCGAGACCATAAACAAAGAGCAAAGCAAACAGGTGCTTCTAATCGCATTAGATAGTTTGCTATGAATTATCAGAGTTTACTTGCAGTTCTAAGTTCTCTACAGAATATTCACATTCTTTTTTTTTTTTTTTTTTTTTTTTGCGGTGCTGGGGATTGAACCCAGGGCCTTGGGCTTGCGAGGCAGGCACTCTACCCGCTGAGCTATATCCCCAGCCCGAATATTCACATTCTAACCAGTGAAAAAACCTCCAAAATTTAACTACATCTACAAAGGCCCATTTTCTAATTCAAACCCAGGCAAAAGATACTTAGCCCAACTACCATTAATATCTAAGTCCTAAGAAACCGAGAGTTCATTTTCTAAACACTACTGAGTGCATATGTACAGGCCCTAGAAGGAAATGGGTTTGTCAAATATGATCCTTGCCTTGGTAACTTCCATTCAACAATGAAAAGAAAAGCTTGTCTAAAGCATTCTATGGAGGGTGCAATGCATATGTTCTGTACTGTTCCACCACAAGCAGGTTTCAGACAGACAGAAGTCACAGCCTTGCAAGGCAGTGAGGTTCCCAGCACTACCAGTGTAAATGAGGAAACCAGATGACCCAGAGGCAAACTAATGATCCATAAAAGGAATTTCTGAGCTAGGGGGAAGTTAACAGAAGATCCTAATAGTTGCTTTTCAGCACGATTCTAGCTTTATTAACATGCTAATTATTTATTAATTGTTTGTTAATTACTATGTTTATAAGACAAGCTCTTAAAACAGGACTACCCTAACCACTTAATATTTCATGGAACCATCTTCCTATTTAAGGAAAAATGGTTTTGTGGGTTGTAGCATTTCTTTTATTGACGAAGACCTGCTGCATTAGAAAGGGGAAGAGGACTAAGGGGTAGAGCAGGGCTAAGTAAAGCAAAGGTGAACCTAAACAGCAATGACAGGAGACCCCAACTCAGGCCTGCCAGGATCATCCTACCATACCAAGTACAAGTCTCACTGTTCCCCTATATCCACTAGTCACATGTAAAATGGCTAGATATGTAGGATATGTAGAACAAATAAATAAGAAATCTCAGGCCAGATGTGGTGATGCATGCCTATAATCCCCAACTCAGAAGGCTGAGGCAAGAGGATCCCAAGTTCAAGATCAACCTGAGCAACTTAGTGAGACAGGTCTCATAAATATAAAGGGCTGGGGATATGGCTCAGTGGTAACGCGCCCGTGGGTTCAATTTCCAGCACTGAATTTAAAAAAGAGAGAAATCTTGGCACATGTAGGTAATCAACTTCAAGTATAGATTTTTAAAAGATTCTGTGAGACTCCATGGATTAGGTCATTTATTGTTACAGCGTCATATCTAAGGGTTAAAAAAATGTGGTAGAAATTCAATTGTTTTTCAAGGCCCACTTTACTCCTGGTAGATCTTTAAGTGCATAATGACTGAATAAAGGAAGAAGAAAACTAAAGATATTTTATAAGCTTGCTTTCACATGTTAACGAGACTTTAAGCCTCTGAAATCAACCAATTAAACAGAGAAATCTCCACTTCTCCCCATGTTTGGATCAAAACTCAGTAAGATTAATTAAGCGTGAGAAATAGAAAGTCTGGCGGTTCATTTTCAGAACCTAGCATTCTGCCTTAATTGGATCCAACTGTAGCCTTTCCTTTTTGCCCGCCCTAATTCTAAAGTTAGCCAATCGCCTAGAATGTAACCCCCAACTCCTCCAATCAGAGTGGAAGGCAGCAGTGCAATAGAGCAGAGATAGAAAAGCAGGTGGACTTCCTGCCAGGCACACCTAGCCAGGTTCTGTAAGCACGCCCTTGTGCCAAAAGCAATGGTTTGCCTTGCCCACCCACTTTCGAGCAAGTGTTTGATTTCTTGTGGCACCTCCTTATTTCTAACAGCAAGTACTGAACAGCACACATTCAGCTTTCCAGTTTCTCATATGAAGTTATAAAATACTGCCCTTCTATTATCTGCACAAACGTGCCCCCCCTTCTTGATATACAACTCCTAAAATCCTTGGAATCTTCAAAGCATAGTTTTTTGTATGCTAATGAGCTGACTGATGGTTGGCAGCACCTAGGTAGCTTTAGGATGAGGGCTAGTCAACAGAAAGACTAAGGCAGGGTTCCAAAGGGTGAGTCAATCACCAATGGCCAGTGATTTAATCAATCAAGCATTCATAAAAACCCAAAAGGACTGGGTTCTGTGAGCCTGCAGACAGGGGAACATGCGTGAACTTCCACAAAGGTAAACAACAACACATCCATGTACAGAGAAGATGGCAACTCCCAATTCCACAGGACAGAAGCTCCTGCGCTAGAGACCCTTCCAGACATCACCTATGTACCTCATCACCTCGCTATTTATTTGCATCCTTTAAAATATGCTTTATAAAATAAACTAGTGAGCATGTTTCCTCGAGCTCTGCGAGCTACTCTATCACATGAACTGAACCTAGGGAGGCCATTAGAATAACCCCACCTTAGAGGTGACTGATCAGAAGCAAACTGATAACATGACTTGGGCTTGCAGCTGGCATGTCCAGTTGTGCTCAGTGTCTGGGACTGGGCCATCCACGTGTGGGATTTCCAGGGAAGCAGCGTCAGGACTGAACTGAATCTAAGGACACCCCGCGAGTGTCTGGGTACAGAACTGGGGCTTGCTTGGTCCAGGTGGAAAAGTCCCCACACGTTTATCTACAGAGGTGTTCTGTTGTAAGAGCACAGGAGAAACTAAGTTTGTTTTTTCTACACAAGAATCTTCTGTTTGGATATCAGTATTTTATCTTAAAAAGGAAAAGCAAGAACATACACCGTTGCCTGTGTATAAGGAATAGTAATATAAAAAATGTACATTTTCAAAATTAATGTGATAAGGAGATGCCAGAACATAATTTCCATATTTATACAAGTGTAACTCAGAAAATTTTGGTCAAAATAGAGACATGAAAAAGAACCAGTTTTGTTCCGAGGAAAGTTCTACTAGAGGTAGAAATGAAACTGCAATGAATTTTCGAATGCACAGCCACAGGTGGGGAGGGAGAAAAGAATGGCCCTCAAAGGCCAATTTCTTTGGTGTAAAGGGAAGAACCCCCTTCCCACTTCAGGATGCAAACGGGCGGTTCAGGGGTAAGCGCGAGTTAGTTGCTTTGGAGCTGCTGAGCCCACAGCAGCAGCGTTCCAATGGACGCCTCCCTCTGCCTCCAAGAGGACCTGCCAGGCCCCTCTGCTCAGCACCGTTCTGGCCACTGCTCCTCCAAGCATCTACTCAGGTGCTGCCTGGGAGACTCCGCTCTGCCTGCAACCTGCCTAAGGCCACTGCCACAGCATGGTTAAATTTTCCAGGCATTTAACTAAAAAAGTCCTCTTTAATTACCAACATCAAGTTCACAAGCAGACACTGACAAAGTTCTACTCAATAACTGTCACTAACAAGACAACTCCCCACCCTGCCCTGAAAAACAAAACCTGTGAGGCTAATAATACCCAATTCTGAAAAGGACACATAGGAAGGCACTCACACACTCTGTACGGCAGTACAATTACTGCCACCTCTCCAGAGGGGGTTATGCTGATACAGAACAAATGCCATGCCTCTCAGAAATATTTCCATGAAGGAACAAGGACATCTCTAATAAGAACGTTCACCACAGCATTTGCTATTTGTATTAGTAAAATATTTAGAAACAGCGTCAATATTCATCAATGGGATCCAATTAAGTGATCACAAAAGCACTCAGTGACCTTCTCTTCACAGCCAATAATCCCTGAAAACCAATGAACTAAAGCTCCAGGAGTGGACAAAGGTCTAGACATTGCTGAATGAAAAATAAAGAGCACAAGAAAGGTATGTTTAGCATTGAGAGAGAGAGAGAGAGAGAGAGAGAGAGAGAGAGAGAGAGAGCGAGCCACACAAGAAGGGAGAAATGGTACACTTTTACTGACATCACAAACTTTGTGGAAGAACTATAAACAGATTTAACTGGGAAATTAGGGAGACTTAACTTTTTACCTTTCTATACTAGTATTACTTTTTTTTTTTTAACCACCAGCATGCATTATTTATTTGCTTTTCATCTGGTTAGTGAGTCTATGGCCACGAGATGCTGTGTTCTTTATAGTTTTCCATGTGAAATACACTGTGTGCGCGCCCCCTCTGTCCCACAGAACTAGCTCTACATTCCATACTGTTAACAGTGGTTAAACCCAGAGACTGATTGGGGAGGGACAAGATTCATTTTCTAAAAATGAAATCTTAAAAAACCAGATCTTCATAGCAAGGAAAAATATTCATTAAAGAAAATAACATTTTATGGAGAAAACACTCAAATTATTTTTAATGACCCAGTCTTGTGAACCAAAAGGTTACAGAATTCACAATTGGGAGCTGAGGCACTGAAGGGATTCTGTGGTCAGCCTGAGGGCAGGGTGGACACCTGGGGACCCAGCATGCAGCACAGATACACAGACACTGCACTTGAGAAGTGACTGAATGCCCCACTGCAGTGAGCACTATGAGTTTCCGTTTCCGTTAGTGCCTGACTCATCCTTTCCAGGGATTTATATACTCAAATGTGTGTGTATTGCAAGAATTTCCAGAAGAATACAAAAACTGCTGGCAGTACCTTCCTCTGGGGTGGGACTGGGGTCTGAGGTGGCAGGGGCTCACACTTTTGTACCACTTGATTTTTCTCATACACACGTAGTCACCAACTCAAACCCTAGGGGGATGCCAGTGCAAGTTGAGCGACATCTTCCTAAGGCTCCAGAATTCAAGTTAAAGAAATAGTCACACACACACACACACACACCCAGTTCCTATACTTTCAGCAACTAGCTAGATACTTCCACTGAGCTGTCACTTCAAACTCAACAAAACCAAGTGAAATTTCTTGTCCTTCTCCCATCATAACCCTATGAGGATTACACTTTGCTCTTTGAATTACTGTTTCCCCAAATGGAAACTTCAGAGCCTTCCCAGGTTCACCCTTCTTTATCCTCTGGCACTGATAGGTCTCCAAATGTTTCTACTGAAAACCAAAACCAAAACCAAAACTAAAGGCTTCCAGCTCAGCCCCTGCTCCTGCCTGCACTCAGGTCCTTCCCCCGCTGCAGAACACTGTGGCAGCCTCCGCACTGGTGGTCTGCCACTTGCCTCCCTTTCTACAGGCCACCTCCACATGCAACCATCCTCCACTGTGTCACTTCCAAACTCTTTACGGGAGCACTGCACTCCCTCTTCTCCCAATGCAGCCCCACAGAACAGGGCTGGAACATGCCAGGCCTTTTCAGAAAAGCTGTGGCAAAGGCAGGCCCTGTCGCTTACTCAACTTTCCAGAACTCAACCCCCCACCTCACCCCCATTTCCGTAAATCTGGGGCAGAATGATTTCAGAGCCTGGAGTGTAAAGGCCTACATTACAGAGCCCAGAGCCACTCCCTCAGGAGGGAACTGTGGACGTGTCTATGTGGTCACAAAGGGAAATGACTGACCTCCACAACCCAAGGTAATGGACAGGTGGTGGGGGAGCGCTAACAGATCAGAAGGAAGGCCAATCTGGCCCAAGAACCACGTACACCCTTAACAGTTAAGGAGGCAATTTGGCTCAGAATGCACCAAAGGACCTGTTTGCAGTGCTTGGAAGATGGGCTCTAAGAAAATACCTGCAAAGAACATGTAATTAAATTTTTTTTTTTTTTTTTTTTAGTACTAGGGATTTAACTCAAGGCCTTGCACATGCTAGGCAAGCAGTCTACCAGAGTTCTTTTAATTTTCTCGAGGTCTTGCTAAATTGCCCAAGCTTGCCACAAATCTGCAATCCTACTGCCTCTGCCTTCCAAGTCATTGTGCCTGGCAACACATTATTATTATTATTATTATTATTATTATTATTATTATTATTATTATTTATTTTGTGTGGTGCTGGGGATTAAACCCAGGGACTTGTGCATATGAGGCAAGCACTCCACCAACTGAGCTATATCCCCAACCCAACATGTAATTTTTTTTTTTAAACACACTCCTCCCTTTTCTTTTTGGTGTTAGGGATGCCAAGCATGCACTCTACCACTGAACTACATCCTCAAGCCCCCTGAAGACTTTATAACTTTCCATGATGTGTCCAATTTTCTAAAGTATTGATACAAGGTCGCTTGACCAGTCATGCCTAACTAAATAAGATCACCAGTATCAAAGCTGAAAGGAAAAAACCCTTCCCCTCTTCTACTCAGGCACAAGAAACTTAAGCCCCTGAATAATTCTCAGCATCGACTCCAAGATTAAAAAACAAAAAACAAGGGAGGCAAAAAAGATATGATTGACAATTTAAAATTATTTATAAGTAGAGAGCCCACATATCTTTTATAAATGCTATAGGCATTTACAATGGCTACTCATCTTTAAAGAGTCATGTTTGCTGTTAACTCCTCCTAGAATAGAACATGGGAACAAAAGCACAGAGAATGTATAGTAACGTATGTGTTCTAGACCACAAAATTTTCATTCCCCCCACCCTTTCCTAAAAACTCAGAACCTTCCTTTCAAACACCATTGCTGGTTGCTCTCTATTTCTGGACCTTACTTTTTAGACCAATGGCTCGGAAGGATGGTTTTTGTTTTGTTTTGGTTTTGGTGCTGGGGATCAAATACAGGGCCTTGTACATGCTGGCAAGTGCGCTAACAAAGAGCCATGTGCCCAGCCCCAGAAGGAGGTTTTTTAGCTGACTCCCTCTCTGTCCCTTCTTCTGGCCACCTACAGCACCCAAACCTGTCATTGCTTTCCACCACTTACAATATAATGTAAAGAGAGAAAAAGAAATCATTCCTTTATCTAATTCTACTGAATAATTCTTTTCGCTTTTGGGGGTAAGGGAGGTCGTCACTGGCCAGCTAAAATAAAGGCTTCTTTTGGCTTAAAAAAAAAAAAAAATTCTTTCCCCTTCAAGCAAAAATTCTAAACAACTTTGCTACCACTCTGAGTAGACCTAACCAAGTGTGGGTGATGGTAGGAGGCTTAAAGAAGAATGGCTGGTAATATTCCCCAACTAAGATCTTGGGTGGTGGGAGAAGCTTAGTTAATAAATTTAATCTTCAAATGGAAGGCCCCATATATTTGTTGAGTGAAAGAAAAACACACACACACACACACACACACACACACACACACACACACGACTGAATATTTTTCTTACCCATGAGGTCCAAATACCAGCAAGAATAATTCATCCTATGAAAACTATTATATTCTTAACTACAATAATGAAATATGAATGTATTTGATTCACACAATTCTAATACCACATGTTTTTTGTTTGTTTTTTAATTTCTCTTTGGTGGAAAGGCTGTGGTTTAAGAACAGGCACTACTCTAAATACCCAATCACATGTCACATCTTCCAGGTAAGAGCAGTGGTAAAGCAGCAGGGGGGATTTCACCTGCAGAAAGCCTACATATGAAACGCCCAAAATCCAAAACATATTATAGGTGGCTATTTACGTAATAAATAATTTATATTAAATAGGGCAAGCTCCCAATGCATATTTAAAATACTTTAACTATTAATAGTGATTATCATGGATAATGAAACTGGAACAGTTTCATTTACCTTGGAGAAAGGCTGTCATAATTTACTTTCTTTTTCTGTACTGTTGAGATCTTTTGGGTAAGTGCTGGTATTACCTAAGGATTATTTAAAACCTTAAGCAAAAAACAAAAAACTGATTCATAAAGAATCCATTTTCACATACTTCAAAAACAAAGTGCAGGGCTGGGGCTCAGCTGCAGAGCACTTGCCTAGCATGTGGGAGGCACTGGGTTTGATCCTTAGCACCACATATAAATAAACAAATGAAAAAAGTAGAGGCATTTAAAAATTTTAAAAAACAAAATGCATAAAACTAGGTTGACTTTAACGAGGTCCTATACTTCTTCTACACTCAACAAAAAACTTTAAAAGAAAGGTGTGAAAAAACACATAGGAAAAAAAAAATGACCTATGTCCCCATACCCCTTGTAACAGCAAAACATAGCCAGTGGTGACTCTAGGCCAATATACCTGACACAAACTGCTTTGCTACACCTGTCATTTTAGTCAATGGAAAAATGTAAAGGCCATATCACTATGCATATGTCATTTGATATGATAAAAATGAGTGTTTAAAAATACTTTTTAGTTGTAGATGGACATAATAGTTTCATTTTATTTCTTTTTATGTGGTGCTGAGGATTGAAACCAGTGCCTCACACATGCTAGGCAAGTGCTCTACCACTGAGCCACAACCCCAGCCTGTAAAAATGAATTCTTAATGATTGCACATTATTGTGGAATATGAATATACCATAACTTAGTCAATCAATCCCTTATATTTGAACATTTAGGTTGCTTCCAATTGATCACTACTGAGCACATGTATATGTAATCAACTCTAATTTTTCCTTAAAAACAAATTCTCAGAAGTATAATCCCTGGCCATGAGTAGTAGTATACACTATCATCTCAGCTCCAGAGGTAGAGACAGGAGGATCAAGCTCAAGGCCAACCTAGGGTATCTCAGCAAGACCCTCTAACAAAATAAAAAGGGCTGGGGGTGGAGCTCAGGGGTAGAGGACACCCGAGTTCACTTCTACGTACTGCCAAAAAAAAAAGTTAAATCCCTAGATAAAAGGATAGAAACAGTTAATATTTTTGAAAAATATTCCCAAAATACACTCCACCAGAAAGTATAAAAATCCTTCCCCAACTTCCATACCAATGAAGAGGGTTTTTATTTTTATTTATTTATTTGGTACCCAGGAATTGAACCCAGAGGCGCTTAACCACAGAGCAACATCCCCAGTCCTTTTTTCCGTTTTTTGTTTTTGTTTTTTTTTTTCTTAAACATATTTTGAGACAGGGTCTCACCAAGTTGCTGAGGCTGGCTTTGAACTTGCAATTCTCCTGCATCAACCTTCCAAGTCATTGAGATTACAAGTGTATGCTACTGCACCCGGCTTATTTATATTTGATATTCCATGTTTACTGGACATTTGTATGCTTTCTGTTTCAAGTCATTTCAATAAACACTGTGCTGAAATATAGTAGTTTAAAGAATATGATCTGGAATCACACCTCTTCAGCACTCCTCCTTCCTGGGCATACTGGGGTAGGTCCTTCACCTACCAAAGTCTGTTTCCCAACTGTACAATTAGGACAGCAACAAAGCTATCCTGGAAGGTTTCTGCAGGGATTAAACATGGAAAGGGCTTAGCACAGGCTTTACTATTTACTTAGCACAGAGTAAACCTCAGGAAATATCGGCTACTGCTAATGATTAACAAAAATGTCATTTTGAAAGATAGAAATGTAAAACTTAATATGTATGCAGGTCTGATCCAGCCATCAGTTTGCAAGCTCTGCTTTTAAGTCTCCCTATGTATTTCAAAAGACTTTAAAATATTGGAATAGAAAAACATGTATCTATTAGAATGGACAAAATCCAAGACACTGACAATACCAAATGTTGAGGGAAGATGTGGAGTAACAGGAAATCTCTTTTTCTGCTGGGGGGAATGCAAAATGGTACAGCCACTTTGTTAGAGTTTTTGCAGTTTCTTACAAAACTAAACATACAAACCGAGGCTATAGGTCAGTGGTAAAGTGTTTGTCTAGCATGTGAGAGGCCCTGGGTTCCATCCCTAGCACAGTAGTGTAACAACACCCCCCCCCCCAAAAAAAAATACCAACACTAAACATACCTCACCATAAAGTCCAGTAATCATGCTCTTGGTATTTACCCAAAGCTAAAAATATGTCCATGCAAAAACGTACACATGGATATTTATATCAGCTTTATGCATAACTGTCAAAACCTGGAAGCAACTAAGATGTCCTTCAGGAGGTGAGTGGATAAACTGCTACATTCTTACAATGGAGTATTACTCAGTATTACTAAAAAGAAACAAGCTATCAAGCTAGGAAACGGCACTGAAGAATCTTACATGCAAAGAAGCCAATCTGAAAAGGCTACATAGTGTACGACTCCAACTACATGACAACATGGAAAAAGCAAAACTGGAGAGGTAAAAAGATCAGTGGTTGCCAAGGCTTGGGAGGCAGAGCGCTGAAACTATTGTATGTGATACTATAAGTGGATACATGCCATTACATATTTATCAAATCTCACAGAATAGAATGCTGAGTAAACCTTAATGTAAACTATGGACATTTGATAATGTATCATCATAGCCTCACTAATTGTAACAAATGTATCACTGCATGCAGGATGTCATGTGGGGAGGAGTGCTTTGTAGGGGCAGAAAATCTGTACCTTCTGCTCAATTTTGCTATGAACGTGAAACAGTTCTAAAATATTAAAAAAAAAAGCTGACTATTTTATTCTAGTTCTTTATTTACTTTTTCCTATTTAACTGTCACTGATTCATTTTTTGTTTAACCAAATATGGTAAATAGCAGGGGTGTATAACAGTCCTCCCCTTACCCATAGGGAATCCATTCCAAGGCCTCCAGTTGATGCCTCAAAGTATAGACTGTATCGAACCCCATAGATACTATATTTTTTCCTACACATGCATAGCTATGATAAAGTTTAATTTACAAATTAGGCAGAGTAAGAGATTAAAACAATAACAATTGGGCTGGGGTTGTGACTCAGTGGTAGAGCACTCAACTAGCATGTGTGAGGCACTGGGTTCAATTCTCAGCACCACTTAAAAAAATAAAGACATTGTGTCCATAGATAGCTAAAAATATATTTAAAAAAAAAATAACAACTCGGGCTGGGGTTGTGGCTCAGTGGTAGAGCACTTGCCTGGCATGTGCAAGGCACTGGGTTCAATCCTCAGCACCACATATGAATAAATGAATAAAATAAAAGTCTATCAACATTTTTTAAAAATTAAAAAAAAAACAACTGAACAATTATAACAACATGCTGTAATAAAGATTATGTGAGTGTGATGTTTTCTGTGTCACGAAATATCTCACTACACTTTGATTTTCACTTGGTGAATACATTACCACTAAACTTCTCTTCAGCAAATCCAAACTGATAGCATCATTCCTTCTGCACTTTGCCATTAGTAAGTAAAATAAGGGTTTGCTTATTTGAACGCAAGCCATCAGGAAGATTCTGAGATTCTGTAACCCAAACAAGACAGGTGAGGGACTAAGGGGTGCGTAGGGCATACAGCACCCATATGCTGGACACATGGATGATCTTGAGCCCTGCCAGGTCAGTGTGAGATTTCATCATGCTACTCAGAGCAATGCAGGATTTAAAACTTATGACTTGTTTCTAGAATTTCCTATGTAATATTTTCAGATCTTGGTTGACCATGGAATGCAAAACCACACGTATGGGGGGAAACTACTCCAACTGTTTTGTTTTTTTTTCCAAACAGTGAAGCAAGTACAAGCCCTTTACTGAACAGTCCCAGTCCATCCGCTTCTCAATGACCGAGTATACACCTGCTGCTCCAGTCTACCCAGCAGTCAGACCACTGCTCCCCTCCATGATCCTACCACCAAACTGTTTATTTGAGGAAACAGCTCTTGTCCCTACTGTTCCATGTGTCCCTACCATAAAACCCATTGTCAGATCTGGAGAGGGGCAGGCCCCCAGTTAAAGTAGCACCCCCATGATCCTGACACAGATGGGCACAGGGCACCAGCAGCCATGTGGTGTCTTCCCGCGGACTTTATATACTGACACTAAGGAAGGTCACTTTCTTCTCTGACCTGGAGATATAAAAATAGAAGTCTGGAACAATCACCAACCACACCACCTTTTCCTCCAACAACACAAAAGCCACCAGCAAAAGGACAGGGAGAGGCAGGGTATTTGAGCCTCCTCCACAATCACCAAAGCAAGTATCACCCAAAGGGCCTCCCCAGTACTTGATTCAGGAAATGCCTTAGTTTATTTTTGCTTCAGACAATGGGAGTTTCTTTCCCTGCACCTGAAAGTCTCCCCATTCATACACAAAGCCTTTGATTACATATAAATTCTCATAGGTAGCTGCTATTTCTATGTATTCTAGGGCTCAAATTACCCTCTAAAATTCTTACATAACTCTGTAGTACAAAACCATTCATCTTTAGTTTTCAAAATGTTCTTAGCTATTCTTGCCTGTTTAGTCTATGTGATGTTCTTCAGAATTGCTTTAACAAGTTACTCTTCCAAAACTTCAGTGGGATTTTTATCTGAACTACATTAATGTACAAATTAATGAGCTGATGTGACATCTCCAAGTTTTTTTATACCATGTATTATAGTTTTTTAAAAATTTTTCTTCACCATTGTAGCTTTGTTTCAGATTTATTGAGGTTTTGATGCTACAGTAAGTGAAATCTTTTTTTCTTCTTTAAATCATACTAATTCTATTGACTATTACAGAAAAGCTACTAGTTTTGTATACTTGCTTTATAACCAACCAGACAATTTCCTGCTGATAGCAGCCCTACTGCATTGGCTAGAATTACTAAGATAAGGTCAAATAATACTGGTGAGAGCAGTTCTCCCGGTCGTGTTCCCGCTTGAATGGAAATGTCTCTAGTATTTTCTATCATGTATGTTGGTTTACAGTGCCATTCCTCATCAGGGTGAGAAAGTATCTATATATTCCTAGTTTACTGAAGTTATACTTTTTATAGACAAATTTCATTTAAGACTGCACTCAATAATTATTCTCAACAAGCATCTGTTCCACTTTTTGCAAAATAAAGCAAATGGTAGTTTCTACCTTTGATGATGATGATGATGATGATGATGATGATGATTTAAAAAACTCAGTAAGTGGTTTTCTCCTAACTGAATTTCACAAATAAGCCACAAATATTGTGGTACTGTTTAAAATCAAACAAACCCAGCATTCTAATATATCAACTTTCCCCCCTCTTTTCCCAATTAGGTAATATTCTTAACCCAATAAATAGCAAATAAAACAAAATCAAATCAATATATCAGATACTTTTTCATTGACCAACCAAACAGCAGATAACAGGAAGACATTTGGATACACATAAGATTTAAAACTTTAAAAGACTTTCTATAATTTTATATTTGTAAAAATCATCTGCACTGTGTTGTTTCCTCTTGTTAAATCTCTCAGACCAAATTTATCTTAGATACCTCTGCCTCATTTACCACCTAACTTCTCTTAAATTTGCTGTCTGTAGAAGCCAGGGAAGAATATCGATGTGACATATACTGTGAAACTCTACACAAATTATATCTTTATTCCAAAATAAGACCAAAATGAGTACTGTTCCAAGCAATTTCTACTGTGTCTACAGTAAGTAACTTAATAGCACTTTATCAAAATGCTTACTCATCAGCCTTTTTAAAGATTCCCACTAAAGTTATCTTATCTCCCTAACAGTCTAAGATCTTTAAGACCAGTGGGCAAAGTAAGAGATCTAATAGCCCACCAAATTTTAAAATAGATATGTGTATTTTAGTATGTGTGAGTGTGTGTTTATGTATATACATTCATATTTTTGGAAGAGATCATGAACACTTTGATCATTTTGAAGAGGCCCTATAATTAATTGCCTCATTTGGTTTTACTAATAGAAAATTAAAAATGCATTACAAAACTCTCCTCTATACATGCTAAGATTTTAATAATGAAAAATATATGCTATAGTATTGCACCAGACATAATTTTAAAGCCTTCCTTCTATTTTCTTAACTCAGGGTCATCATTATACATTCACATAACCATCCAATATCATTCAAACCAATGTAAGAGTCTGAATTTGGGCTCTGTTATTGGCTTATTCTTATTGTATCATTCTGACTTTCCTATCCCTCTTTTAGTTTCTATTCAGCTTACTATGGTCACTAAAGAACAGTTAAACTCACTGAGAGCCTAAGGGTTTCTCCAAAAGAACCAAGTTCACACTTCAATGCTAGACTTTGAAAATTATATTGATGTGAAACGGGCACCTGTGCTTTGGAGGAGCTTCGCCTGGACACAGCATCTAAATTTTGGATAGTAATTCATATTTTTCAAAGAGCTCTTACCTATTCTCTGATTCAAGGATCTACAATAATACTACAAGGGAGACTAAGCGGAAGTGAATTTCTAATTATAAGATTTTTTAATGGAGAATAATCCATTTCTCTAACAACCAGAAAATCAACAACAGGCCCAAATCTGAAAACAGATCTCCTCAATCAAACACAGAAACCACTGGGACCATAGAGTTCTCTCCTGGAACATCAGAACTCCAGGCTCTTGGCCTTTAAACTCCAGGACTCAACATCAGCAGCCCCCTGGGTTCTCAGGCCTTTGGTCTCAGACTAAGAGTTATACTACTGGATTCCCTGGTTCTAAGAACTCCAGACTTGGACTGAAGAGAGTTAAACAATACTAGCATCCCAGGGTCTCTAGCCTGTAGACAGCCTGTCACAGGACATCTCAGTCTCCATATCACATGCACCAAATCTCTAAAGAAATCCCTTCTCACCTATTTCTCTTATCTATAGACTATTGGTTCTACCCCTCTGGAGACCATGACTAATAAAAATTTTGATACCCAGAGTACAGTTATTGCTGTTAAAAAACATTTCAAGGGCTGGGGTCGTAGCTCAGTGGTGGAGCATTTGCCTTGCACATGTGAGGCACTGTATCCTCAGTACCACATAAAAATACATAAATATGGTGTCCATCTACACCTAAAAAATATTTAAAAAAAAACTCAAAATGCTGAAGTGGCTTTGAAACCGAGTGTGGGTAGAGGCTGGAAGAATTTGGAGCAGCAGGCTAGCTGATGCCACAACTTGCAGTGAACAGGGCACTAAGGACAATTCTAGCGAGGGTACACAAAAGACACTTGCTCTCTTGCCCTTCTGCCTTCCTCCATGGGATAACAGAGCAAAGTGGCACTCACCAGATATATAGGTCCTTTGACTTAGGACTTCTCAGCCTTTAGAGCTGCAAGAAATAATTCTCTGTTCTCTGTAAATTACCTCATCCCAGGCATTCTGCTACAAAACGGATTACTATACCAACTTTCCTCATTCTCATTCCTTTGTCTGTAAAACAGGGAGGTGAAAAGTCCACTTCACAGCTCTGTGAGGCACCAACACAATACATGGGCTGATGGACTTTCAAATCCCCACCTTACCCTCAGGCCCCGGTTCCCTTGAACTCATACACACATACACACAAGGGCAATGACAGGATATGACAATCGTTTCTTTAAAACAAATCCACAACACAAAAGTCACTTAATATGGCGGCACCAGCCATCCTCCTTATATGTTCAGAAATCCCTCCACTCCTTGTTAGCTACGTTTCCACGAACACTTATGGAAGGTGAGGGCATGCTAAGCACCGTTGTCAGGCCCTGGTTCAATCACTTCATCTTGGTTACATCAGACACACATCCTATCTGAAATTCCAGGATCTACCACTACGGGCTTGTTATTCCTCTGTACCAGCCTGACTCTTTTACTCTTTGGCCCTTTCCCTGAACCAAAAAGAACCCCAAAGCGTTTCAACAAATAACTTAAGTACCACATAGTTCCACACCACCAACATTCAGTAATTCCTCTACACCAGAGGTCAGCAAACCGTACTCAAAAGGCCAAACCAGGCCAGCTTTCACGAAACCACAAGCTAGGAATGTTTTTGCATTTTTAAATGGTTGAAAAGAAGTCAAAAGAAAATTATACTGGGAACACATGAAAATTATATACAATTCAAACTGCAGTGTACATAAATAATTGTTATGGGACTAGAGCCTCCCTCATTCATTTGATACATAATGTCAGTGACTGCTTTTGTATGTTCCAACAGTAGAGTTGAGTATAGGTTCCATAATATATTCAAGAGTAATCTGAAGCTGGGTGAGGCGGTACACACCTTAGAGGGTTGCAAGTTCCAGGGCAGCCTCAGCAACTTAAAGAGACCATCAGTAATTCAGCACAGCTCTAAGACTATCTCAAAATACAAAATACAAAAGGACTGGGGAAGCTGTTCAGTGGGAAAGTGCCCCCAGGTTCATTCCCTAGTACAAAGAAAAAAGCATGTATCTGTAATCCCAGCAATCCTAGCTAAGGCAGGAGGCTGGCAAGATCAAGGCCAGCCTAGCAACTTAGTGAAATCCTGTCTCAAAATAAAATATAAAGAAAAGGGTTGGGGATGTAGCTCAGTGGTAGAGCACCCCTGAGTTCAATCCCCAGTACTGGGGGGAAAAAGGTAACTTGATAGCTCAAGTCTACCAAATAATGCCACTTATTTTTCTGGATGCCTTCTACATTATTTGGGGGTAAAGAAAGCTAAAGAAGAGATTTATAGTTTTTATAATACTATAGTAGTAACTATCTCCTCAATATCCTCCACACTTCATCCCAGTTCACATTGAAGGATTAATTAATAAGGTCAATTGAACTCGGGTTGCTTTACCACTAAGTTACCTCGCAGTTCATTCCTTCCTTGGTTCTAATTCTTCTTTCTCTTCCTTCCTTTCTGTCTCAAGACAGTGTCTCATTAAGTTGCTTAGGATGGCCTCCAACCTGCCATCTTCCTGCCTCTGCCTCCCAAGTTCCTGGGATCATAGGGCATGTGCCAACATGCTTTACACTACTGGTATTATATAAAGACTTAATGTTAACTAATTCAGTTAAAACTCAGTTATACATTAAGATTTTAAATTCATTTAAAAAGTAACCATTAGGTCAGGCATGGTGGCACATACCTGTAATACCCATGACTCAGGAGGGTGAGGCAGGAGGATTTCAAGGCTGAGGCTTACATGGGCAACTTAGCAAGACCCTGCCTCAAAATACAGAAAATTAACAAAAAGGGCTGGGGATGTAGCTCAATTGTAGAGTGCCTCTGGGTTTCATTCCTAATATCACACACACACACACACACACACACACACACACACACACAGCTATTAGGATGGCTCCTATGGGGGTTAAAAGAAGATAATAAATGTTGGCAAGGATGTTTCAAAACTAGAATCCTTGTACTTTGCTTGTGGAATAATCAAGTGGGACAGCAATGCAGTAGTTCATCAAAAAAAAAAAAAAAGACACATGACTATATGATCCAGCAATTCCACTTCTGGGTAAGAACTGAAAGCAGGGTCTCAGATAATTGTACATCCATAGTCATAGCAGTATCAGTCAGAGCAGCAAGGGATGGAACCACCTAGGTGTCAATGGAAAGATGAATGGAGAAACCAACTGTGACACATTCAGATACAATGGAGTATGATTCAGCCTTAAAAAGGAAGGAAATTCTGACAACATGGTACAATATGGATGAACCTTGAGGACATTATGTTAAGTGACATAAGCCAGTTACAAAAGGACAAATACTTTTTAACCCCATTTACATGGGGTCCCTAAAGTAGTGAAATCTCTATCATGAAGGTAAGTAGAATGGTGGCTGATAGGAACTGAGTGGGGAAAATGGGTGTGAGTGTTTAAACAAAACAGAGTTGTAGTTGGAGAAGAAAAAAACTTGTGCAGAAGGATGAGGGGTGACAACAGTGTGAATGTACTTAATGCCATCAAACTGTACAAACCTATGGTTAAAGATAGTAAAATTTATGTTACATGTTTCATAACAATTTTAAAACAGCTATCCAAAAGATCTGCCATTAACAAAATGTTTTAATGGGTTTACTGGGAAAGGAATCCAACCCAGTCACCACTACTTCTTCTTCTTCTTTTTTTTTTTTTTTTTTGAGAAAAAAGAAAAAGGTTTATTGCTTTACTAACAAAGGAGAAGCACAGGGAACTCCAGTCCCAAAGGCTGTGATTCTGCCCATCAGCAGAAACCAGGGTTTTTAAGGAGGTGATTCGAAGGCTACATTCCACGTGTTCTCTGCTGGAGTTGCAGTCCACTTACTAATTTGGGAGATAGTCATTTCCAAGATGTGCTGGTGCCATCCCCAAAGTCTAGTTTACTTCATTCCTACGGTGGGAATGTACCCAAGGACAGACAAATCTGCCAAACATGGGGGAAAAGGTAATCCAGTTTCCCCTGAGATTAGGAAGGGGAGAGATTAGGGAATAGCAGGGAGAGAGGAAGAGAAAGAAACAGGTACATTTTAAAATAAGTTGCAGTGGCAGAACAGCAAGGGTTATATTCAAAGCATGAAGTGGACCACTGTTACATTTCCCCACTGTCAATTTCTACACTCCATTTCTATGGAAAAATGGGCGACGACATCTCCAAACTGCTTCCTGCTGAAAGGGGGCGAAGTTTGGGAAAGTAACCCAAAGTGTTTGTTCTCTACAGGTGGGGTGTGAACTGTTGAGGGTATTCAGCCTCAGAGCAGATCAGAGGTCCACAGGTGCAGATGGCAAGTGGCTGGACAAGGCATACATAAGGCAGGGATCAGACAAATGGCCAAAGTTGTCAAGGAAGTGGACCACAATGGAGCAACCTGTCTCCTAATGCTCCTGCAGTTGGCTCTCAACAAGTTTGCCAGTCACCCTGCGTCCTCAGCATGCAAGTGAGTTTCCTTAGAGAGCCAGGCCTGCCCAGGAGACCTGGAGCAAGGGCTGCTCTCAGATCCAGGATGCCAAATTTGTTGCTGAAAGCTCGGTCCTTGTCCCCGATGCCAACATAATAATAAGGACCCGATTTTGAGAAAAAGGAAAAAGGTCTATTACTTTGCTAGCAAAGGAGAGACATTTGGGACTCCTGTTCCAAAGGCTGTGATTCTCCCGGGCACTTCTAAGGAGCACAAGGGGTAGCATGCATAAGGGGTGGTGTGGTTCAAGATTCTTCCAGGACTCAGAATCATGAGTGTGTGCTTGATTATCCCACGAGTGGTCACTGCCTAAACCCATAAGTTCACTAATGGGGGAAAGGAAAAAGAGTTGCCCATTTTCCCTGAGTAGAGTTTGATGGAAAGAGTCAGGCACATATCTGGAGTTAATCACTATTATATATCAAAGGGTTTGGAGAACACTGACTAAGGAAACATTTTCCTGACTGAGGGGAAAAACTTCGTTATGGTCATCTACACTTGCTAGAAGGTTATGTGATATATTATGCAGAATGCAGTGTGTTATGTAATACATAATCATAATAAGATGAAAACCAAAGTGAAAGAGAAAAGAAAAAAATGTGGTATTGTGGTTTATCTATACAACGACTATTAAAGGTAATGAAGTGCTGACAAAGCTACAACATGGATAAATCTTTTTTTTCTTTTTTTTTTTTTTAAGTGTTTGGTGCTGGAGATAGAACCCAGGGCCTTACGCAGGCCAGGAAGCTGCTACTACTGAGCCGCATTCCTAGCCCTGGGTAAATCTTTAAAACAAAAAGAAGGCATAGGTACAACAGACCACATATTATGTAATTCCATTTACATGAAATATGCAGAACAGGCAAATTCATAGAGATAGAAAGTAGATTACTGGTTGCCAGGGGTTGGGGAGGGGCCTAATGAAGAGAAGCCAATGGCTCAAGGGGTGCAGGACTTCTGCTTGGGAATAAAATGTTCTGGAATTAGACAGTGACAATGGTTATACACTGACTGTACTTCACACCACCAAACTGTACACTTTAAAATGGTCACAAGAGTAAATTTTATGTTTTACATATTTTATTGCAAATCAAAAAAGCATTAAAAATGTGAAGCAGCAGCAGCAGCAGCCACTGCCATCGCCAGTTAACAGCCACTTAGATATCAGGGTGCTAGGCTGCAGAGATCACTGAAGAATTCTCACTGAGAAAAACTTTAACATCCTATCCTACTATCAATCATAGAAATACGTTATTTCACATATTATTAGTTGGGTGAAAAGAAATACCAAAAATACCATTTGCTCAATAAATATGATGCTGTGGTTATTACTTAACTTTGAAAGATAGTGCATTTTTAATAGAAATATTGAACCATTTCCTGAAATTAGATTAG
The DNA here is from genome assembly GCA_020662805.1 of Glaucomys volans. Classification (NCBI taxonomy): domain Eukaryota; kingdom Metazoa; phylum Chordata; class Mammalia; order Rodentia; family Sciuridae; genus Glaucomys; species Glaucomys volans. The sequence continues at coordinate 247,369 of JAJEJO010000729.1, read as the reverse complement.
GGGACTACTTCATGTCATGCATGCAAGATAAACAATGGTATGATTTGGGTGTTACAAGAGTTCACATCCATGAGAAAGGCACCGCTCACCTGGGCATGGAAGCACACAACAGCAATTCTGGCTACTTGGGAGGTGGAGGCAAGAGATTCCAAGTTCAAGACCAGACTGGGCAACTCAGCAAGACCCTGTCTCAAATTTAAATTTTAAAAACAGACTGAGGATGTAGCTCAGTGGTAGAGCACTTGCCTGGCATGTGTGAGGCCCTAAGTTCAATTCCCAGAAGGAAAGAAAGAAAATAAAGAAAAGAGGAGAGAAACACACCACTCCGAGACAGCCAGGGCCTGAGTTTCTGTTTTGCCATCTGCCCCCAGACCTGTCTGAAGACCTGAGAGATTCTTTTCTCAAAAACGCTTTGGGAAGAAGCTATCCTCAAACAGAAGAAACAAATGCCAAGAGCATTTATAGTCAACGGAACATGAAGGCTTTTTCTTTGCAGCTCTGTCTCAGCATAACTCGCTTCCAACATTTTAAGATCAAATTGGCACTGTCTCACACTTTAAATAGGGACAACTCATTTGAGAATTTAACTGTGAGAAGACAAGATACTCCAGGGTCACACAAACCACATAAAACAAAACTAATGTAGTAAAAGCCAACTTGACAGAATTTTGTCAGTAAAATTATTTTTAAATACAAACATCATGTCTAAAATTGAAATATAAGCTTTTAGTTTGGTTGTATTCAATGGAAAAAGCAGTAAGATACAAGTTATAAAAACAAGCCACGAGAAAAGCTGCAGTTACACTGGAATTAAGGAAAAGATGGGTCACCAACTACAAACAAGAAATTCTAACTACTATCAGTTAAGAGAGCAGACAACAGTGAGGTGGGCTGCAAAATGTTACTGGAAAAAGCAAAGAGGGAGAAAAAACAAACCCCACACAACAAGCTCCTCCTGCCAAACTAAAATGTCAGCATCTCTATTAACTATTTAAACTTGGGGAAGAAATTAAATGTTTCAACAACACATGAAATAAAGCAACATTTTTCAACCTCGACCAAGTGTCTCAAATTGGTCTGCAGACACTTCAGGTCCATACACTCACTATGAGAATTTTTAAAGTGTGTGTTTTCATTTCAAAGTTACATTTAAAACATTAGCATAAGCCTGTTCTGGATTGCCCAGATGCTTCCTTGGAAACACAGAGCTGCCAGGGGATTTCCCAGCCCACTTGTGCTGATGTGTTTACCGCGAGGCTAAGACTAAACAATAGGATTTTAATTTAGCAAGTTGAGAAGAGAGCAAGACAATGACCCATTCCATATATATGCACACATGCCACACATAAAAAGCTAAGGGTGCACCTTGGTTTTCAGAAAAGAGGGATGAGGGACCCTAGCCCGGGTAAGGCAGTAGAGCATTCCCCAAGCCTCCAAGCCAGCCAGAGCCGGCAAGACCTCAAGATTGGCCCTGTGAATGAAAAGTCATCTGCTCCATAAAGTCCATGATTTTCATTTTATTGGGTTTGTCATTTTATCTGTATTTAATTTATATACTTGTTTTCTTTTATAATCTTTTTTTTTCAGAGTGGGGTACCAGGGTTTGAACTCAGGGGGTTTCGACCACTGAGCCACAATCCCAACCCTAATTTGTATTTTATTTAGAGAAAGGGTCTCAGTGAGTTGCTTAACACCCACCGTGCTTTTGCTGAGGCTGGCTTTGAACTCAAGATCCTCCTGCCTCAGCCTCCCCACAGCCACTGGGATTACAGGTGTGTACCACCACGCCTGGCCTCTTTTATAATCTCAAGGCATAAGAAATTTATATTTTTATGCATTCTGAAGTAACATTGCAATAAAAAATAAGAGTAGCAAGACCATTCAGTAGGAAAAGGACAGTCTTTTCAACAAACAGAGCTGGGCCAACTGGATATCCACATACTACAGAATGAAGCTGGACCCTTGCTTTCCACCATATATAACAGTTAACTCAAAATGGATTAAAGACCTCAACTTAAGAGTTAGAACTATAAAACTCAGGGAAGAACACTAAGGAAAAACTTCATGTATCATTCTATTTGGCAATAATTTCTTGGATGGCACCAAATGCACAGGTAACAAAAGAAAAAAATAAACTGGACTTAAAATTGGAAATTTTTGTGCATCAAAGAACACTACAAAGAAAGTAAACAGATAACCCACAGAATGGGAGAAAACATCTGCAAGTCATATATCTGATAAGGGATAATATCCAGAATACCTAAAGAACTCCTGAAAAATTCCTATGACACAACAATGATAAAAAAAAAAATACCTCAATTCAAAAATGGGCAAAGGATTTGAATAGACATTTTTCCAAAGATATGCAGATGGCCAATAAGCACATGAAAAGATAACAACAGAGTCATTAGAGAAATGAAAATCAAAAGCACACTCTGATATCAATTTATACCCCTAGGATTGCTACATTCATTTATTTATCTCACTTTTTAAGGTACTGAGCATTGAACCAAGGGTGCTCTACCACTAAGCTACATTCCCATCCCTTTATATTTCTTATTCTGAGATAGACCTGCTAAGCTGCCCAAGCTGGTCTGCAGAGTAGCTGGGATTTACAGTATATACCATGGCACCCAAGATGGATTGTTACATTCAAAAAAAGGAAAATATATGGTGTTGGTGAGGATGGGAAGAAACTGAAACCCTCACACGTTGATAGTGGGTATGTAAAATGGTTTAGTCATGAAAGAAAACAGTATGGCAGTTCCTTAAAAAGTTAAGCATGCAGAGCTCATGCCTATAATCCAGTTCGAGAGAGGATGAGACAGGAGAATCTTAAATTCAAGGCCAGCCTGTGCAATTAAGCAAAACCCTGACTCAAAAAAAAAAAAAAAAAGTTAAACCATTATGTAATGTATAATAAGACAGATAATGGTACATATTGCTAATCAATGCATAAACACAGATTATAGCATATAAATATGGATGGAAAGGACACATATCTTCTTTGCAGGAGTGGGTCACCTCTGGGAAAGGGCTGAACAGCAGAGTGTACCAAGAAGTGTGCAACTGCATCTGAAAAGCTGCATACCTTAAAGAAAAGGGGATAGTAGGGAAGGAAAAAGAAAAAGGAACTTAAATTTGTTAAATCAGGAGGTTCAGATGTTACTCTTTATTGTCTCCATATTTTAAATACTTAATAAAATAAAATCTGAAATGCCTAAAAATCAAAAGTTGCCATATTTAGAAATTTAAACTTTCCTCAGCCATTCTACACAATGAGTGAAAAGACAGCTCACTGACACTGGGCAATGTTCCAGAAAGTACCAGCTAGAGTACCCTGGAACCAGGCACAGTGGTGCATGTCTACAATCCCAGCAACTCAGGAGGCTAAGACAGGAGGATCATAAGTTTGAGGCCAGTCTGGGCAACCTAGGGAGGCCCTAAGCTTTTAGTAAGACCCTGTCTCAAAATTTAAAAAAAGGCTGAGAATATAGCTCAGTGATAAAGCACCCCTAGGTTCAAGCACTAGGACCACAAAAACAAAGAGTACCTTGGACTTCCTTGCCTTTCCCATTCCATAGATCTGAGATGTCATCAACAGGCAACTTGAGTTGCCAATCACAATTCATTAGCCACACTTATCCCTCTCTCTAAACACATTATTGCTTCCACAGTTTTTGCTTGCTTCCCAATTTCCAAGTGAAATACACATTAATTCCCCTTAGAGGTAATGTATAAAAGCTATAGCATTATCAATATAAAAGTAAATTCATACCAGGCTAACAGTATAGATAAAATTGGTTCATCATCATTGCAAGTGACTGACACTGTCATTAACAAAATGCAAAAATTCCTATAGGAGCCAGGAACTTGGAAGCAATTCAACTTGGAGCTTACGGCTTCACTAGTTATTCTAAGACTTAAGATGTAATACATCAGGTGAAAACTATCCTAGAGCTATTTTCAGTCTCTCTCTGTCTCTGTGTATCTCTCTCTCTCTCTCTTTCTCTCTCTGTCCCTTTTCTCCCCCTATTTCCTAGTAAGTACCGGCAATGAGAGAATACACTGGGCTCACTGCCATAAAGAACCCAAACCAGGAATATTCCTACAAGTCTGCCCAAGAAACTCAAAATGTATACTAAACACAAAAACTAACATAAATGTTCATAGTAACATTGTTCATAATCGTCCAGAATTAAAAACAATCTGCTTGTTTATCAACTGATGAATGAATAAACAAAAAGCAACATGTTAATGCAAAGGAATATTATTCGAGCACACAAAGCATGAAGTATAGACATGTGCGGCAACACGGATGAACCTTGAAAACACTACTGAACATGGAAGAAGGCAGACACAAAAGGCCACATATTCTATGATTCCATTAATATGAAATGTCCAGAACAACCAAATCTGTAGAGACAAAAAGCAGACTGGTGGCAACCACAGATGGGGGCTGGGGAGAAATGGGGAGTAATGATATTTCACTTTGGGGTGATAAAAATGTTCTAAATCTTATTCTGGTGATGGTTATACAATTCTATGAATATTTTTAAAACCAATGGAACAGTACATTTTAAATGGGTGAATTATATTCCGTGCTATTATTTTTAAAAATTTTTAAAAGGCAGGACGGGTTGTTGTGAAAGCCGCTAAACAGACTGCACCAGAATTTCCACGTTATATGCTACCATAAAGGGAACAACAAGAGAACGAGGAGACTCTAAATCAATAAAAAGATGATTTGTACATCAGGGGAATGAATGACTTCCACAAAGCCCTAACAACAATTTGATATTTAATTAACAGGCAAATTGTTTCCCTTTTTGAATACTGAAAACACTTGCAAGACCTTTGTATTAGGACCCACAGGGTATCTAGGAATCCCAGGGTCACCATTTACTTACAGGAGTAAGAACTGGTTTTTCTTTTTGTTTACTGGGGTTTGTTTATTTGTTTGTTTGGTACCAGAGATTGAACCCAGGGGTGCTTACAACTAAGCCACATCCCCAGTCTTTTTTATTTTTTATTTTGAGAAAGGATGTCGCTAAATTGCTGGGCTGGCCTTGAACTTGCAATCCTCCTATCTCAGCCTCTCAAATTGCTGGGATTACAGGCATGCGCCACCATGCCCACGTTAGTATTTTAAAGAGTTTTAATCCAAGAATTTAGTGGCACAATCCCAACAGCTTTCTACATGTCACTGGAGAACCCATGAATCTACATCTGCTCAGTTCTCTTGGGCATTGCTGCTTTCACAGGTTAATCTTCCAGAAAACACACACGCTCAAAAGACCCTTTTCATCATTTATTTTCTTACTAAGGAAGCTCGCATTACTTGTCCATGAATTTACCCTTACTTAGCTTGTTTTCCTTTATGTCAGATTCTTCTTAATGGAAGACACAATTGTCCATTTCTGGAATTGCTAAATCCCTCACCATTTTTTTTTCTCTAAAGCAAAATTTTTATTTTTTGGCACTAGGGATGAAACTCAGGGCCTTGAGTATGCTAGGCAAGGGCTCTACTATTGAGTTACCCACCTCCCCTCCTCTTACTATATCTAGTTCCTATGCATGAGATCTTTCAGCCAAGGACAATTTTCTAATTTAGTGGTGCCAAGTACAAAATTACTTCATTTTGAGATAAGAAAGTGATTAGGCAGAATGGGGGGGGGAAGCTAGAGAAACTTCAAAGTAGAATCAACTGTACAACTAACTCATTCACACATACCTCAACACACATCAACAAACCCATAAGCCCAAAATCTCACAACTCTATACCAAAATACAAATAAGTGAAATGATAAATCCTGATCTATGTGGGAGGCAAAGAGGAACCAAGGGAATAAAGTGTTAGGTTTCCCTCCTTCACTGCTAACCTTCACAATCTTTCTGGCAACATATAATAAGAAACCCAGCCATCTTATTTTGAGCAACACAGATGGAGATACTAGCTTTTTTTTTTTTTTTTTTACAATAAGCAAGAAAAACAAAAAAGCAATTTACGTGTCCAACACTAGGGAAATGCTTAAGTAAAGTAGAGTAATTTGTATAGGAAAATACACATACACACACACACAAAGCTGCATGTACAGACTATGTAGATACACAGGAAAGATCATGCAAAGTGTAAAACGGGGAAAGCATTAAAACTTTTCCCAGTGATGAAAATTCTGTTGTCTCCTTTTCTGCCTCCTCCCTATCCATGGGTTTGAGGTAGAAAATATTCAAGTGGTAGTCCTGCTAATATCTTCAAAGTTATTTTTTAAATGGATCTTTTACACTGATACAAATACTAAGAGTTTATGAAATAGTTGACGCTTTATAATGAGTATTCAAAATCCTTGACATTTTCCATGTTATTTTTATAGTCAAGCTGAATAAATATACAAGGAAAAAAGTTAAATATACAACCTAAAATTTCTAACACATACGAAAAACAAAAATGCACCAAAGAAAATGCAGAATACATCAAATTAAGTTTTTTCTCAATGTCTGTTGATGTTTTGATACTCTTATTCTAATTATCATGATCTGTTAATCCTTTTCTCATCACTAATATAACTCAACATTTAAAAAATTTTTTCCAAGTCAGCACGGAGCACACTAGCACTGGGACTGCAGACACACGGTCAGCCCAGCCCACCCAGAAATCTTCTTCATGTTAATGACGACTGAAAGAAAAAACCAATATGGTCTGCTACTTTGTGTCTTGACTCAAATATTTACAAGATCAATGAAGACCAACCAAGTTCTGAGTGCCCAACTCACCTCCATCTACTCCACAACAAGCTGGCTGGAGGACAATGTAGTAGGACTTGTTAAACATTTAAACATAAAGCCCCTTTCAATAAGCACAGCACACATGCAGAGGAGACATAGATATACAACAATGGTCACTGCAGCACTGGATTAGGAAACATGGAAAACCAACTTTGTGTTCATTAGTAGGAGGACGGTTTTAAAAAAAAGTATGGTATTAGCTGGGAGTGGTGGCAGATGCCTATAATCCCAGCGATTAGGGAGGCTGAGCAGGAGGGTCTCAAGTTTGAGGTCAGTCTCAGTAACTTAGTGAGACCATCTCAAAAATTTAAAAAGATTACATTAAATTTTATAAAAGGGAAAGAAAGGAGCTGGGGATGTGGCTCACTGGTTAAGCACCCCAGAGTTCAATCCCACGTACAAAAAGAAAGAAGAGTTTGGTATAGTCTTCCCTCTGGGCTGAGATTTCCATTTCTAGGTCGCTGAATGTATGATGAATAAAACTAAAATGTTAGTTTTATTTTTTAAAAAAAGTTTTTCAGTAATTTCAGTTACCCACAGTCAACTGTAGTTTGAAACTAAATGAAAAATTCCAGAAATAAACTATTCATAACTTTTAAATTACAAAGCATTCCAAGTAGCAAGATGCAATCACACACCATCCCTAGGGGGAGGTGGGGAAGGGAACCAACCCTGTGTGCAGCTTACCCGCACGGTGCACACTACCTGCCCGCTCTCCCATCAGTCACTCAGCAGCTTTCATATCAGATTCACTGACTCAGTGCTTGTGTTCTAGGAACCCTTATTTTACTTAATGACTACAAAGGGCAAGAATAGTGATACTGGCAATTTAGATGTGCCAAGGAGACACCGCAACACACTTCCTTTAAGTGACAAGGTGAAAGTCATTGACTTAAGGAAAAAAAAAAAATCATACGCTGAGGTTGCTAAGACCTATGGTAAGAACAAATCTGTGAAACGGTGAAGAAGGAAAAAGAAACTCGTGCTGGTTTTGCTACTGCACCTCAAACTGCAAAAGTTACTGACAGTGCATACATGCTTAGTTAAGATGGAAAAGGTAAAAATAAAAGGGCTGGGTATGTAGCCCCTTGAATCCAGAGGGAAGCACCCCTGGATTCAATTTAGATATATATTAAAAAAAAAAAAAAGGAAAAAGGAAAAGGCATTAAATTTGTGGGCAAAAGACACGAACAGAAAACATGATGGTAATGTGTTAAACTAGAAAGTACTGAGACTATACAAGAATTTTGGCAAGGGATCCCTTGTCTCAAGGGATTTATCCATTTACTGTAAAAGTAAGACAAGGTAATAGGAATTCAGACTCTGGAATAGTTTGGGACTGAAAAATTGGCAATTGTTTATTTCTGACTGTAGAGGATTAGATAGTACCTGCAGGTTCAATATCCACTAGGGGTCTTGGAACATATTCCCCAGAGACAAGGACGGACTACCACACAGCCATACAATGGAAGTCTATGTAGCACTTACGTGAACTTCACATGAAAAAAGTTCCCAAGTACATTATATGGAAAGAGCAAGTGAAACACAAAGTATGTATTATAATACCACTGATACAAAACATAAAATAATATCTATTTTCTTTGGTCAGTCTAATTGGTAGAAAAAGGATCCTCTGAAGCCAATACAATTACTACATCCCAAGAAAACGTTGGGACTAAAAATGGTGGTTACATCAAACTCCTACCTTTTCCATACTGTTTAAAGTATTTATAAGGACAATGAATTAACGCCTTCTTTTTCTAAACTTTAAGAAAAAAATCTCTGGATCATAAATTATAGGCAATTTATCTAATATTCCATTAAGGGAATTCAAATCCATAACTGTGGGTGGTTTGAGTCAGAATGATAAAGGGCATTCAAGGCATACTGTTTTCACATTTAAATATACAAACACACCCCCCTCTACAACTCTCCACCAATATAAATACTGTCTTGCTTAAAAACAAATCTAGTAAAAAAAAAAAAGAAAAAAAAATCTCCAGCACTTTTAGTGCAAGACCAAATTTTCTTTTAAAAAAACTCTTATATATAAAATCTCAAATTCCTTAATAAACATTTCTTATTTTAATCCAAAAAACAACAGCATTTTAAGGCCCGAGCCAAACTTCACTTCATTAAAATAATGTCTGTTGCCAACAAGTCCCCCCCACCCCATGGTCTGGTTTTAAACAGTACATACATAAAAATGAGTAAGGAGGCAAAGCTACTGCATCTTGAGCATAATTTTTAAAACTCATAGCATCTCATCTCCCTCCCAGACTAGACTCCCCTCCACAAATGGGATCCGAGCTACCTGAACTCTGCACAGGTTCCTGATAATGGGCCCAGTTTAGAAACCCAACTTCAACACAGTAACAATTCTCAACCTGTACCTGATGGTTATTATTTTTAAAAACATGGTGTGAGAAGCACCATCATGTACAGGCCTATACAATCAGAGTCTCCATGGCATGGGTTCCATTATCAAATTTTCTTAACTTCCTGAGATTGCCAATGTAGTAGAAGTAACTGATTTGGAAATTACTCTCAACAAACCCATTAAGCAGAGCACCATTATCTTCATGGACTGTGGGAAACAGTGGGGTATGGAAGGAGATAAGGTTAAACACCAACCCCTGATTTTATTTGATATCACACAGGCTTAGACTGACAGAATCAGATTCTGGTGTCGCACTGGGACCCATTAGAGATTAGGTTAAGCAGCCCTGGCTATAGCGAAAAACAACTGTGGAACTTAGTAATAAAAGAATTTAACTTTCCTGAGGCCAATTGATATTTTTTTTTCTTTTGTTTTTGAAAGTGGTGGGGATGGACCCAGGGTCTCACACATGCCAGGCAAATGCTCTACCACTGAGGTACATCCCCAACCAAGTTAACAATTTTCAAAACCAAGGACTCGAGTCCTCTGATTTCTAAAGGTTCTCAAACCCTGTAACTACAAATCAGTCTAGTGAATAAGTAAGTAATGATCCTAAAAGGACTGCATATATGTCTTCTACAAGCATCAGATTCATCACAGACATACAATTTCATGCTGATTTACATTTAAAAAAACTACTCATCACATCATTAAAAATCCTACCTGAATAGAATAACATAATATATATTTGCTCATGGTACTGGGAACTGAACTCAGGGATACTCTACCACTGAGCTACATCTCCAACCCTTTTTAGTTTTTAAGGGTCTGGATCTTGCCAAGTTGTTTCAGGTCTTGCTAAATTGCTGAGATGGCCTCGAACTTGCAATCCTCATGCTTTAGCCTCCCAAGTAGCTGGCACTACAGGTACATATGCACCATAGACCTTGCAAATGTAGTATGTCACAAATGAAAATTAAACTAGTCACTTAAATTCCAAAAAATACTATAAACATCCAGAATAACGTAAAGCATTAAAATAACTCTTTAAACCTTTTCACAGTTGATACCACTCTGGTTTTAAAAAAATTTTTCCCTCAGCAATTAAGTGAGACCCTAAGCAACTTAGCAAGATCCTATCTCAAAATAAATAAAAATAAAAAGGTCTGGGATGTGGTTCAGTGGTTAAGTGCCCTGAGTTAAATCCCCAGTACCAAGTAAATAAACTGTGATAATAATATATGTAGAACACAAAATTTACCATTTCAACCATTTTTAGACATATGATTATATGACACTAAGTACATTCATCTTGATGTTCAACTATTACCCTATCCATCTCCAGAACTTTGTAACCCCTTTCAACTGGCATGATTTCACGGTTCATCCATTCTGCATGCAGCATATGCCAGAATGTCCTTCCTTTTTAAGGCTAAATAAGGCTTTGAATGCATTTAGGACATTTTGGTTATCAACACATCTATCGATAGACACTAAGGATGCTTCATTCTGCCTGTTTTAACCAACCTAGTATTGTGAAGTCACATGCAATAAAGGTGAGAGAACCTTTTATCATCAGCATTTCTTTTAAAAAATACATATGTATACATGTATATGTACAGATATACATACACAGACACATTTTCAGCCTAAAACATACCTTAACAAGTTTTTAAAAATAACATGTCTGCTCCCAAGCCACAAGAGAATTCAAGAGGAATCCAGTAATAGAAAGAAAGCTGAAAAATCCCAAAGTACACACTCAGTATTAAACAACACACTTCTAAACAGTAGATGGGTCAAAAAAAGTTACAAGAGATATGTCAAAGTAAATGGAAATGAAAATACAACTTATCAAAATTTGTGGGATGCTGAAAAAATGCTTACAGAAAAACTGATAGCATTGGATGCAAATATCATGAAAGAATAAAAATCTAAAAATCAATAATCTAAGCTTCCACTTTACTAAGAAGAGATGAACAAATTAAATCCAAAGTAAGCAGAAGAAAATAAAATTAGAGCACAAATCTATGAAATTGAAAACTAAAAATCAACAGAGAAAAATCAATGAAACCAAAAGCTTGTTCTTGGAAAAGATCAATAAAAGTGATAAAGAAAAAAGAGAGAAGACAAATTACTAATAGCAGAAATGAAACAAGGGTAACCACTAGTGATTCCATGGACACTAAAAGGAATGTTACAAAGGATGCTACACACATGAATCTGATAACCTAGATGAAATGGACCAACTCCTTGAAAAACACAATGAAACAAAAAACTTGGACAAGAAGAAAAAGACAATCTCAATAAACCTATCTAGTAAGGAAACTAAGCCAATAATTAATAAACTTCCACAGCAGAAAGTATCAGGTACAGATAGGTTCACTGGTGAATTCTAACAAACTTAGAAAAAAAAAGTTAGAAATTATCTCAATTCTCTCCAAATTCAGCAAACAGACACAGAGAGAACACTTGCTAACTCATTCTATAAAGCTAGCATCACCCTACCATAAACCAGATGGAAAGAAACCAAACAGACAAGGAAAACTACAGACCAAAATCTCTCCTGAATATAGCTGCACAAATTCTGAACAAAATACCAGGAAACTGAATCAACAATGTACAAAAAGAATTATAAACCATGACCAAGTGGGACTCCAGGTATGAAAACATGGTTCAAAATTCAAGAATAATACAATCTATTATATCAACAAAAGAAGATAAACCCTATGATCATATCGACATATGCAAAATAAATTTTTATAAACTCCAACACCCCCTCATGACAAAAACTCCCAATAAACTAGAAATAGCAGACAGGTTTTTCAACTTGATAAAGAACATCTACAAAAATCCTACAATTGGGACTGGGGCTGTAGCTCAGTGGTAGAGTACTTGCCTCGCACATATGAGGCACTGAGGGTTCAATCCTCAGCACTACATAAAAATAAATGCATAAAAAGATACTGTGTTGATTTACAACTAAAAAAATTTTTTTAAAAATCCTATAATTTACATCAGGCTTAATGGTGAAAAAATAAATGCTTTCCCACCATTAAGACTAAGAACAAGGTAAGATGTCCATTGTCACCACTTACAGTCAACAGTATGCTAGAAGTCTTAAGTTAATGAAACAAGAAAAGGAAATAAAAGATAAACAAACTGGGAAGGAGGAAATCAAACTTTCTTGATGATAATGCTGCCTGTGTAGAAAATGATCAACAAAAAAACTTCTGGACCATAGCAGCGGCCATGGCCAGAGACAGGTGGAAAACCCTCGTGGGAGTGCTCCAAGAAGCAACCACTTCTCCCTTCTTGCCACCAGACCCCATGAGCACCAAAGTTGGTGTTACTATAGGCGGACAGGGTATCTGAAAGAAAAGGGGCATTTAAATCGAATAGTATTGAGATGGACTGGGTTATGAAACATAATGATCTAAACTACTCTATGCAAAAGTACAATTTTGCAGACTACTATTTGGTTGCAGCAGAGTTTTTGAAAAGGAAATAGTTCGTTATTTCAAGATTTGGAAATCATGCCAAATGGAGATAACACTGATGAGGGGTGAAGCACCAGAGAGGCCTTTGTGCAGTCTGCTTCAAAGGAGGCAGCAGAAAATGTTCTGGGAAAACACAAGAATAGTGCACAAGGCATAGAGATCTTCAGAAATAGCAGGAACAAAATCAAAGGAGTTCACGACCCACCAAAAAGATTGCTGGAACAGCCACTGGGACCATATGATAGGCCAAAAGGAATAAGAGGGGGTTATTATGGAGCCAAGTATGGAAGTATGCATGAAAGAATGTGACAAGGAGGTGATGGATATATGGTGGCTATAATTACGCTATGGGACCTGAAGGCTTTGAAGACTAAGGTAAAAGAGGTATGAGAATCAGCTATGGTTGGGCTGCTGAAGCAAGTTCAGGTTTTCATGACGGTCATTTTGTACACAAGAGGGTTGCCTTTTCCTGCAAATGAAAATGACATTGCTGATAAGTCTTCTCAACACTAAATCCAATATGAGTTCATACTGATATTGAGCTGATGGCAGAGCAACAGAAGCAAATAGAGTTTATGACACATGAAGATTCATGTCTAAAGATAAAAGAAACATGCAATATGGATACACTGAACTCTTCTTGAACTCTATCCTAGAGGTAGCTCTGGAATGGGAAGTTCTGGAATGGCAGGCTATGGCAGAGATGGAATAGATAATCAGAAGGATATGGATTTGCTGGGAGAAGGAGAATCAGGAACAATCATAGTGCAGGATATGGTACTCCTGATGGCTTGGATGGTTATGGCCATGGTGGAGGAGGCAGTAGAGGTTACTTTGGAAAAGGTGGCATGAGTGGAAGGTAGTTGGGTTGGGATGTACTTAGAGCATAACCACTAACATACAAGTCCTAACAGCAGCATCTGGTCTACTAGACTTTCTTACAACTTCTTTTGTTTTTTAAGAACTTTAAAATGACTAAAGGAATGTATTTTTGAAATATTATTTGATTTTGATTAGAAAATCTTTTTCTGAAGGTTTTATTTTTTGCATACTTTGACTTAAAAATAAACCCTTATATTAAAAGAACTTCTGGTACTAACAAGTAACTATAAATATATAGCAAGATTTTAATATAAAAGGTATTAATGAAGGTCAGCTGCTTTCTTATATATCAGCAATAGATAAACAGAACTTGAAATTTAAAACATAACAGTACATTAGCATTAGCAAATCAAACAAAAACTAAAACTACCTTGAAACACTCAGGTATAAATATAATAAAATATGTATAAGGTCTACATGAGCAAAACTCCAAAACTCTAAGGAAAGAAATGAAGTTCTAAGTAAACAGAGAGAACCTATCATTTCTTCCCAACTTTGTCTACAAATTCAATGCAATTCCAATAAAAAAGAAAAGAAGGTATTTTGTGGATATTGGCAAACTGATTCTAAAATTTATAAGGAAAGGCAAAAGACCAGAAGAGCTAATATAATACTACTAGAGACAACAAAATTACAGTACTAACACTGACTTCAAGGCCAAGCTAAAGCAATCAAGGGAAGGCGATGTTGGTGGAACAGACAAAAAGAGCAATGGAACCAAACAGTCCAGAAGCAGGCCTGCACGCAATACAGTGACCCATGTTTGACAAAGGAGCAAAGGCAATTAAGTGGAGAAAGGACAGTCTTTTCATCAAATGATGCTACAACAGGGGACCACGTTAAAAAACAAACGGCCGGGCGTGGTAGCACATGCCTGTAATCCCAGCACTTGGGAGACTGAGTCAGGAGGATTGTGAGTTCAAAGTCAGCCTTAGCAACTTAGCGAGGCCCTAAGCAACTCAGTGAGACCCTGTCTCTAAATAAAATACAAAAAATAGGGCTGGGGATCTGGCTCAGTGGCCGAGTGTCCCTGAGTTCAATCCCCAGTTCCAAAAAAAAAAAAAAAAAAAAAAAATCTAGATACAGATCTTAACCTTTCACAAAAAATTAACTTAAAATACATTGTAGACTTAAATGCAAAACACGAAACTATGAAAACAGTACACTCCTGTAACAGCACACTCCTATAGTCCCAGCTACCTGGGAGGCTGAGCTGGAAGGATTGCTTGAGTCCAGGAGTTCAAGAACCACCTGGGCTCTGTCTAACACAGACAGACCCAGTTTCAAAACAAAAACAAAGTGCTCACTTCAGCAGCATATATACTAAAACTGGAATGATACAGAGAAGATTAGCATGGCCCCTGCACAAGGATGACACGCAAATCTGTGAGGCGTTCCATATTTTTTTTAATTAAAAAAAAAAAAAACGATTCCTAAAAAAACAAACAAACCACAAAACCATTAAAAACTCCTAAGGAAGACAACATAAGAGAAAATCTAGGTGACCTTGGATTTGGGAATGACTTTTTAGACATTATGACAAAGCACAATAAATGAAAGAAACTGGACTGCAATAAAATTACAAACCTGTGCTGTGGAAAAGAAAAGACAAGCAGAGTCTGGAAGAAAATGTTTTCAAAACACCTATCTGGTAAAGGTTCTCTGCACCTAATATGCAAAGAACTCTTAAAAATCAACAGTAAGAAAACAATCCAATTAGATGATGGGCAAAATATCAGAACAGACACTTAACCAAGTAAAATGTGTACAGAGCAAAAAGCAGATTAAAAGATGCTGTCTTGCCAGGCAGGACCAGAGGTACGGAGGCTAAGGCGGGAGGATTCCAAATTCAAAGCCAGCCTCAGCAACTCAGCAAGGCCCTAAGCAACTCAGCGAGATCCTGTCTCTAAATAAAATACAAAAGAGGGCTGGGGATGTGGCTCAGTGATTAAGCGCCCCTGGGTTCAATCCCCGGTACCAAACCAAACCAAAACAAAAAAGACGCTGTCTTAGTTCATATTTTATGGAACTATAACATAAATATCACAGCCTGAGTAACCTATAAACAGAAATTCATTTGGCTCACAGTTCTAGAAGCTGGGAGGTCCAAGATCAAGAGGACTTATCTAGTGATAAGTCTTGCTCCCTGAGCAAGACTTGCTCCCTGAAAACAAGATGGAAAGCACTGCATAGTCAGAATGTGAGAGAGCCAAGAGAGGGGTCAAATATGCTTGTATAAGAAACCCACTTTTAAGACGACAACATTAGATGACAACATCAGTCCATTCATGGTACAGCCCTTGTGACCTGATCACCTCTTAAAGGTCTCACCTCTCAACACTGCTGCATTGGGAACTGTTTCTAACACATGAACATGTGGGGGACACATTCAAACCATAGCAGATGTTCAACATCCTATGTCATTAGAGAATTATAAATTAAAACACACCACCACACTTCTATTAGAATGATGAAAAGTCAAAATATTGACACCATTAATGCTAGGGAAGATGTCGAATAACAGGAAATCTCATCTTCTGCTAGTAGGAATGCAAAATAGTTCAGTCACTTTGGAAGACACTTTGGCAGTCTTTTACAAAACTAAACATACTCTTACTATACAATCCAACAATCATGCTCCTTGGTATTTACCCAAAGGAGCTAAAAATATGATCACATAAAAACCTACACATAGTTGTTTATAGTAGCTTTATGCATAACTGCCAAAACTGGGAAGCAACCAAGACGTCCTTCAGTAGGTGAGTGGATAAACAAACTGGTACCTCCTTACAATGGAATATTACTCAGCACTAAAAAGAAATGAGCTATCAAGACAGGAAAAGGCACTGAAGAATCTTAAATGCACGCTGCTAAGTGACAGAGGCTAATCTGAAAAGGCTACATACTGTCTGATTCCAACCATATGACTTTATGGAAAAAAGCAAAACTGTGGTTGTCAAGAGTTCTTAAAGAAAGAGGGAGTATGAATAGGTACAGCAAAGGGGAATTTTAGGGCAGTGAAATTATTTTGTATGATATACTACGGTGGATACATGTCCTAAACCACGCCAAAACCCACAGAATCTCTAACATCCAACAGTGAATCCTAATGTACAATTACTGACTTTAGTTAATATAACATGTCAGTATTTGGCTCATCAATTTTAACTAATATACCATGCTACTTCACAAGATGTTAATAACAGTGGAAACTAGCAGCCAGGGTTTCTGAAATCTGTATTTCTGCTCAATATTTCCATAAACCTAAGACTACTAAGAAAAAAAAAAAACTACTAAATACCTTGGGAAGGAGAAATGAAGGAAGAGTGTCTTCAGAAAAGTCCTTTCATGTGCCCATCTTGCCCTTTTCTCAGAGATGCCCGGCCTGCTGTCTTCCCCAGAAGGGGCTATCACAATCTCCTAAGGAAGCTGAGGCCAAACTACAACCAGGCAGCCAGTTCTGCATGTCTTCCTGAGTCTTGCTTTACAGAGACCACACTGACCTTCCTTTACAGCTACCATACTCACCCCATAGCTTTTGCAAGTAAATAAGTGGCCTTTAAAACAAATATTTGAAGGTCGGAGGAGGCACAGGCTTGACAAATTTACTCTGAGTAGGAATTTTTCCTTTGAGGCTGTGTGGCTTATCAGCCTGAAGGTGGGAAAGATTTCACACTAAGTTTACAAACATTGGCACTGAAGAAACATAATCTAAGTTTAATTTCAAGAAAAAATAAATGCATTATTCCTGGTTACTGAGCTAAGGCCAAGTACAGAACTTTGTCTCCTGAAGGAGGTTCAGGGTCATAGGTCTGCTGCGGTTTCCTTCATCTACAACAGGCTGGAAGGCAAAGGCCGGTGTGGCTGCAAGCAAAGGACTCCCTGACATCCCGGCCACTGACCAAAACTGGAGTTCACCTCAGGGGGAATTAACTCCCCTTTACATACACGACACCAATCATCCCAAAGCCCACTTCTGCTTCCTGTGGCCCACTTTGTTTCTCCTCTTGGGGACAATAGCTCATTACCAAAACCAGTAAGAAACATTATCTTCTTTCTCACTGTTAGCTTGTTTTACCTCTTAAGAACTGTATCCTTGGATGGGGATGTAGCTCAGTGGCAGAGTGTTGGTCTAGCAAGCATGAGGTCCTGAGTGTTAGCCCCAGTACTGTTTTAATTAATCAATCAATTAATTAATTAATTTAAAAATATCCTATACCTTATGATAACCAAAGAACTAACAAGGCAAAGTTTCTCCTTTTAGAAGCATTACAGCTAACAATTTTAAAAGGATCAAGAAAATTAGAACAAATTTACAATCCTAATGAATTAATAAATACAGGCAATGATCATTAATTGTTATTAATTTCATTTTTAAAAAAAGACATTTAGGCACTAAGGGTCTTTTCAGAGCACACACACCACAACCTAAGAAGTATTCTTAAAAAGGAAAGAAAATCTACACAAGTCTTTAGTTCTAGTTACAAATTCACAGAAAATAAAGGGGCCAAAAGAACATATTAAACTGACACCCATGGGAATGCCCTCAGCAAAACCCAGAGACTTGAAAATCCATAGGAAAACATGACCAAATGCAACAAGTAAGTTTAATAGAGAGAAAAACAGCAGATAAAGCTACAGATTAAAAGGTTTAACTCACAGTGAAAGAATTCATTTATCCAGGTACGGTGGCACAAGGCTGCAACCCCTGCTACTCAGGATATGGCAGGAGGATCTCAAGCTCAAGGCCCGCCTAGGCAATTTACCAGGACCCTGACTCCCAAAAAAAAATGAAAGGCTGCAGATATAGCCCAGTCTATCCGGGTAGAGTGCCCCTGGATAGAATTCACAGAACAGAAAGAAAGAACACAAACTAATTAATTTACAATCCTTTATGATGCTAAAGAGTTTCATTTTGACAGAATCGAAACTGACCACACAGGGCCAGTAAGGGAAAAATGATGCTTAATCCAGAAAGCATGTCAGATAAAAATTATTCTAGGATAGATTTGAAGTACTTATTCTATACAGTCTGCAGAAACTCTGATACTGCAAAAACCATTCACCAGCAGGGCACAGTGATGCTTGCCCGTAATCCCCGTACTAGGGAGGTTGAGGCAGGAAAATCACCACTTGAGCCTACAAATTCAAGACCAGCCTGGGCACAAAGAGACACCCTGTCTAAAAATAAATAAATAAATAAAAAATAAATAAAAGAAACACTAAAAAGAACTTTGAAAACAAGTTCTGGATGATACTACTAAGAGTGAAGCCAAATTAAAACTTGAAAACTGAATTTTTGTTGTTGTTGATGTTTTTTAAGTGCTGGGATTTGTACATATAAGGCAAGCACTCCACCACTGGAGCTATACCTCCAGCCAGCTGAGGCCTTTTTAGTTGCAATTTTATTTGGAGATTTCTAACTGGGAAAGTTCTCATTACTGCCAATAAAATTTTTAAATAAAAATTAATTAAGATTAAAAATTGGTGGAGGGTTGAGTATGTAGCTCAGTGGTAGAATGTTTGCCTACCATGCACAAGGCCCTAGGTTCATCCCTCAGCATTGGGGGGGGGGATTAGATGGGGTTATTTATGAAAATGTTAATATGATGAAAGCACAACACGCTATCACTACACATACCGGAAGAGTCAACTTGAAAAGCAACGATAACACCACATGCTGGAGAGGATACAGAGAATCTGGATCTCTTCTATGCACGCTGCTGGTAGGAGCTTAATATAATATAGCTACTCTAGAAAATGATGAGCAATTTCTTTAAAAACAAAGCATGTACTTATCATATGGCATTTCTGGACATTTATCTCTCAAAAATGAAAACTATTTTCATATAAAACTGTGTACATCAATGTTCATAGAAGTTTTATTTTTAATAGTCAAAACTAGAAACCACCCTTCTGGATGGCACTCAGCAGGTGAATGGTTAAACTACACTATCAACTATTGAACATGCAACAATTCCCATGACTCTCGAAGGAATTAAAACAGACAAAGTTACATACTATATGATTATATTTTTATAACATTCTCAAGATGGCAAATTATAGATATGGGGACAGATCAGTGTTACGAGGGGTGAAGGACGAGAAGGGGTATGTTTGTGACCACAAAGGGGCAGGCAACACCAGGGATTCTTGAGGTGATGGAACAGTTTCACAATTTTTTTCCCTACTCTTGTTTCCCTGATGGAAAATGAACCCAGGCCACAACAGTTAGAGTACCAAAACCAACCCAATCCTGTACCTTGATGGTTGGTAGCAGTTTCATGAAGCTACACATGTAAGAAAATTACACAGAACTACACACACACACACAGTAAGTACATGTGAAACTGGTTAAATCTAAAATAGGCTATGGATTGTAACAATGTCAATTTCCTGGGTTTGATATGAAACTGTTTACTTATGTAAGATTACCAGTAGAGGAAACTGAGCAAAGGAAATATGAAATCTATCTGTGCAACTTCCTATAAATCTATAAATTATTTCAAAATAAAAAGTTAAAAAAGAATAAAGCTATATATGCAGATTAATTATATCAAATGGAAAAGATTTAGCTCAGTATTTGAAACATGGTAATAAAGGTTTCCATTTTAGTAAGTACTTTTATTAAATCAACTAACTTGGAAGCAAAGGATTCTGCACTAAATACATATTTCAGAAGAAGGCAAGACTTGAGCTAGAATTCCTAAACTTAGTTACCAGATACTACACAAAATCTCTGTGCACAATTTTAAGATTTTTTTTCAGACTTGATTTGTTCAAGTGAACAATAAACCAGTACACAACATGCATGGCTCCAAATTTAATTTTTTCCTAAAATCTTTACCTCCAATTTCCATATGGCCCAAACTTCTGAGTACACCAAAGTCTTTTACATCATCAAGTAACTTATCAGATGGAATTAAATGTATTATCTGCTGTATGGTGGCAAATTAATGAAAAGTCTAGTGCAAGTCCATGCTCAACTTCAATCTATAATCACTTATTTTTAAAAATAATTATGTGTAGGTGCTGGGGATTGAACCCAGGGCCTTGGGCTTGCAAGGCAAGAACCCTACCAACTGAGGTTTACACCCCACCACCCCACATAAAAAAAAAAAAAAAAAAAAAAAAGTTTAATAATTATGTGTAATCTTAAAAACAGTAAAACAAATCTGAAAACTTTCTGGTGGTCTACAGCAACTGAGTCCCTAGCAAATATTCTGGGGTGGAAAGGACATTCTATCAGCCAGCCTCTGAATAGCTAGGAGGCTATCCAGCTCTATACAGAGCTGTCCAGTCAGCTTGGTAGGAAAGAGTAAAGACCAGCTGCTGGTAACTGGACCCTAATTATTCAAAGCAGCATCTATAGCCCCATCAAGAATACTTTGTACCTGTGTGTATAAGTGATTAATACAGTCTCTAGTGCCGTGGGTGTGATCTTGAAATAGTTTCCTCCACTAAATGTTACTCTAACGGAGTCAAAAGAACAGAGTAGAAAGCTGTGTGAAAGCATACATCACCCTGCTTTTCTACTTCCCACAGGAAAAGTGCTTTTAGTTTTTCTTAGCTTCAACAGGTATAAGAATACCTAACCATTCACTGTTATCCAGGTCTACACCATTCCTGAGATATACAGTTTATCTGAGAATCAACAAATAAGACACCCATCTGACCAGTCCAATATCAGCAAGGGAGCTTCTTCCCATAGACCTTCTGGATTCCTAACACTAGGACTTTCTGGCAGCAATTTTATGGAAGGAGTTGAAATGTAGGGCCATTGAGCATATTAGGATCAGAATTGTTCTAGCACACACACATCCTCCCTGCCTGAGACTTTTCTCGTATCCTTTTCACATCTTATCTTTCCTGCAATGTTCTGAACGTATGTGAACACAGGTATACTCCAAAAGTTCCAGTCACTGTTTACTTTGGCTTTTCAATGGGTAAAACTTAATGGGGATGAAAAAAAGAGTCCACACAATGAAATGCCAAATGACTCTTGACAGTAGTAGGGTTCACTGGCCACATACTGGATGGAAGATGCAAACTGTGGCAGGAAAGTAACTTAGCTGAAAACAGTATACCAGATTTGGGGAAATTCTCAGATACAAATTACACTGTAAGGGTAGAATCTACTTGCCTTCTTTAAAATACATTTCTATGCACAAATCAGTCAATAACCTGAAGGTCCCAGTTCACTAAAGAATTACTATGAGCTACATACGAAAATGCACAGAAGTTAAGCTTAGTACAAACACCAGGTCTCTCTACATTCCTTCCTACTCAATCTGTTAATCTGCCTGATTGCCAACAATAACACCAATCTACATGACGATGACATCATGTAGAAACAAGCCATAATGCCAATGCCAGAGTGAACCATCAGCACTGTGGGTTTACTATGATACAGGGAACCATGAGTACTAGAAAAATGGTATGCATGGGCCGACACCGTCCACTGCAGTAAAGAGCACAGCATTCACCATGAACCTCGGCTCCCTGCTAGACATCTTCCGCCCCAGATCAACAGTTCTTCCAGCCCTTATTTTCAATAACACAAAACATTTCCCCAGCCACTCAAATACAAAGCTGTCGATTATTAAATTCACCAAGGGAAGGGGATCCTCTTCATCTTTACCTTGTAATAACCTCTCACATTCATTCATCCTTCTATGCCCCAATTACTACCATCCTAGTTCAAGAAATTATACATTAAACTTAAGTTTCCCGGGGTTGGGGGTATAGCTCAGCAGTAGAACATTTATCTAGCATTATCATGTCCAAGGACCTGGGTTCAATCCCTAGTACTAGGGGGAAAAAACTTGTTTCCCAATGGGGTCTTCTTGATATCCCCTAATCAAATTCACACTCCAAACTATGACTGTGAACAAGTCATTCAAGCCTTGACAAACCACCTACAGAGTTCACAGTACAGCCAACACAAACCTATTCTCATGAGCTTGGACAAGCACCAAGCACCTTCCATAAGAAGTTTCTGGACACTTAGGCTCAGGACTAAGGGCTCTGAATATCTGTAAATTTTCTGTGTTTGCAACTTTTTGCTATCCTCTTTTTCCATGGTGATCAACAATTAAATCTTTAAAAAGAAAAGAGCTTATGGCTCATTTTCATTGACAAGCAGAAGGTGGACTACGTCCTATCCTATAGCCAGCTATCAAGGGGAATAAAGTCTGAACTTGAAGAAAAAGGACAAGTGGAAGGGATGTTGGAAGGAATAAAAAGATAAAGAAAATAAACTCCCT
This sequence comes from Glaucomys volans, assembly GCA_020662805.1. NCBI lineage: Eukaryota > Metazoa > Chordata > Mammalia > Rodentia > Sciuridae > Glaucomys > Glaucomys volans. Next base: position 224,555 of record JAJEJO010000729.1, on the reverse strand, counting down.
GGGCCTATGGTTACACAGGGACAAAGGCTGAGATGGTAAATGTGCCCAGGGGAGTTTCATTTTGAAAGAAGACAACAAAGTCTTTACGATGAAATCCAAATATTTTATGCTACATTAAAGAAATTTCCATTCCCCAAAAGGTAAGAGAGATCACACATATAAAAGTAAAGTTAAATATACACTTGCTCTACCAAGAACATGAAGCAAGAACAAGAGTCCCGAGGAACCAAACAGCAAGAACTTGGGCAATGGAAAAAGCCAGCATTTTGAACTGTAGCTCAAAGGAGTGTTCAGGAAACAAGTCAACCAGTTCGGCTGACATAGAGAACACCAAGATACAAAAGACACTAGTACACAACTATCCCAGAGTTTCTAGCTACTCCTCACACTGGGGAGAAGAGGAGGCACCCAGATATCTCATCTTCCTATCTAGATAGCCAGTCCAGAAGCCACGAACCACCACACCTTGTTAATCTACTAGCAAAGTATCAGTCACATTCTAAGAGTATGAGCAGTAAAAGTTGGTACCATATTAAATGTTTTACTATATTTAATATCAGAATAGCAAAACACTGAGATGCACTGATTCCAGATTGTGTACATACCTGTATTAAAAACAGCAAAACTTCCTTAAAAGAAATAAAGATCCAAAAATCAAAACTTATCCATAGATCAAGAATAATCAAGCAACCAGAGACTCTTACACAAACACTATTCGGAACTGTTTATTTTTCAAAACTAGAAGGTCTCAGATTTGAAAATTTGAAAAATTTTTAACTGCTGACATTTTCAAAAGGAAGGGGCAAAAAAAAGAGAAGTCTGAAGAAGTGATAAGCTGTTTTAAAACAATTTTACAATCAGTTTTTAAACAGGAATCCCTCTGGGAAATGAAAATTCCTCTCCTAATCCCTTTGAGGGCAATATAATACTGAATCAGGAACAAGAACACTTGGCTTCTACAAAGCTCAAGTGTGAACCTTTTGCAGTATCCTTTGCATTAAATAGCAAGCAGAGGGGAAAACAATTTGATTTAGTTAAAAAAAAAATAAAAAAGAGGTGACCAGGATTTTGGATTTATAATGCACCTTTTCTAGAAACATATGCAAAGAGACTTCAGTAAAATGCAATTAGGGAACTTCAAGGTTTTAGTTGACAGTGATTACTTAACTGGAGCTTATTCCTGTAAAACGAAACTACCAGAACCCCTCAATATCAATTTGCTTGTCACTAAACCACAGGTTTATGCTTCGACTTGGAAATGCTAACAGGATGGAACCACAAGCCTTTAATAAAATGTGATGACCATGGAGAGCGCCCTTGAAGCTTAGCAACAAAGGACTCAAGCCTAAAGGGTTCCCCTCTAGAAAGTGAGGGCAGACTTGACATATACCCCAGCAGTAGCTCTAAAGCGCATGACTGCGTTTCCCATAAAAGGTGGGAGTAGTAATAGTAGCATATAGCAGACACCAACCCACTGGAAGCAGATGGAACCCACCAACTCATTTTACCCAGACCTTCAAAAAGGTACACAGATCTGTCTCTCCTTGCCAAACAGGGCTGATCTGAATGGGTGAATCTAAGAAAAGGTTCACTCAGGATTACTAATTGGTGATTTCATTTGTGTACACTAGCCTCAATGTAAAAGAGGCCCTAAAAAATGAAAAGCAATTTGAAAGCTGGTTTTCCATACTCACTCAGTCCCCCCACCTCTCTCTCAATCTCTCTCTCTCTCTCTCTCTCTCTCTCTCTCTCTCTCTCTCTCACACACACACACACACACACACACACACACGGTTCAAAAGCTTTATTTTACAAAAGAAAAATAACTCAGTAACCTTTTCCAGAACAAGGGCTCTTCCAGAAGGGATATCTAGCTGGAAACATTCCAGGCTTATGTACATAATTCACCAGGGGTCAGGTAAGATTCCATTTTGTAAGAGCTGAACTTTAAACACAAAGTCACCAGTGGTGCAACATTCACTCATTAGCATAAAGTTACCCCCTAGAATGAAAGCACTGGCTCCCTCTGCCAAGATGACAACTTTACAGTGAGAGGCTGGAGCCCCGGACCATGAACTCCTAGAAAGTTCTATTAGGGCTTCAGAAGAGCTCACCACTTCTACCAGTCTAAACTTAGCTGTCACCTCAGCCCTCCCTCCCCAAACACAGGGCATCCCTAATACAGGAAAATTTTTTAAATAAAAGTAAAAGATGGGCCAAAGGGTCAGGAGTAGGCAATGCCTTTCAGGGCTGACATGATTCCTGTCCGGGGTTGGGGGAGGGGAGGAGCATTCTGGATGTTTCTATTCTTGGCAAGGAAAGCACCTCCAGGTCCTAAACCATTGAAAGACACCAACGCAGTAATGTTCTCAGGGAATGAATGATACGACCGTGCTAAGGGACCTCATCTTGGAGTGTAATGATCGGATGAAGGTGTGGAGGGTTGGATGGGGGGGGCGGGTGTCAGGGGACGGAAGGTGGGACTAAGAGGAAGGGAAGGGCCGAGCAGATGGATAAAGGGGGCTCAGGGAAGGTGAGGACGGTTAAAAGGAAGGGGAGGGAGGTGTGGATGACTAAGGAAGCTGAGGGGAGGTTGTAGATGGCTGAGGGGATGTCCTCACAAGGCTGGACGGCTAACGAGGGCTGGAGGAAGGTATGGATGGCTGGGGCATGGGGGGATTGGCCACAGTCCCCCCACTGGAGCAGCAGCCTGGGCAGGCCGTGGGGGTGGCCTCTCTGGGGCTCCCCCACCCTCTCTGTGGGCGTGTGCCCGGCTGCGCGTGTGCACGGGCCAGACCAGCAGGCCGCAGGGCCAGCACTCACCCCACGACTCCCTGGTTGTAGTTCCTCCGCTTCCACGGGGTCCCGCTGTACACGCCCCCGCTACCGTCGGCCCGGCCGCCCCCCGCGGCCCGCCCTCCACTGGGCTGCAGCAGGCTGTAGTTGAGTCCGTAGGTGCTGGCCTTGTTGTCGCGCTTCCTCTTGTTGCTGCTGCCCGAGGCCGGGTCCGCGGGCTCGGCGGCGGGGACGGCGGCCGAGGGGTGCGGGGACGAGGACGCCGAGGGGGACGAGGACGCCGAGGGGCCGGCGGCAGCCCGGCGGGCCCAGGCCGCCGGCTGGTGGTGGTTGTTGTTGTTGTTGGTCGTCTCTAGGGGCAGGAAGTCCCGCTGCTCCGCGGGCAGCGCGTGGCCGCCCAGCAGGCGCTCCCCGGAGCGGTACATGCCGGCCGGGGCCGGAGCCGGGGCCGCGCCGCCGGGGCTGCCGGTGCTGCTACCGCTCCCGCCGGTGGCCGTGCTGCTGCCGCCGCCGCCGCTCGCGCCGCCGCTGCTGTGACAGTGGTGGTTGAAGTAGAGGTTCCTCAGCCCCTGGGTCGTCTCCCAGATCTGCATCCACAGACTGTTGGACGGTCCGAGCTGCTCTGGCTGGAACCAGGCGATCCTCGGATCCATCAAACGGCGGCGGCCGCTGCCCCCGCCCCTCCCGGCCGCCCGCAGGGCCGCCGCCGCCGCCGCCGCCGCCTCAGGCGCACGCCCGGCCTCGGCTGCCGCTGCTGCTGCCGCTGCTGCCGCTGCTGCTGCTCGGGGCCCGCCGCGGGCGGCGCGGTCGCGCAGGGAGCCCGGCCGGCGCCGGCGGCGTCGCTCCCGCCCTCGGGGGCTCCGCGGGCCCTCCCCCCCCCCCCCCCCCCCCCCGCCGAGCCCCTGTCACTGGGGTCCCCGTGCAAATGGCGGCGGCGGCGGCAGCTCCGGAGAAGGGCGAGCGGCGGCGGCGGCGGCGGCGGCAGCGGCGGCAGGACGCGCCTGCTCCGTAGCGTCCTCGCTCCTCCGGCCCCGGGGCGGGGCCTCCGCCGGCTCCGCCCCGCTCGCTCCGCCCCGCCCCGCCCGCCGCCCGCGCTCGCCCCGCCCCCGCCGCCCGCCAACCCCGCACCCCCGGGGCTGCGCCGTGCGTCACAGAGGCTGCGGCGCGGCGCGACGGGGGCCGCAACTGCCCTGCCCAACCGTCCCCGAGCCGGCCGCAGCAGGGGCCCGCGTACCTGGCGTCCGGGCGCCTCCGACGCGCGCGCTACCGCCCGGCCTCCGCTTAGTGGTCGCTGAGACTGGGGAGGCCGCACGAGGTCGCCGCCAGCTCCGCGGGGAATGGACTGTGGGAGGCGCCGCCCCGCCCCCTGTCCCCTCCCCCACCCCGCGGCCTCCGGGACTCCTGGGCTCAGCCGGCGACTCACCCAGCTCGTTTCCTACAAGCCTTTTTCTGGTGCCGTGGGGATACACCCCAGGGGGAAGAAAAATTGGGGCCACTCGCCCTCCGAGCCAGTGCGGGGCACCCTGCGTGCCCGCGAGCCGCGCTGGTTCCCGGAGGCTCCCCGCGCCCCGCCCTGCTGCGCTCTGGCCAGGGTGCGTGAGCCGCTGGCCTTGGCAGAGGATCCCCTCACCCAACCCCGAGACGGAAGAAGCCGGCTCCCACTTGCACAGGTGGACGTACATCTTCGTTCAGTTTGGGGGAGGTCACGAGCCCTGTGTCAAAACCCACTTTACACGTGTCCTCGCGCCGATGCACAGGCACATGACTCCTCAGCCTATAAAGAAACTGCAACTGCCCTAAGATGCACCAGCAGCCTTAGAAAATCCTTCCAGTTTAGTTTCTTAACGGAAACCTTAAACTCAAAAGGTTTCCAAAACCTTTGAATTCTAAAATGAAGACCATATTATTACCATCAATAGATATCTTTCCAAAAGTTGGTTTTTCGCATAACTTTACAATCCATGTGGGGCAAGAACAAGAAAGAGTTTTGTTTTTTTTTTAATAAATATACTGAGAATTTAACGCTGATGCACTTTGCCATCCAGCTACATCCCCATCCCCCCTTTTTTTTTTAAATTTTGAGACAGGGTCTCACTAAGTTGCTTAGGAAGGGTTCTGAGAATGACCTCAAACTTGAGATCCTTGTGTCAGCCTCCTGAGTCCCTTGGGATTACAGGCCTGCGCCACAAGGGAATTTTCAGTGATTTCCAGTCGTCAAGAGAAAAAATAAGCACATCCACTGTGTGACCTTTAAGGTTGATGCAAATTAAAGAACAAGTCCCTGATACTGGATTTCGGCCTTCTGTTTTGGGAGCTCAATATCTTGGAAAGTGTTTTTGGCAAAGAATGAAAAACTATTTATCAAAGAATGAAGCATTGCTCTACCCTTTTTCTTGCTAAAAGAATAACATGGCCATAAATGCAAAAAAAAAAAAAAAATCCACAAAAGACTTTCAGAATGTTGGTTCATTTTATTTGTTGTTGTTGCTTTACAGGAAATTAGCATTAAAAGTTTGCTCAGAATGAAATTTAATATATACTAAGATTTACATAAGCCAGGAAAATAAGTAGTGGTATTTTTTATGCTGTTCACATTAGTGAACAAAAATAAAACATTGTGTAGAAATAGATTTCATTTGATGCCTTCAAATTTGTTTTAAAATTTTAAATAAAGAACTAAGAGTTTAGCTCAGTGGTAAAGTACTTACCTAGGATGCACCAGGCCCTGGGTTCAATCCCTACCACAAAAAAAAAAAAAAAAAAAAAAATTTAAACAAAAAATATGGAAAACCATGCCAGAGGTGGTGATGCACCCGTGTAATCCCAGCAGGAGGGCTGCAAGTTCAAAGCCAGCTTCAGCAAATTAGGCCCTAAGCAACTCAGACCCTGTCTCTAAATAAAATACAAAAAAGGGCTGGGGTTGAAGCTCAGTGGTTAAGTGCCTCAGGGTTCAATCCCCAAGTACCAAAAAAAAAAAAAAAAAAAAAAAAAAAAGCCAAGAAAATAATCATTATCGAAGTCCCACTATCCAGAAATATCCACTGTAAAGACTGTTAAACACTCCATGCACACACACATGTCAAAATATAGGTATGTCATTTCTCCAAATGTCCAAGAATGCATTATATGTCCCTGATATCTAAAATAGTGTTCAACATTATTAATAATACATGTCAGAAATTGGCATTTGTTAATTCGAGGGCACTATTAAGAATTACCAAAGTATTGGCAAAACAATTAAACAAGGGCTAAGGAGGATAGCTCACTGATAGAGTGCTTGCCTAGCATGGCCCAGACCCTGGAGTCCATCCCCAGTACTGCCTGCCACAAAGATCAAGTAAGTTAATAATATATAAAAGTACTTTGTAAAGTAAAATGTGGCCTGAAAGGCAAGACTTTGCTGTGTTTTCATTCAACAGCAGAAGCTGACTGGTTAGATCTGTAACTTACCATGTTTCAAGGCATTCAGCAAATTTTTGGTTGAATGAATATCATCCATGCCAGGCTGAGCTAATTGCTTTAGAGGAGGTAAATAATCAACTGGGGCCTTTGGCTGCCTTCCATGAATTTACTGTCTGGTTGGGGAGGCAAAAAGAGGTAAATATTTAATCTGAAATTGAAGTTCATTCAATTAATTCAACAAATATGTCTTAAGCAATTATTATATGACAGATTCTGAGGATATAGCAATGAGCAATGCTGATAAGGTCCCTGCCTTCATGGACCTTGTATTCCAGTGCGTAAGGTGAGCATACAAAGTCACACAGTGATGAATGCAGTAAGAAAAGGAAAGCAGGCTGAAGGGATAGTGACCATATGCTATTTTTAGATGAGCTAATCAGGGAAGGCTGCTCTGAGGAAGTGATATTTGAGCAGGGACTTAAGTGAGGGAATGGCCATTACCATCTAAGGAAGGTCTATTAGCAGGTCCAAAGGCCCTGAGGCAGGAATAGGCTTTGTGTGCAAAATGATAAAGCAGTGTAATTGAGTGTTGACTTGTGACTTTATGATTATAGAATCATAAAGTAGATGTTCTGGAAGCTTCCTTAAAAATCCAGCTCCAAGGAAAACACATGGATATTTCATATATAAAAACGTATTCACTTTTCACAATCAATCTACAATGTTCTGCCTCAGGGTAATCTACTACTGCCTCCAAGGAGGTAGGCTACACTAATTTCAATAATCAATTTTTCTCCTTTCAAAAAAAAAATATTGCCTCTCCTTTCAAAAAAAATAAATAATCAATTTTAATTACTCAATTTTTTCCTATCACTATTTTGAACAAAAGAACCCATATCACATTCTTCAAAACCATCGCATTAAATTGATGAGTCAAAAACAATAGCACTTTCTTCCATAATCTAGTGTCCTATTCATTTTCAACATTCTTGTTCCTATAGGGGAAAATGTTGACTTAACTTGCAAGATTTACTGAAACACCAAAGATCTATAGAGGAAAAAAAAATGAGTAGAGAAATGGAAAGAAAAGTACCTAATAATCATCAAAATTTAATTGTTTATATTGATTTATTAATTTGAATTAAAAAAGGGAATTATATATGCAAACTACCACATGGTAGGAATATCATTAATAATTATCTTTATAACTAAATCTTCAACAGTATGTGATTAAATGAGTCCACTCTGGAGTTAATAAGAAGCATGACCAACAGTTATGCAGTCATTATATCTTCAGTTTTAGGTTATGAAGCATTTGCTTGAGGTATTAATAATATTGGACATAGGCTCCATTTGCAAACTTTCCCTTTTTTGCCCAAAAAATACATCATTATACTATGTTATTTTCCTACTTCATATATTCATAGAGCATTCCAACTGTAGGTATCTTTTTCAGTGAGTCTTTAAAATAATAAGCAACATAAAAGCTTGTGTTTTCTTCAAGAAAGTCAAGTTTTCTTCCATTTCTACTGTCCTAGAAACAAAATTGCTCAGGTTGTGTGCCACTCTGAGGTCTTTGGTGTATGTATAGGTGTCTGATGATTAATTGTATGTGTCGACTTGACTGGGACACAGGGTGCCCAGATTTAACATCATTTCTGGGTGTGCTTGGCAGGTTGCTTCTGAATGAGATTAGCGTTTCAATCAGTTACTGAGTAAAGCAGATTGATCCCCCCCAGTCTGGGTGGGCATCACCCAATCCCATCAACATTCACAGAGGGCCTGAATAGAACAAAAAAAGCTGAGGAAGGGGAAATTTGCTCTCTGCCTGACTGCTTGAGCTGGGACATCAGACTCTCCTGAACCAGCCCTCAGATTCACAGGGATATAAGACTAGCTTTCCTGGGTCTCCAGCTTGCAGGTGGCAGATTGGGGGATTTCTCAGCCTCTACAAGTACATGAGCCAATTCCTTTGTAAACCTTTAATATTTAATAAATATCCTTTAATAAATGTATTAAAGGAATATATCCTATTCTGCTTTTCTGGGGAACCCTAACAGAGTTTGGTCCTGAGAGTGGTTCTGGAGGAACAGAATGTTATGGATGAGTTTTCTAAATTGGTTTCAGTGTTTTGGGAATTAGCTTTCTAATCCAATTAGATATAAAGATGCTAACAACTCTATTTCTAGTGGTAAGGAGAGCTATGATAGTCCATTGAGTGATCTGGCAATAAAGATACAAAGAATGTCTGCATTGGATACTCCTAATCAACTACTTATAGGAAGCAAAAAGCTGAGTAACTGTACATATGATACTTTCAAATATTTTTGGAAACTTATGAATATAATGAAATTGTTCCTAATGTCATGGACAAAGTGATATTAGAAGCAGATGGAGGGCTGGTGTTGTAGCTTAGTTGTAGAGTGCTTGCCTAGCATGTGTGAAGTCCTGGGTTAGATCCTCAGAACTACATAAAAATAAACAAGTAAAATAAAGGTATCCTGTCTGTCTACAACGATAGATAGATAGATAGATAGATAGATAGATAGATAGATAGATAGATAGATATTAAAAAAACAAAAATGGATGGGCTTGCCAGTTGTGGTGATATATATCTACAATCCCAGCTACTTAGGAGACTGAGGGAGGATCAAAAGTTCAGGCCAACCTGGGTAACTTAGTAAGACTATGTCTTAAAACAAAATTTTAAAAGGACTGGAGAGGAACTGGGGTTGTGGCTCAGTGGTAGAGCACTTGCCTAGTGTAAGGCACTGGGTTAGATTCTCAGTACCACATATAAATAAAAGAATAAAAGGTCTATCAACATCTTAAAAAATATTTTAAAAAAAAGGACTGGGGGTGTAGCTCAGTGCAAGAGCATTTGCATAGCATGCACAAGGTTCTGGGTTCAATCCCCAGTCCCACCAAAAGGAGGGGTGGGGCAGAAGGCAGGAAGACAGGGTCAAGGATTCAAATCAACAGCTCAAGGGATGCAAAAATGACTTAAGGGTTTCCATGTGTTCCCTGAAGGAGACCCTTATCTCCTGTAGCTATAGAGCTGAGACTGCTGAAAGTCAAATGCAGAATCTCACCCTGTCACTGGCTGAACTACAAGACAGATTGAATTCCCAGTCTCATAGGGTATCTACCATTAAAGTGGGGTTGTTGATTTGGAACGAATAAGATCCTATAAGTTGGAATGGGTTTATGTCGGAAGGCCCTGATGAGGGGCGTTGAGCCCCTCAATCCCAATGAATCTTCATTACCAGTGGAAGAGGCCTCTCTATCTCAAGTGGAAGCCGCATCCCCACTCTAGTGGTACTGCTTGATCCCTCTATGACTCCTTTTACCCCAGCTCAAGAATTAATTGTGCATAGCCTGAGGGGACTATGATGGTCTCCTTTGAAGCAGTGGCCTTATAAGATACTGCTGATTCTCCTCAGGATCCACCCCTACCTCCCCTCTTTGCTTCTAGGCTGATAACTAGACTCAAGTGCCAGAAGGGCCCTAGAGGTCAAGTATAAAGTGTGGCCCAATAGGAGGTGTGCTACATTCCAAGAGAGCCACTTGAGTTTCCTAATTTATAAAGACAGAAATGGAGGAATGTGTATGGGAACGGATTTTAAGGGTGTGAGATAATAGCGAAAGGAATTAAAGTCAAATCAGCCTGGATTTATTTATTTATTTATTTTTATTTTTATTTTTTTGGTGGTGCTGGGGATTGAACCCAGGGCCTTGTGCTTGCAAGGCAAGCACTCTATCAACTGAGCTATATCCCCAGCCCCCTGGATTTATTGATATGAGCTCATTGAGGACACTGCCTTTAACGTCGCCCGCAGCTCAAAGAGTTTGAAAATGCTCTGAGTTTGTTTGTTTCATTGGTTGGCTCAAACATGGGCCAAAATGTGGCCCAATTTGAGTAAATTGATTTATGTAGGGCTGTGTATGTGTGTGGGTGTGTGTGTGTGTGTGTGTGTGTGTGTGTGTGTGTATGCTGGGAATTGAACACAGGGCTTCACTCAGTGCTAACAAGTGCTCAACCACTGAACTACATCTCCAGCCCCAGACTGAGAGAAATGGAAATGACCTGCCTTGGTAATCATGTAGAAGGAATTCAAAGGCTTAGAGAGACTGGAATGTTAGAGTGGATTTGTCACTTAAGACCTACTTACCCACCCTAAGAGAGTCCAAAACACATACCTTTCACCAATATTGTGAGAAATTTTTGAGGTGGCCCCAGCACCTTTGAAGAACTCTGTGATTGCTCTTCTCTGTAGACCAGGCCAAAGGGGAATTATGGCTCCAGAATTTGGAAGCTTAGAGGCAGTGGGAGTAATTGAATCTTACCCCTGCCCAGGGTGGCCAGGGTCAAGTTTTGGCACTTAGCCAACCAGGGTAAGGTGGGCACAGTTACCATAATGGCCAACAGAATCAAGGCAGCGATCAGAATCGTCTGATTAATGCAGGCCTTTTGCGCTGGCTAGTTGATCATAGTGTTCCTGGAAGAGAAATAGATAGGTTGCTTCCATATTCTTACTTGATCTGTATAAGTAGAAAAGTTCCAGTTCAAGTAAACAGAAGTCTAATCTGAGTTGCAAAAACAATTATAGCCCCTCAATGAATTCCTAGACTTCAGCCTGTTTATGGACTCAGAGCCTCTTGAATGAAGGGAGGCCTGGTCCCCTTATGGAAAGACACCAATATGATTTAAAAAAAAAAAAGTAGTGTTAATTTTTTTCCCAGTCTTCCTCAAAGGGACCTCTGTTTCTCTACCAGGGTATCAGTGCCCTGGGGAAAAGGAAATAATCAGATCTTCCAGGAACTTCTGAACACTGGCTGTCAACCGATACTATTCTAGGATGCCCAGAATGTCACTGTGGCTTTTCTTCCCTCTCCATCCTCCTTGGGTGCTGCTCCTGCTGCACCACACTTGCTCCAAATTTGGAGTTTGGGGTTCTGCTAGCACTGCAGGCAGCCCCCTCAATCCATCTTCATGACTATCTACCTGGACCTCATCAACCATGATGAGATTTCTCAGACATTTACAAGATGTGGAAGATCACGGACAGATCATGCCTGCAGAAGGAGGGCAAGATGGTTAGAGTAACACTGGTGACTTGCTCATTGGTGGAACAGCATCCACTGAGGGGCCCAAGGGTGAAAGTACTGAAAGCAGTCATCACTGGTGCTGATGTCCTGAACCATTACTTACAAGAAACCAGCTTAACAAAAGGAGCCTATGAGGAGTCATCAATGATGACCTGGAGTTAGTCAAAGACAAACTTGAACCTGGGATTACAGGCATGTGCCACTGCACCAAGTGAGGATTCCTTCTTTCTTTTTATTTTTTAAAAGAAAAATAGGTCATGTAGATTTTTTAAAAATAAAGTGCATTTAAACTCAAAATAAAGCCAGGCCCAGTGGCACACACTGTAATCCCAGCAACTCAGAAGTCGAGGCAGGAGGATCACAACTTTGAATCCAGCCTCAGCAATTTAAGGAGATCCTATGTCCAAATAAAATAAAAAGGGCTCGGGATGTAACTCAGTGATAGAGAATTCTTGGGTTCAATCCCCAGTACCACAAAGAGAAAAAAAAAAAAACAACCTCAAAACAAATACAAAACATCACTGTGTCCCACCGGGGAGGGTAAAAGCTTACCAAGGCCAGGTAATCAATAGAGTTTTAGCACAGGTCTGTCTCGCAGTGCACCCAGTTGGCCCTCCAATCCATCTCATTATTTTTCCAGTTCTAGAATGCACAATAGAATCAATGTATTCAACACCTAGCAGAATCCACATATTGACTCCTTTATCTGTGGAGTGAGGGCTATAGTGATGGGAAAGGCCAAGCAAAACTCACCAGAAATACCTCTGACTAGGAGAATAGTAAGTCCCCCCCCCCAAAAAAAAAAAAAAAAAAAAACACATTCCTGGAAGGATTGTAGAGATTAGTGCCACCATCAAGGACTTGAAGGATACAGAAGTGGTGATTTCCACTGTCAGGTCAGGTTTGGGCGGCTGCGGGGGAGGGTGCAAAAACACGTAGCAAAACACTGCACCAGAAGTGACCAATCAGAGGCAGACTTACGGACCCTGACGTCCACCTTGATCCACCTTTTCCTGGGCAGGACCCCTAGCCCCTTCCCCCGTATAAAGACCCTGAGCAGCCAAAGCCACGTGCGATTTCTTCTGACTCTCCCACCCCGACTTTTACCCCAGGGGGCTGGAGATTTCGCCCGGGAGTACAAACTGTAATAAAACCTAATCCAACCACTTTTGTCTGACTCTGGTGGTCCCAAACCCGCTCCAGCGAGCTTACATCTTTGGCCATCTGCTGCCTGCGAGCTTACACCCGCCACATTTGATAATGCCTATCTGGCCAGTGCAAAAGATAGATAGATCTTGAAGACTGACAGCAGATTGTTATAAACTTAACTAGGAGGTGACTCCAATTGCAGCTGCTGAACCAGGTGTAGTTTCATTGCTTAACACGTCCCCTTGAATTTGGTTTGTGGCTGTTGAGCTGGCAAATGCCTTTTTTCCCATTTCTATCTACAAGACCCACTCTGGCAGACCCAGCTATGGCCACTGGTAAGCCCTCAATCCACAACACTGAGATGCTGATGTTCCTTAGAGTAATCAGCCAGCTACCCAGTAGCAAGTTGATTACAATGGAATATTTCTGTTGTTAAAGGGGCAGTGTTTTTGTTCTTCCTATAATAGATTCTTTCTGTAGAATCTATATGAATTCACTGTCCCTGCAAAACACTGTTTTGTGGCCATGTAGAACATCTTATCCACTGTCACTGTATTCCACCTAGCATTGCTTCCAATCAAGGAGCTCAGATTGTAGCAGAAGTTCAGCAGTGGGTCCCTGCTCAAGGAACTCCCTGATCTGACCACATTTCCCACCGTTCTGCAGCTGCTGATTTGTTAGAACAGTGAAATGGCCTCTTGAAAATTCAGTTATGGCACCATATATGCAGCAATGCCTTGCGAGGCTGAGGCAAAGTTCTCCAAAAGGCTGCATATGTTCTAAATCAACATATGAAATGTGATGCTGTTTCCCCATAGCCAGGATTTATAGGTACAGGAATCAAGAGGTAGAAATGGGAATGGCATCACTAACTGTAACCCCAATGACCCATTGGTAAAATTTTTGCTTCCTTTACCCAAAACCTTATGCTTTGCTGGCCTAGAGATGTTAGTTCAGAGAGAGGACCTTCCATCCAGAGTCACAACGATGATTCTGTTGAACTTGAAGTCAAGTCTGACATCCAGCCATTTTGTGCTCCTCAACCCCCTGAGTCAAAAGATATAGAAGGGAATTCTGTAATAGCTGGAGTGATTGATCCTGACTACCAAGGAAAACTTGGACTACTACTCCAAATGCCCCTCAACGGTCCATGTGGTAAAGGAAACTTGGACTTCTACTACAGTAGAGGTAAGGAAGAATAAGTCTGCAATACAAGAGATCCCTTATGGCATCTATCATCATCACATCATCATCATCATCATTACACCTTGTGATTAAATTCAATAGAAAAATATACAACCCAATGCAGGCAGAACTACTGATGGCCCAGACACTTTAGGAGTGAAGGTGTGCCTCACCATACCAGATGAAGAACCAAGACCCACTGAGGTACCAGCCGAAGGCAAAGGGGACACAGAATGGGCAGTGGAGGAAGGAAGTTATAAATACTAGCCATGGCCACATGACCAGCCATGGACATGAGGAGTACAATTTCCATGAATATTTCCTCCTTATTTTGTTATAGATGTGTGTGTGCAGTAAATACCTTTGTTTCTTTTACTTTCTTATCCCCTTATCATGCAACATAAGATATGTTGACTATATATCATAGAATTTGAGTGTTAGTTTTACATCATAGTATCTAAATTGTGGACTATCAAGAAGAGTAAATATCACTCTTTACTCTGACTTTACTCTGTCAGTCAGCTTTCTATAATAACACATATCTGAGATAATCAACATACAAAGAAAATAAGTTTATGTTAGTTTCAGAAGTTTCAGTCTGTGATTGGTTGGCTCTGTTGCTTTTTAACCTGTGGCGAGATAGCACATCATGGTGGGAATACCTGGTGGATAAAAACCACTCATCTTATGTCCAGGAAACAAAAGAGAGAGAAAGAGGAAGGAACTGAAGACCCCAAATCCCCTTCAAGAGCTCATCCCCACTGACCTAAAGACTTCCTTTTAGGTCCCACCTCCTAAAGGCTCCAACACCTCCTGACACTAGAGCACTAGCCTTTTCCTCATGGACCAATGGGGGACACACCTCTTTCCTGGGAAAGGAATAAGTGAATTTTCAGTGCTATACAGAATAAGTGAATCATGTTAGGCAGAATTATGGCTTTGCTATTGTCTTTATTTGGAGATTAAATATGGTTTAAGGAGATGGGTCAGAATTCCATGTTGATGGGTGAATTTGGGATGATTAACTTTTGTGTGTCGACTTGACTGGGACACAGGGTGCCCAGATTAAACATCATTTCTGGGTGTGCCTGGCAGGCTGCTTCTGAATGAGATAAGCATTTCAATCAGAGAGTGAGTAAAGCACATTGATCCCCCCAGTCTGGGTGGGCATCACCCAATCCCATCAACCAATTTACAGAGGGCCTGAATAGAACAAAATAAGCTGAGGAAGGGGAAATTTGCTCTCTGCCTGACTGCCTGAGCTGGGACATCAGACTTCTCCTGCCCTGGACTGGGACTTTTAGCACCAGCCTTCAGATTCACAGGAATACAAGACCAGCTTTCCTGGGTCTCCCGCTTGCATGTGGCAGATTGGGGACTTCTCAGCCTCCACAAGCATGTGCGTCAATTCCTTATAATAAATCATAGATAATGTAGATAATGATATGGAAAATCCTAATATAGTGTGTGTGTGTGTGTGTGTGTGTGTGTGTATTAAGCACTTCATTGGCAGGGGAATTGGGAAGATGTTCCTCAAAGGACACAGAATTTCAATTAGATAGGAAACATAAGTTTTTGAGATCTATTGCTCAGCATGGTGAATAGAGCTAATAACAATGTAATAAGTATTTCAAAATTGCTAAGGGAGCAGACTAATATTCATGATATAGGTGCAGACCTGTAATGCCAGCTATTCAATAGGCTGAGTTAGGAGGATCAAAAGTTCAAGGTCAGCCTGGACAACTTAGTGAAACCCTGTCTCAAAATAAAATTTAAAAAGGACTGGAGATGTGGCCCAGTGCTAGAGTGCTTGTCTTGCATGCATGAGGCCCTGGCTTGGATTCCCCAGCCCAGGAAAAAAGTATGAGGTAATGGATGTATTAAATAACTTGATTTAATAATTTCATAATGTATATGTATCAAAATATGACATTATACCCCAGAGGTAAATATAATTATTATTTATCAACTTAAAATTTTATAAAAAAACTTTATTGGGTCTGGGGACATAGCTCAGTGGTAGAGTATGTGCTTAGCATGTATGAAGCCCAGGGTTCAATCCCCAGCACCAAAATTTTAAAAACTTTTAAAAAGTGCTTTATTGAACTCTAATTTACATACTATAAAATTCACCCATTTTGAACATACAATTCAGTGACTTTTAGTGAATTTATAGAGTTGTGCAACTATAACCACCATCCAAGTTTAGAATACTTCCATTCCCCAAAAGATCTTTAAGGCACATTTTCAGTCAATTATTTTTCCTACCCCTAGCTCCAAGAAGCCACTAATCCACTTTCTATAGATTGCCTTTTCTGGATAATCTGTTTTGATTGGTGTTTGTATAGAATTTGAACATGGTGGGTACTATGTGCCCCACAAAATTGCCAGTCCAGGCTAATGATTGAAAATTTAAAAAAAAAAAAAGCAAGTTAGAATGAGAATGAGCATATTGTCTAACAGTTTTTGACCAACCTGTAAAAGTCAGACATTTTCCAGATTCATGTTTCCATAGGTTATTAAGGGAACTCTCTCTACCATTGTTTTTGTTTGTTTGTTTTTGGTGCTGAAGATCAAACCCAGGCTTCACTCATGCTAACCATGCCCCTACCACTATGGTACATACCAAGCCCTTTTAATTTTTTATTTTGACAGTGTCTGAATAAGTTTCCCAAGTTGGCCTTGAATTGTGATCCTCCTCTCTCAACCTCCCAAGTCTGTGGAATGATAGGTATATAATTCCTGCACCAGCTACACCACTGCACCTGCTCCCAGCCCCACAACTTTACTGTTAAGAATGAAGCACTGCCTTAACCAAGGGCATACAAAGAGTCCCTGGCAGCCTCTCTGGAGAAAAAACTCAGAGCCTCCAAGACCCAACCCCTGAAAGTGGTGCATTTTACCATTTTACCTATTAAACTCATCCCTGGCTTATAGTCTGGATGACAGAGAATACCCCGGACAAGGAGGCCTTGCCTTAGAAGGTGCTCATGGACAACTGCTATGTCACTTGTCATTAAACAATCCAAGCACCAAAATTCCATTTGTAAAGATGAAGGCTCTTGGTATTACTCCAGAATATTCTCTTGCCAAAGCCTACATAGCTTGAAATGGAGTGTAAACCTTTTCAGAGAAGAGTTACTGGGTCATGACAAATGGACTTTCCAAAGCCCAGGTATAGCATACAATCTTATTATTTTTTGTTTCCTCTTGTTTTGAGATGGGGGTCTCACCAAGTTGAGCCCAAGTGATCCTCCTAACTCATCTTCCCAAGTATCTGAGACTAAGGTATGCACCACCACACCTTATTTCTTATTTATATTTTATTTATTTTTTAATCCTATTTTATGAAGTCAATTATTATCCTCCTGTTTCTCCCACATTCAAACGGTCACCAGCCCAGCCCCATCGTGCCCCCAGAACACACAGTAAACCTCCTTACTGCCCACTCCACCCTGCCTGCCTGCTCCGTCCTCACCTAGGCTACCACAGACCTGCCCATCTGTTGGTCTAGGACTATTCACACTGCAACCCCTCATTTCAACTTCCTACCAACACCAGGCTAGACTTCCAAAAACACAAATTTGAAAATATCACTTTCTTAAAGTATATAATAAAATCAAACTCTAGATTTCATTGTGCCAAAAAACCCTTCCTCTCATTGTTTTCCACATCTCATAAATGGTGACTCCATTCTTCAAGTGACTCAGGCCAAACTCCTTGACATCAACTTTAACTTTCTCCTTCCTTCCCACCACATGCCCATCCCACCACTGAGGCTGCAAGCTGCAGCCTTTAGGTGACAGCCACCTTCTTCCCAGGAAATCTATCAGCACAATATAGGCTCAAATCATCATTTTTTCTTGCTGAGATTTTAGGAATGGTCTCCCTGCTTCCATTCAGGCCTCCCCTCAGTCTATTCCCATCCAGCAACAAAGTGATTCTTTGAAAAGGGAAGTCAAACAGTCTTCTCCTATGCTTTAAATTTCCTAGTGACTGTATCGCACTCAAAGATTATTAACACATCCCCAAGACCTTACCTGGTTCAACCCTGTCTCCTGTCTGGCCTTGTGTCCTGCTACCTGATCTCTGTGCTCCATGCATCTGGGTCTCCAGACTGTTCTAGAACTTCCCAGCATGCTCATGGACAGGGCTAATGGATATGGAGAATAAAAAGTTCCCAAGATAATGAGGCCTGGGAAAAAGGAAAGAGTAAAAATGAAGGCCATGCATTGACAGCTTTCATCTCCCAAGACAAATGTTTTCCAGATGCTGATTGCAGGCAGAGAGGAAATGTTTTATCATCCTTAAAAGAAACAGTCTCTAGGAGGCATTAATCTCTTCCAAAGTAAATTCTCTTCAGACACTGTCCTTGACCAAAGAGGCCCACATTCCTAAGTTTCCAAGCAAACTGATATATGTTCACTAGACCACCCCTCAAAATAACCCAAATAAATCCAGTCCATTTGGACTGGGGACTCATTTTCCACCAGGAAACTGAGTTCCACAATGCCATTTCATCCCTGCACCCCCTTTCCTGTGTGAGACTTCATTCGTGAATAAAAGAACTGACCCGTGGAGTTGCACTCGTCCCAGTCTCTCTCCTTTTTGTGCTGACGAGGCTCTGTGCACTTCTCCTTGTCCGCTGGAACAGTCTTCTCCAAGCTCTGTGCAGTAACCTCGTTCCCTTCAGGTCTCTGCTCAAACGCTGCTGTCCTGGAGGCCTTCCTGACTACCTGCTATTATAATTACACTCTGTCTTTACTCTATTTGTCCAACTTCACCATTCTGCTTTAGCACTTAATTCCAGAACACAACGCCATGTGTATGTTTATTTATTTGCAGCCCCTGCTCCTGCATGGAAATGGGAGCTCCAGGGCAAGAGAGGCTTAGTTTGCAAGGCAGACTCTAAGAGGGTCTCCCATGACTCCACTCCTGGGGTTCATCTGTGTCATTCCCTCTCCTTCAGGGTGGGTGAGCCCTGTGGCCAAGGGATGGGCTATCATTCCCATGATCGTGTTGCCTTGTGGAAGACTCCATCTTGCTAGCTGATTTACTCTCACTTTCTTGCTGGCCTGGAAGAAATGAACTTCCATTTGTGACCTGCCGAAAGGAAGCCTCTGGGAACTGAAGCTTCAGTTCTGGTCCTAAACCACAGCTATCAGCCCTATCCCCTCCAGGAGGTGAATTCTACCAGCAGCTGGAGTGGGCTCCTGAGCAGAATTGTCTCCACCTGGGTATCCAGATGAGTGAGAAGCCCTGCTGACACACAGATTGTAGCCTGGTGAGAACCTGAGACAGATGACTCAGTGTAACAGGGCTCCCCAACTCTTGACCCACAACATCTGAGAGATGGTTAGGGATATAGCCCAGTAATAGGGTGTTTGCCTAGCACACATTAGGCTCTGGGTTCAATCCCCAGCACTAGGGAGAAGAAAAAAAACTTAAACGTGTTTTGTTTCAAACAGCTAAGTTTGTTGTAATATGATATATATTTATATATACATACATATATATACATATATATATATTTATCATTTTATTGTTGTTTGTTTTTATGTGGTGATGGGGATTGAATTCAGGGCCTCATGCATGCTGGGCAAATGCTTTACCACTGAGCTATCTCCCCAGCCCATGTGCTAATATGTTATACAGCCATAGAAAACCAACACAATTTGTCCTTAGCTTTATCATAAGTACTTAGAATAGAATTGAGCATACATGAAATTAAGTGTTCAATAAATACTTGTTGAATGAATGTATTGTTATGGAAAAGTAAATAGAGCAAAGTATAATATGTTACTATATTTGTGTGTGTGTGTTGTGCGTGTGTGTCTGCATTAATGCAGGATCTCTCTAGAATATGCAAGACAGTGACAGGTGAGGAAAACTGGAGAAATAAAAATCCATGAAAAGCGAGAATATTCACTTTTGAACTGTTTGGGTTTTTTTGGTTTTTTTGTTTGTTTGCTTATTTGTTTTTTACTTTATAAATATCACTTCAACACCCAAAACACCAAAACAAAATAGTCCCCTAACTTCACATTTTTAAGACTTCCTAATGAAATCACTTCTTCAGCTCTTAGTTCTTTACTCAGTCCTCTGTCTTTCCCCTTCCTTTCTACCAGATGCCCGAGGATGTTTTGTGGTGAGCATCTTTAACCAAAGAAGAGCCGCAGGCAATATCAGACACAGACTCAGCCACCTACACATCATGCTTTGACTACCTTGCAGATCAGCAGAAAGGCAAATTTCGTTTCCAGATATGGGTAAAGCCGAGTCACAGGGCCTATCCAAGCCCACAATGCTAAATAAAGGGTGCCAGGCTTTTCCCTGGCTGTTGCATAACCAGCCTAACAGACATTTAATTGGAGAAAAAATTGAATGATACAAGTTATGGAGTTACCTAGAAATTTTGGGATGGTCTTATAGTAAGCTTTGAAAAGTACAGTCAAAATAATCAGGGTTGGGGAGCGATTATTGTATTTGTTTGATTGACATGAAAAAGAATTCAGTGGAAAGATTTGCACACTGAGAGCAAATGGACAGAACCCATTACACAGCAAGAGAAAATGAGGCAGAGGGCACAACACAGAGCCCTGGCTTGTGCCAGAAATAGCAGCTATTTCAATGGATAACCCCGATCTGTTTAGAAATTAGCCCATATAACCAACATAAGACATGATGAAAATTAGTTCTCTTAGGGCAAGAGAGAATATTTGAGACACAGTGAGTGAAATGTTCTCTAGATTTTGTTCTGGGGAAAAAAAAAAATAAGGTCCCTCACTAATTATTATGTACCCTCAGTAATTAGTGAGGGACCTTAACCACACCAAAAAAAAGATCTTATTGATCTTGTTCAAAGTTCTAAAAATGGATCTGGAAACACACAAGCATAATTAACGTTCAATGATTAACTAACATCTATGAATTGATGACTTAAAAACAGTGAGTGGTCAGATATCTCTGAATAGCTTCTCAATGTGTGTGTGTTGTGTGTGGGTGTGTGTAAAACTACAATTTCTCACAGGTGACAGTACAGTTACATCTGTTTCATTGTTCAATTTGTTCAAGTCACACATCTTGCCAATAGAGCTACAAGGTCATGACTTTGAACACTATGAAAATCAAAGCTGGGCTCAGCCTTTTGGCCAAAATAACATCTTTTCCAAATAACATCTGGATACTTGACTGAATAGCTGCCTTTTGTGTTCATTCATTCATTTATTCTACCAATATTTAACTCTGGGGTGGCATAAGTTAGGGGTCTTACTCATAGTCCAGTGTTCCATGGGTGTGTGTTCTGGCCAATATGTTGTTATGGTCAAATTCCTTTTGAATTGCCTGGAATTTGCGCTCCAGCAGGATGGTTCTGAAGGATGCACTACTTAATGGGGAACCTGCAGCCTCTGGAGCAGAGTGCCCTGGTGAGATTCTCTGACCCCCAAGTGATGAGAAGGAGAAAGGAAGAATGACCAGGAAGGATCTAGCTCAACACATTTCAAAGAACAAGTATTGTACCTCTCTCCCAGCCTTTCTGACAATGACAGGGACACACGTAACAACACCCTTCCATTCTAAAACTGTTCAAATCCATCTCACACTCTAGCAGGCACTTGAGAAAATTTGACCTCAGTAGAAGCTTATGCTCATTGACGATGATATTATATAACTTATAGTTCATTTCCCCAAATGACTGTGAATTAAATATCTTGCCACCAAATATGAGAGACCCCAAATTAATGTTCTCTTACCTTTATTTCTTTTATAGCCATACCAACCGATGAAATATGAAAGATGCAAAAGGAAATGGAAAGTGAATAAGAAAGTTACTTGAAATGCCCCTGTGGAATCAGACAATCTCTCATATAATAGCACACAGGGGACTTCCAGGAGCAGAAGGGGACAAGAGAGAATTCATGCACGATGGCATTACAGGCTGGGAATGTAGCTCAGCAGTGTAACACTCGCCTAGCCTGTGTGAGGTCCTGGGTTTGATCCCCAGCACCACAAAAACAAATACACAAACAAACAAACAAACAAACAAAAGAACCCCTCATTAAATGTCACACAAACATTCAGGAAAAGTTCAGCTTCAAGCCTATGTTAAAATTAAGTATCTTGTTTTGTGCCTAGCAGATGACAAAGTGAAACAGCATGGGAGAGTTGAGTCTTGTTCAGTCTGTGGGGAAGGAGGAGGGGAACAAAACTTTGGGGAAGTATTTTGATGCTATCTATCACATTTAAAATGTATATGTCCTGTTAGTTCCACCACTAAGGAAATCAGTATGGAGGCTCCTCAAAGACTAGGAACCACTGTATGACCCAGCTCTGCCACTCCTTGGCATGTATTCTAAAGAATTAAAGTCAGCCAGGTGGGTGGTGCATGCTGTAATCCCAGTGGCTCTGGAGGCTGAGGTAGGAGGATCACAAGTTCAAAACCAGCCTCAGCAACTTAGTGAGGTTCTAAGCAACTTAGTGAGACCCTGTCTCAAAATAAAAAATAAAAAACGGGGATGTGACTCAGTGGTTGATACATGCATAACCATGTTTATAGCAGTACAATTCACAATAGCCCAGATATGGAACCAGCCTAGGTTTCCACTGTTGGATGGATGGGTAAAGAAAACGTGGTACATAGACACAATGAAGTTTTATTCAGTCATAAAGAAAAACAAAATTATGTTATTTGCAGGAAAATGGATAAAACTTGAGACTATCATGTTAAATAAAATGAACGAAAATCAGAAAGGAAAGGGTCATATGTTTTCTTCCATATGTGGAAGCCAGAGAGGAAAAAGGAAAAGTTGGTGGAGCTTATGAGAATTGAAGGGAGATCAGTATAAAGGAAATGAACCAGTGGGAGGCAGGAGGGGAGAGAATGGGGAAATACTGGGGAATGATATTGGCCAAGTTTTATTGTCATATTGTGTGCATGTACGAATATGTAACAACAAATCACACCATTGTGTATAACTATAACACACCAATAAAAAAATAAGGAAAAAATGTGTATGTTCTTTTTTTTTTAATTTACTTATTGATTCATTGAACACAAATGGAGTACAGCTATTGTTTCACTGGTTGTACACAAAGTAGAGTCACACCATCTGTGCGTTCATGCATGTACACAGGGCAATGGTATCTGTCACACTTTCTGTTATTGTTTTTACCCCCCCACCCCGACCCCACCCCTCCCTTCCCTCTATGCTATCTATCTTTCCTCCCTTCTTGCCACCCTTCCCCCCCGCATTATGCATCATCATTCATTTATCAGTGAGACCATTCGGCCTTTGGATTTTTGGGATTGGTATATATTAGCCTACTCCGGCTGCCCTAACGGAATACCACAGCCTGGGTGACCTAACCAATAGAAATTTGTTTTCTCATGGTTCTGGAGACTGGAAGCCCCAAGATCAAGGTGCCATCAGGGTCGGTGTCTGGTGAGGCCTCTTCCTAGCTTGTAGATGGCCACCTGCTCATTTTGTTCTTATGACCTCCTTTGTGTGCACATGCAGAGAAAGAGAGATCTGGTGTCTCATTCTCTTCTTGTGATATGAGTCCCCAGTCCTAGCAGATTAGGGCCCACCTTTATGACTTTAATGACTCCCCTAATGCTGGGCGCAGTGGTGCATACTTGTAATCCCACCAGCTGGGAAGGCTGAGGCAGGAGGATCATGAGTTCAAAACCAGCCTCAGCAACTTAGCAAGGCCTTAAGCAACTCAGTGAGACCCTGTCTATAAATAAAATAGAAAATAGGGCTGGGGATGTGGCTCAGTGATTAAGTGTCCCTGGGTTCAATCCTTGCGTTCAATCTCTGGTACAAAAATAAATTACTCCCCTAAAAACCCTATCTCCAAATATAGCCACATTGCAGGGTGAGCTTCAACCTCTGAATTTGGGGAGGACACAGTTCAATTCATAAAACCAGTAAATCGAGTTTTAGGAATTTACATGTATATGTGCATATATGCACAAAAATCTTTAAATAAGAATGCCTCAAGTTGTGCTGTCGGCAACAACCAGGGACTGTAAACAACCTAAGCATCCATCAAGAGGGGACCAGTTGTACAAATTAAGTCCCATTTAATCAACAAAAACACCCCACACAACCATTGCCATAAGTGAGCCAGCACTAAACACACTGATAATGAAGAACTTGCTAAAATATCTCAAGTGAAGGAAGCATGTGGACTATGATCCAATTTCTGTGATAATCATAACAAAATCTTAAGCACCAACATTTTCTGGAAGAATTCACACACACACACACACACACACAACAAAGGGGGTATTCATTACCTTGGAGAGGTCGATTTGGATATCATGGAAAAGGACTTGTTTCTTATACCCTCTGTATTGCATATTTTTCTCACCCCCATGTCTGCATGTAGGCATTATTTTTATGACAATACTTGTAAAAACTTGTGTGAGTGTGTGAGTGTGTGGGGGTGTGGGTGTGTTACAAGGAATTGAACCCAAGGGTGCTTTACCACTGAGCCAATCCCAGCCCTTTTTAATTTTGAGACAGAATCTCCTTAAGGTACTTAGGGCCTCACTAAGTTACTGAAGCTGGTTTTGAACTTGCAATCCTCCTGCCTCAGCTTCCAAGTCGCTGGGATTACAGGTATGGACCACTGTGCTCTGTTGCTTTGAACATTTCTGGGCAAGTTTTTATGTGAATACCTGTTTTTGGTTCTTTTGGGTCCATACCTGGGAATGGAATTTCTGGGTCATATGGTAATTCTACATTTAGCAAATTTTAACTCTTTGACAATGAATATTTTTATTGTGTTTAAATGTAACTACATGCCATGAATGAGACCACATAGGACAGGATCTTGAACATTCTTTAGCACAGTCTCTCATTGACAATTGGTATTATTTATCTTCATTAAAGCAATAATTTGGGTTTAATAATACATTTTGTCTTGGATCTGTTAGATGCCCATATAAAACAGACCCTCCAATGTTTTTGCTGTTGAATTGAGCTGAAACTGTATCTCAAAAGGACATATGTATTCTCTTAATAACTCTAATATCCTTAGGCAAGACTCAATGCAATAAGTAGCAATTATCTTGATTTTAGAGATGTCTACTTCTTTATTTATTTGTTTATTAAAAACCCATTACTGACCACTTCATACACTTTAGGATAACTATTATAAAAACGTAGAAAATATTGGGTTGGGAGTCTAGTTCAGTTGTAGAGCACTTGCCTAGCATGTAGGAGGCCCTGGACTCATTCCCAGTATTGAAAAAAAAGTTTAAAATTGCAAATTTTATGTTGCATATGTCAAAACACAAAAAATAAAAAGAATGCATACACCCATGTATGTTTTAAAAACATGTATCTTTTTAAAAATATTAGAAGCTCATCTTGTTCTGTAACTTTCTTTTCACTCAACCATCTTCAGGGGTCTGGTCATGTGGCTGATGGTAGAGTGTATGTTTAGTATGCATGAGACTGTGGGTTTGATCTCCAAACAATCCCTTAGAGACCTCTCAAAGTTAGCATGCACAGAGATATTTTCCTCCTTTAATTTCTGCAGAATTCCATCATGACACCATATGGTAGTGACTTAGTCACACCTCTGTAGATTAACATGTTTGCAGTTTTTTGCTATTATAAACACTGCTGTAGGGAAGATTCTTACAGAAGCCCAATGGATTTTACCTATTAAAAGGTCTTTTAGCCAGGTGCGGTGGCGCATGCCTGTAATCCCAGCACTTGGGAGGCTGAGGCAGGAGGATCGCGCGTTCAAAGCCAGGCTCAGCAACTGAGTGAGGCCCTAAGCAACTCAGTGAGACCCTGCCTCTAAATAAAATATAAAATAGGACTGTGGATGTGGCTCAGTGGTGGAGTGCCCCTGGGTTCAATCCCCAGTTACAAAACATGTTAATGGGGTTCAGTATGATATTTCTTTTCTTTTTTTTTCTTTCTTTTTCTTTTTTTTTGCAGGACTAATTGAACCCAGGGGCACTCCACCATTGAGCTACATTGCCAATCTTTCTTATTTTTTATGAGACAGGGTCTCGCTAAATTGCTGAGCCTGGCCTTGAACTTGCAATCTTCCTGCCTTTGCCTCCTGAGGTGCTGGGACTTCAGTGTGATGCTTCAATTTTAAGCCCAGAGCATCATTGATCAAATTCGACCTCCTGTTATCCATCCTCCCCAAGCCCTTTTCCAACCTTTAATAGCCACTGTGTACATTCAGGTTGAGGTTTTTTAGCCTCCACATATGACAGAGCATGTGGTACTTGGCTATCTTTGTCTGGCTGATTTCACTTAACATAACGTCCTCTAATTTTATCCATTTTGCTGCAAATGACAGGATTTTATTTTTCTCTGTGGCTGAATAATAATAATACTATTCCACTGTGTATATACACATTTTCTTTATCCATTCATCTGTTGATGGGCACCTAAGCTGATTCCATGCCTTGGGGATTGTGAATCATGTCCCAATAAATATGGATATGCAGGTTTCTCTTTGGTACTGATTTCAAGTATACCAAAGGAGTGGGGCTGCTGGGTCCTATGGCAGTTCGAGCTTTTTGAGGAACTTCTATATTGCTCTCCATAATGGCTATACCAATTTTCATTCCACCAGCTTGTGTGGCAGTTCCTTTAACTACGATAAAATGACCTCTCTTTCTTTTTTTGTGGTTCTAGGGATCGAATCCAGGGCCTCATACCTACTAGGCAAGTGCTCTATCACTGAGCTATATCCCCAGACCTCATGGTAATTTTGATTTGTATTTCCCTGGTAACTAACTATATTGAACTTTTTTCCATGTATTTGTTGGCTATTTGTATTTCTATTGTGGTTGTTGTTGCTGCTTTGCAGAACTGGGGTTCAAACCCAGGGTACGCTACCACTGAGATACATGCCCAGTTCTGGTTATTTATTTAGATGCTGGGGATGGAACCCAGAGCCTTGCACATGCTAGGCAAGCGCTCTTCCCTGAGCTACATTTCCAGCCCTTTCTATTCTGAGACAGAGTCTCCCTGGGTTGCCCAGGTGGCCTCAAACCTACAATCCTCTTCCTTCATGCTCCAGAGTTGCTGGGATTACAGGCATGCAGCCACTCCTGGCATTTGTTTTTTGAAATCTATAAACTCTTCCTTCTTGGTGCTGGAGATTGAATCCAGAGCTTTGCACATGTAAGAATATGCCCTACCACTGAACTATATCCCCAACCCTGAGTGTATCCATTTTCTTATCCTTTATCTATTAAACTTCTAGGATCTTGTATGTAGATAGTAGAATATTCACCGAAGTATTGTCTATTAATCCAAAAGATAAAATAATCTATACATCCACTTATGTAAGAAGCATTATACTCGTATAGCATTTAATATATTTGAGGCACTCATCTGTACTTTACAAATATCAACTTCATCTTCGACAACTAATCTGTGAAGTAGCTAGTTCTGTCATTATCCCCTTTTTCCAGAGGAGCAAACTGAGGCACAGAAATTAAGTCATTTATGCATGTCAACACAGCAAGGAAGTGGCAGAGTCAGGATTTGAACTCGGGTTATTTCGTTCCAGAGTCTGAGAGTTGACCAGGATACAATCCTGCCTCCTTGTCCAAGGGGAGACCGGTTCAATGACTATTTCAACCCTGCAATGGAGTTCTAGGAGGATGCTAGAAAGAATGGAGGCTGCTCTATGAATTCTTTTTTCTTTTCTTTTCTCTTTCTTTCTTTCTTTTTCTTTTTTCTTTTTTTTTTTTTTTTTGGTACTGGGGATTACTAGGGATTGAACCCAAGGGTACTTAACCCCTGACCCATATCCCCAGTCCTCTCACCTATTTTTTTAAACCTTTATTTATTTATTTATTTATTTATTTATTTTCATTAACTTTTTTGGACAGTGATAATTTTTTTAAAAAAATTCTTTTCATACTTGTAAATAGGGTAATAATGTCTGTCTCACAATCTACCATCCTTCCCCTCCCCTCTCAGCCTACCCCTCCCCTCGCTCGCCTTTGTACAATCCAAAGTTCCTTCATTCTTCCCTACCCACAACCAACTTTGGATCAGCATCCACTTATCAGAGAAAACATTCGACCTTTGGTTTTTTGGGATTGGCTTATTTCACATAGCATGATACTCTCTAGTTCTATCCATTAACCTGCAAATGCCATAATTTCATTGTTCTTTAAGAGTGAGTAAATATGTACCACATTTTCTTTATCCATTCATCTGTTGAAGGACATCTAGGTTGGTTCCATAGTTTTGCTACTGTGAATTGAGCTACTCTAAACATTGATGTGGCTGCGTGTCCCCAGCCTTCAGGGTCGGAGTTGCTTAGCGCTTCATCAAGTTGCTGAACTGGCTTTGAACTCGCCATCCTCCTGCTTCAGCCTCCTGAGCCATTCCTGAGCATGCCCAGCTCCTTGCCCTCTATTCTAATATGGAAATATCTCTAAGATGTTAACTAACAGCATGACTCTGCTATTTGTATACAAAACAGCAGAAGAACCCAGACATGAGCTTGGTTATGCAAAGCGCATTTCCAAAAGAACACACAACAAACTGTTAGAAGTTCTTACTTTTTAATGGAATTGGGAAATAGAGAAACTTTTCAAGAATTATTGTTTGCTATTGTTTAACTTTATCATGCACATGTAATACCACCTGTTCTATTAAACAACTTTGAAAAAATAAAAACTATCACTTTTTTCAATAGAGCAATAGATAGTGTCAGCTTCTCAACTTTGGGGCAATTTGTTTTACTTTGTCATTTAAGGTGAGTCAAAGACCAAAGTGAAAACATTTCCATATTCTGTGTATGGCTTTACATTTTTTTTAACCTAGTTTATCAAGTGGGAGGCGTGGCAGGCACATGCTTATAATCCCTGCAACTTTGGAGGCTAAAGCAGGAAGAGCATGAGTTCAAAGCCAGCCTCAGCAACTTGATGAGGCCCTGAGCAACATAGTGAGACTCTGTCTCAAAATAAAACATAGAGGGGCTGGGGTTGTGGCTCAGTGGCAGAGTGCTTGCCTAGCTCAGGTGAGGGACTGGGTTCGATCCTCAGCACCACATAAAAATAAAATGAAGGTATTGTGTCCACCTACAACTAAAAAGTGTTAAAAATAAAACATTGAAAGGGCTGGGGAAATGACTCAGTGGTAAAGTGCTCCCAGGTTCAGTCCAGGGTACAGAAAAAAATTGCACACGAATTTACCAGATTTCATATTCTGACAAAATATCCTGATAAACTAAAACAAAAAATTTGCAGTGGCACTGGGATTGAACTTAGGGGTACCCTACCACTTTGTCAGAACTACCACTTTGTCAGCCCTTTTTATTTTTCATTTTGAGATACGGGCTCACTAAGTTGCTCAAGCTGTCCTTGAACTTGTGATCCTCCTATCTCAGCTTCTTTCAGGCATGTGCCACTGTGCTTTATGTGCAAATTCTAATGAAAATTATCACATAATGTGGAGTCGTTGATCTCATTGAAGGGTGTAATGTTTTAAGGACAGTAATAATTTTAACTTCATTTCCGTCTTTGAATATTCATTTTTGGGAAAAAAAAATGAAAAAGGGAGAAGTGAAAACTATTTGAAACAGCCTTGTGAAAATCTTTTCACTTTGTGTTCTGTACCTATTCCATCATATATAATTTAAAATCAGATGGCTCTAAGAGCAAATTCGACATTCCTTTAATTCAACAACATTCAAAGAATCTTTAATTCTTCTTATTTTACTTAAATAACTTTAATCATCTTTATGTTAAATAAACTCAGAAAATTGGTTCTGACAAAGGAGAGCGACAAAGTGTTTTTCCTGGTTTCACTCTTCCAAAATGGAAGTAATTGAAGCCAATAGCTCCTTAATTCAGAAAGAATTTGCTCTTTTCATGAATGTTGCTGAAAGCATTAAAACTGCAGGGCAACTATGTTCTCATAATTAGGATTCCTATGTAAGATTAAGGAGGATAAAAATACATTGAGGCAAACACTGGAAATGACTTGCTGGTAATTTCTCACTCTGCATTAAAAAAAAATGACTCAAGTTAACTCAGTTCACCAAAAGAAAAAAAAAAAAGCTTAATTAAGTGGACCAAAATAGTTCCAATTAAAGAAATAAATCTCTCTCATTGGGCAAAATTTGAGACTCTTGAATATGAAGACATATGACTTTTTGGTTACATAATTAAACTAATGTATGCTTTTAACTCAAAGAAGGGACAACACGAAAAGAGCATTAAGTAAGACCTTGCAACTCTCCATGTTTTTTAAATGACAGAAGTGGGCAGCCTAGGATTGGGGAAAAGAAAAAAAAAATCCAAAAATTACCTTCAAAAGGAAATTAAGATTTCCTGGGTGAGTGCTTCCTCTGTGCAAGCCACAGGGGTGTTCTGTCTCCTTTGGGCCTCATTTCCCGACTTGTCACATAGACCACTGTTCATCTAGCACCACTCTTTGGAAACCCAGGAGTCATGGAATTTTGCATTGCTCTCTCCAGTGCATCACCCCCTTGCTCCTCAATTCAGCAAGAGTGACAGTAACAATGTGACTCCTCCCTCTGGCTACTGCCCAGTCTCTTGTTTTCTTCTTTGTAAATCTTTCTGAAGACTGGTCTGTTGTCATCCATTCCAAATCCTTGCCTCTCACTCTCCAGCTGGCTCCACTCTGACCGGTGATCTTGTCACCCATGGAAATAGCTCTTGCTAAATCACTAGTGACATCCAAGTCACCAAGCCAGCAGACATTTTTCATCTCTCCTCTTGACTTCAGTCTGAATTCCACACTGTGTTTGTCAGTTTTTCGGTCACTGTGATAAAACACCTGAGCCAAGCAACTTAAATGAGGAAAGACTCATCCTGGCTCATGGTTTTGGAGGTTTTGGCCCATGGCTACTTGGCCCCGTTTCTTTTGGTCCGTGGGGAGGCAGTTCATCCTGGTGGGAGTGCAAGGTAGAACTGAGCTGCTCACCTCACTGTGGCCAGGAGGCAAAAGACAGAGACAGGAAGGGCTGAGATCCCCGAATCCCTTTCAAGCCCCACTTAACACTTCCTTTTCAGTAGCTCCCACACTCGTCCAGTAGCACCACAGGTTGGGGGCCAAGCATGTAACACATGGACCTCTGGGGAACATTCCAGATCAAACTGTAGCACACCCTGTTGGCCCCCTCCTCTTGGAAACATTTCTTCACTTCCCTGACTATACTGGAGGTCTTTTCCTCCTTCTCAGATAACTCCTATGCTTCTTTTCAAATTCATCCTCCCTCTAGGCCATTAAAAACCAGATTTCTGCTGGGCGTGGTGGTGCACGCCTGTAATCCAAGCGACTTGGGAGGCTGAGGCAGGAGGATCGTGAGTTCAAAGCCAGCCTCAGCAACTTAGCGAGGCCCTAAGCAACTCAGTGAGACCCTGTCTCTAAATAAAATACAAAATAGGGCTGGGGATATGGTTCAGTGGCCGAGTGTCCCTGAGTTCAATCCCTGGCCCCCCCCCCCCCAAAAAAAAAAAACAACCAGATTTCTTCCAGGCTTCACCTCAATCCTCCTTCTCTCTCTACCTTTCTCTAGTCTTGTCAAGTGGCAGAGACTGGCTTTGAACTTGAGATCCTCCTGCCTCAGCCTCATGAGTTGCTGGAATTACAAGTATGTGGCCTGTGCCCAGCCACAAATCCTTTTAAGGGGCCCAAAAGTTTCAAACTATGTAACCAACCACACTGAAACACTTGCTTCTTCCCTGTTTTTTTTTTTTTTTTTTCTTTTTTGGTTTTGCTTTGTTTGTTTGCTTGTTTGTGTTTTGTAACTTGAGTACCAAAACAATATGGGTTAAAGGGTTGGTGGCACCAAATTGTACTAATAATCATTGTATTCTTCCACACTGTGATGGTCTGGATATGGAGTGTCCCCCCAAAGGCTTGTGTGTGGAAGGCTTGATCCCCAAAGTAGCGTGTCCAGAGTAGGGACTTCAGCTCCGACCATATCACTGGATTAATCCACTGATGAATTCATACTTTGATGGAGTCATTTTGAAGTGGTGGAAACTGTAGGAGGTGGACCCAGTTAGCCACTGGGGTACGTACTGAAAGGGTATGGCTTGTTTGGGGTTCATCCCCCACTTCTTGGCTGCCATGAGGGAAGCGGCTTCCCTGCACCAGGCCCTTCCACCATGATGTTTCTGCTTGGCTACAGAGCAGTGGAGCCAGTTGCCCATGGAGTGAAACCTCTGAAACTGTGAGTCCAAAGAACCCTTTCCTCTTTTCCGTTAATGTTCTTAGCAATTTTGTCATAGCCACAGAAAGTTAACACACTGTGTATTCACAGGAGGGAAAACAGCTATACTGAAGAATGTGCTTGATGAATTGATCAAAGATATTAAATTTAACATTAACATTAGAGGTTTGGGATGTAGCTCAGTGGTAGAGTGTATGCTTAGCATGTGCAAGGTCCTGGGTTCCATTCCCAGCACCACGCACATGAAAGATTAATTTTATTAAGCCTTGACTCTCAACTACATGCCTTTTTCCATATAGATATGTTATTTTAGTACCATTTATTGAAAAGACTTTTATTTTTCTATTGAATTAGCTTGTACCTTAATAAAAAAAATCGATGGACTATATAATTATGGGTCTGCTCCCAGACTCAATTTTGTTCCATTGATCTCTGTCTTTCCTTATGCTAATACCACATGGACGCACTTACTTCACAGCAAGTTTTAAGATCAGGCAGTGTGGGGCCAACAGATATGGAGGAGGCGCCCTTCTTTCTTGGCCAGAGGTGCCGATGGGACTGCTGGCAGAGCATGATGGTGCAGGTTTGGGCTCCATGGGGCACTTCCCTCCCTCTTGTCCCTGCTCCTCCTCACTGGAATGCAAATGTTTAGCTGCCCGCAGGCCTACATTGAGGAACTCACAACATAGGAGGGCCTGCCTGGCCACAGGCTTGTCTTCTCTTCTCATCTTCTATGATCTGAAGAGTCTTGTCTTTGGCAAAGGATTCCAACCAAAGATTTTCTCTGAGATTCTTCTCTGCCTCTGATTTGTTTTTTCTGCATCCAGACTCATCCCCTGAGTCTGCATCAAGCACCTTCATCTTCTTCATAGTTGGTCTGTATTACATCAATAAAATCACCTCTGCTCAGTATCAGACAACAGCTGTGGTCCTCAGACCAGCTCCTTCACAGGCAAGGGCAAGAAGAAAAACAACCTAGAATGACCAATAAAGTCAATTCTTTGTAAAAATAAATAAATAAAATAAAATCAGGCAATGTGAATCTTCTGATTTTTTTAAAAATATTTTTTGTTGTGGATGGACATAATACCTTTACTTTATTTATTTTTATGTGCTGCTGAGGATTGAGCCCACTGCCAGGCAAGCGCTCCACCACTAAGCTGCAGACCCAGTCCAATCTTCTGATTTTGTTTAGTTTTTAAAAGTTGTTTTGATCCTGCTGTGGTAGCATATACCTGTAATCCCAGCTACTCAGGAGGTTGAGGCAGGATAATTTCAAGTTTGAGGCCAGCCTGGGCAACTTTAAATAAATAAATATTTAAGAAAGGACTCAGGGTGGGGGTGCTGGGCTGTGGCTCAGTGGTAGAGCACTTGCCTAGCATGTGTGAGGCACTGGGTTCAATCCTCAGCACCACATAAAAATAAATAAATAAAAAATGAAAGGTCCATTGACAACTAAAAAAATATAAAAGAAGAAAAGGAAGAAAGGACTGGGGATATAGATAAGTGGTGGAGTACCACTGGGTTAAATCCCCAGTATTGTAAACAACGAAAGTTGTTTTGAAAAAACAAACAAAAATGTTCTTTTGGATATTCCATGCCCCCATGCCCTTTGCATTTCCATATAAGTTTTAGAATCTTCTTGTTAGTTCTATTAAAAGGCCTTGGGTTGTATTGAATCTATAGATTGATAAATGGGGTAGGTCAGTATTAGAGTACTTACATGTGCCCCCAGCACTGACAAAGAACAACGCAACCCCAGTACAGATCAGTTTGGGCAGAACTGCCATCTTCCAACCAAGAACATGGTATACTTCTCCACTTACTTAGGTTTCAATTTCTCTCCACAATGTTTTGTCGTTTTGTTTGTTTGCATCACTGGGGATCAAACCTAGGGGTACTCTACATTCCCAGGCCTTTAAAAAAATGTTTTGGTTTTGATACAGAGTCTCACTAAGTTTCCCAGACTGGCCTTGAACTTCTGCTCCTTCTGCCTTAGCCTCCAAAGTAGCTGGAATTATAGGTGGGCACTACTGCACTCACCTGTTTTGTAGTTTTTAATGTGCAGATATTGTATATCTTCTATAAATTTATTTTTAACATATATTTTTGGATGCTATTAAGATGCAATTATTAAAATAATTCTTTTGGATTGTGCATTGCTAGTGCATAGAAATGCAACTTACTATTTTGAATATTTATCCCATATATCCTGTGACTTGCTAATTTCACTTAATAGTTCTAGTAGCTTTTTTAATGTTCCTTAGGATTTTCTACATCCATAATACTACTGTCAACTGCAAATAAAGGTAATCTTGCTTTTTATTTTCCAATAGTATGTCTCTCAGTTATTTATTTAGCCTCACTGCACTGATTAGGATCTCTAGTGTAATAGTGAATAAAGGTGTTGAGATGCTAGGTGCAATGGAGCATGCCTGTAATCCCAGCAACTCAGAAGGCTGGGAGGCAGGAGGAGCTCAAGTTAGAGGCCAGCCTCAGCAATTTAGGGAGACCCTCAGCAACTTAGTGAAACCCTGTCTCAAAACAGAAAATATAAAAAGGTTTAGGGATGTAGCTCAGTGGTAAAGCATCCCTGGGTTCAATCCCAGTACAAATAAATCAACAAGGTGAGAATGGAAATCCTTTCTTTGTTTCTGATCTTAGGCAGACATAACTCAGCCTTTCATCTTTAAGTATAATGTTAGCTATGAGGTTTTAGAGATCTTTATAAGGTTGAAACTGGTTTCCAGTTTGCAAAGAATATTAGACCTCTCTTAAATGTTTTTTCTGCATCTATTAAGATGATCATCTGGTTTTCACTTTCATTTTATACAAAGAAAACAGGAATCAATGGACTTTAAGCAAAATGAAAGTTTTTGTCTCAAAAAAAAAAAAAAAATCCATTGATGAAATGGAGGAATCCTCCCTGGGCTGAAAAGGGGGTAACACAATGCTTGCATTTGATGTCTTGTGATCTGCCTTGTGAATCTACAGATTGATATATGGGCTTAGGGTTGTAACTCAGTGTTAAGAGTACTTACATGTGCAAGGCCCTGTGTTCAAGCCCCAGCACTGAACAACACAACCCCAATATCAGGGACTGAACCCAGAGCCACTGGACCAGCATTCTAGCCCGAGCTCCATCCCAGGTCCACAGCATCCTGTGTGAGCTGCAGTATAGGAGGGAGAGCTAGACTCACAGACATGATTACCCTAAGCACCGTCATGGCAATCCCACTCTCTGTTTCAGTGGTAGAAGTAGGGACAGGAATTTGATCTAATCCTGGCCATTGAGTGCAATCCTTTCTCTGCTGCTGGCAAATCCTTTCTCCTCTTCTTGGGCGCAGACTAAGACCACACTTCTCAGTCTCCCTTTTCATCAGGTTAGGGTGGATAGCTAGTTTTTGGCCAACAGAATGTGGACTGAAACAGTGTTTGGCACTTTGGAGCTTGGCTTTAAGTGTGAGTGTGTGTGTGTGTGTGTTTGTGTGTGTTGTTTGTGTGTGAAAGAGAGAGAGAGAGAAAGAGAGACAGAGAGAGAGAGAGAGAGAGAGAAAGAGAGAGAGAGAGAGTTTACTAGAGATTTAACCAGGGGTGCTCCACCTCTAAGCTATAACCCCAGTACTGTTGTTTTAATTGAGACAGGGTCTTATTAAGCTGTCCAGACTGGTCTTGAATTTGGGATCCTCCTGCCTCTGCCTCCTGAGTTACTGGCATTATAGGTATGTGCCACCGCACCCAGCTTGGGTCTAAAATGGTAAGTGAGATCCTTAAGTCACTCTCTTCTACCTACCCAACCACGAGGCTATAAGAATGACTCCAAGGCTGGGGATATAGCTCAGTTGGTAGAGTGCTTGCCTTGCAAGCACAAGGCCCTGGGTTCTAATCCCCAGAACTGCAAAAAAAAAAAAAAAAAGAATGACTGCAAGGTGGTAGAAGCCTGCGAAAGAAGGTTCCTAGATCCCCCAAAGAGACACTCAAATTGCACAGAACCGTGATTTGAGTGGGGAATAAATGTGCATTGCGTTTAGACACTTTGATACTGAGGTTGTTAGTTACAGAATATAACATTGTTACCATTATGAAAACAGAGCGAAGTCTCTGGAAGAGACTCTAGGAAAGGTGTTTAGCTCTTAAAAAGACACTTAATGGCCAGGCATGGTGTCACACACCTGTAATGCTGGCGATTCAGGAGGCTGAGGCAGAAAGATTGCAAATTTGAGTCCAGCCTCATCAACTTAGTGAGACTGTATCTCAAAACAAGAAATAATAAAGGCTGGGGATGTGGCTCTGTGGTTAAGCACCCCTGACTTCAATCCCCAGTACAAAAAAGAAAAAAAGACACTCAATGGCCAGGTGTGTGGCAAACTACTGCAATCCCAGCTATCCAGGAGGCTGAAGCAGGCCTCGAAATAAAAAAAAAGAACTGGGGATGTAGTTCAGTGGTAGAGCACCTCTGGGCTTCATCCCCAGTACCAGAAGGAGGAAAAGAAGGGAAAGAGTGACATAATGAAAAAAAAAAAGTTCCTTTTCTGCTTCAGATGCAGTCATCTTTCAACCACGGAAGGGAGCCAGCCGTGTGTGAATGCAAGCACATGAAAACACGGGAGGACCTGGGCCTCCGGTGAGGTCAGGGAGTTTCTGCTTTAACCCGTCCTCTCCCTGTTTTGTTTTGTTTTGCTTTTTCCTGTAAGAGAACAAATTCATTACAATGTAAGATAACGGATTCACATTTTCTGTTATTTGCACTCAAAAGCATCTTAACTGATATTAAACCAAAACTCTTGAGAGGAAGGAATCTCTGATACAAAGGGTTCATGGAGTGTTACAGATGCTAGTTGGAAAAAGGACCCAGTCCTGGGGCGAGTTTATGCAAGTTCCCAGCAGCAGGGCGCGGGAGCACCGGCAGCATGACCTGGGGACCAGGGTTAAGAGCCTGTTCCATAAGCTCTGGGGAAGGAAGGCTGTGCCCTGCACTGGCTAGAGAGGGGCATGGGGAACAACACTGGGAGAGCCCCGGGACAGCAGGGCATCTGTGAGGAGGAGTCCTCATTGCCTTGGGGCTGGCTGAGGTTTGCGGTCAGGTCCAGAAAGTTCCTACATAAACAGCAGTGGAGGTGGTGGTCAAGTCAAGGTTTTGATTAAACCTTCTTACTGTGTTTTCCTGCAGCTATGCACTGATAGGCTTCCCTATCTCTTCTTCCCTCTCCCTCTGGCTCTTGTAATTAAACTCAGGCTATCTCAGAATTTTTCTTTCATCACGGATACAACTACATATCACAAATAAGTCCTCCAGCTTCCCCTGGTCTCCTGCCCGCATTTTGGTAACTGGAACATCATCCAATGTACTGTTTGGCCACAGACCTGAGTCGATCTTGGCATTTCCCCTCTTACTATCTCCCTCTCCTGCCTAACCCTTTACAACTTGCTGTCGAATCCCTCCAGTTCAACACCACGTTGATTAGAACCAAAGCCATTTACCTCTCCAGTGGCCTGGTATCCTTCTGACTTCCAACTGCTTTAATCCTTTCTCCACATCTCAGCCAAGGGCAGAGGCTTTCAAAATGTAAGCTTAAAAATACTTTGAAGGCTTCACATTTCCATTGCTTTTAGGACAAAGATGTAACATCTTACAAGGCCCTGGAGGTTAATGAGTGAATTGGATAAAGGGCACATGGTAATGCATTTCCATTCCCTGGATCTTCTTTTGGCCCCTCGTTTTACCGCACTCCCTGGAGCCCCAGGATCTTTGCACATGCTGCTCTCCCTGGACATCATTCATGTTACTTTTTCTCTAAGTCCACTGCTTCTGTTACTTCTCTAGGAAAGCCTTTCCTTTCCTCTCTGACTAGGTCAAGCCGCTCTTAGAGCCTGAGCAGCATGTACCCTTTCTTTGTAGCACTTGTTGCTTTTGTTATTTTACAAAGATGATGTCTCTCCCACTAGCCATGAGCTCTGCATAGACAAGGACCACGTCTTTCTTGC
Source organism: Glaucomys volans (assembly GCA_020662805.1). Taxonomy (NCBI): domain Eukaryota; kingdom Metazoa; phylum Chordata; class Mammalia; order Rodentia; family Sciuridae; genus Glaucomys; species Glaucomys volans. Next base: position 186,716 of record JAJEJO010000729.1, on the reverse strand, counting down.
CTGCCTTGGTGTCCTCAGTGTCTATCGGAGAGCCTGGTACAAAGTCAGGGCCTCAATAAATGCAGTCATGATGCTATGAGTGTCCAGAACACTGACTCCTGATCTTGTCTGGGAGTTGGAGAAAGTTCCCTTATGAATTGCTATTTGAGCTGAATTTTGAAGGACAGATAGGAATTAACTAGATGAAGTGGGAAAAGAAGGCAGGCAGTTGAGGAGCATGTACATCCAAACAACTGAGTGAAGAAAGGCTGAGCCGGGCAGTGGCGCACACCTGTAATCCCAGTGACTTGGGCGGCTGAGGCAGGCGGATCCCAAGTTTGAGGACAGCAACTTAACAAGACTTTGTCTCAAAATAAAAAAAAAATTTGAAAATGGTAATAATAATAATGATAATAATGGCTGGGAATGTGGCTCCTTGGTAGAGAGCTCTTGGGTTCAATCCCCAGTAACAAAAAAAAAAAAAAGTTGCATTATCTCAAGCAATCTGGCATGTGATTTTCCTACTTGCAGGTCCTGGAAAGGATTTTGAACTTCATCTTGTGGGTAATGGGAACCACTGAAGAGCTACGATGCAAAAGCAAGAAAGCATATTTCAAAAAGATTACGATTGTTCACAAGATTTATAATACAACATGGTGACTATAGTGAATAGCAATGTATCATGTACTTGAACGTTGCTTAGAGAGTAGATTTTAAGTGTTCTCCCCAGAAATGAGTAGGGTAATTTATATGTTAATTAGTTTGATTTACCATTCCACAATGTATACATGTTTTAGAACATCATGTTGTACCTCATGAATATATGCAATTTATTGTGGATTATTTGTGGATTAAAAGTTGAAAAAGGTCATCATTATTTCTTTGGTACTGAGGGTTGAAGCTTTTTACCATTGAGCTACATTCCCAGCCCTTATAATTTTTTAATTTTGAGACGGGGTCTTGCTAAGTTGCTGAGGGCCTCGCTAAATTGCTGAGGCTGGTCTTGAATTTGTGATCCTCCTGCCTCAGCCCCACTAACATGGGATTAGAGGCATGCACCACTGTGCCTGGCTTGAAAAAGATCATTCTTATTCCAATGTGGAGAGAAGGCAAAATGGGGGCAATATTTGTTTTTATTAAAAAAATCAAATGTTGAATGAAGAAATTTGCTAATAGACTATTGCATTTTCAAGGGTTCAGAAAATATATGTATATTCTGAACACTTGTAGATGCAATTAAATACACAGAATATGTGTTTACACATGTGTGTGCATGTACACATACATATATGTACACATATATGCATACACATAGAGATGAACATTATTTTTTTCTGAATCGTTTGAGAGTAAGCTGAAGACATCATTTGAGATTCCTGTGATACCTCGGGATGAGCACCAGTGGGCCTTGGAAGGACTTTTGGTGCTCAGTGCTCAGGGGAGATGGGCTGGAACGTTGACTTTGGAGTCACTGACTCATAGGAGGTCACTGGAGACGGATTAGAGAACAAGTGGAATGAGAGGGGAAGGGGACCCTCTCCCATGAGGATGGGACTCTTGGGAACATGAAGAGTTCAGAGGCAGGCAGAGGACAGCAGCGTGACCAAGAGGGAAATCAGCAGAGCCAATCTGGAGCTTCCTGGGGGGAGTAGTCTAAAATGCAGAACATATTAAAAGAAAGAAAGGCAGGTAAGGTAAGTGTTAAAACAGAAAGCACCCACTGGGACCTTGGAATGCAGGGTCAGGGGTGGAGGGGGTGGAGGCTGGCCTCTTCTGGGCTGGGGCTGGAAGGGAAGTGAGACGTGGAGGCAGCTGGGTGCTCTTCTTTAAGAAGGACCAACCTCTGTTCTGATGTGATCTCTATCCCTGACCAGGTGTAATTTTAACAACAAAGTTATAAAATGTTTCAAACATAAAAATAAAAACAGCAAATATCTACCATTCAATCAAGAGCAACTATTTTCTGTATTTGGTTCAGGTTTTTACTTTTTGAGAAATTAAACATAATGAGTGGTATTCGAAACCCCATACTCACCCCTCCCTGCTGTGTTCCCCTCCTCTGTTAGGGACCATCATCCTGAATTTGGTGTTCCATTCTTTTGCATGGTTTAGTGCTGGAGGAGAGTCTATGACTTTTCATTAGTTACTCAGAATAATTAGCAACCTGAAAGAGGTTAAGAATTAACTACTGTAAAGTAAGTACTAGGTTTCTAAGAATCTTTGGTTTTCATCTTATAATTTCTCAGGGCTTTTGAAATTGCAAATTTGGGATTAGGTCCAATAAGTGAGAAGATTCCATTTTTCTTTTTTGGTACGGGGATTGAAACCAGGGGCACTTAACCACTGAACCACATTCCCAGCCCTTTTTTGGTATTTTATTTAGAGACAGGGTCTCACTGAGTTACTTAGCACCTTGCTAAGTTGCTGAGGCTTGGTTTGAACTCACGATCCTCCTGCCTCAGCCTCCCGAGCCACTGGGATTACAAGCATACTGCCCACCACTACCAGGTTACACTCTTTAAACTGCTGGAAGGCTCAAAAGAATGTTTCAGTGGGCTGGGGATATAGCTCAGTTGGCTTGCCTCACATGCACAAGGCCCTGTGTTCAAATCCCCAGCATCACAAAAAAAAAAAAAAAAAAAAATGTTTCAAAGTGCTGTCTCAAGAACAGGCCCAGAAAAACAAAGTTCACTTCAATCTATCAAGCTAAAATGTAACAAAATAGCAAGTAGAGATGAAGTAATTTCCAGTGTTCAGGAAAAAAGATCCATCCTAAGACCTAACTGTGATTCTTATGTGTATTCCATCCATAAATTACTGTTAAAGAAAAAAAAAAAGCCAGTTTTCAGAACACTGTTTCCATGACAATGTATACAATGTATTCCTGTATGTATAGGTGGATTGCTATGGTGTAGATGTGGTTTGGTCCTTCCAAAACTTGTATTGGACTTAATTCCCCTATGTAAGTGCTAAGAGTGGTGGGAGCTTGAAGAAGTAATAAAGACACACTCTCTGTTTGTTACCTTGGGAATCTGCCAGCAAGAAGGCTATCAACAGATGCAGACCCTCACTCTGGACTATAATTGTTACCTAAATAAATCTTTCCTTTATAAATTACTCAGCTTCAGGTACTTTGTCATAGCAACATGAAACAGATACAGATATGAATGTATTTAGAAAAAGTTCCAGAATGCTACTCATCAGGGTTTTGGCTGCAAGCAGCAGAAAGTCATCATGACTACAAGAATTGAGTCTATTATCAAGGTGTAGAGCTCACAAAATTGAGATCAAGGATAGGTCAGGAGAATAAGGTTCTGAAAATAGGCAGGATATGTGGAGACAGTTTGGTCAGGATTCAATATAGTTATGGGCATGGTCTACTAAGGAGCTGCACCAGAGATGGGGTATAGCTCAGTGAGGATGTGTGCTCACCATGCACAAGGCCCTGGGTTCAATCCCCAGTGCATGTGTGTACACACACACACACACACACACAATCAAAAACAAACAAAACCCTCCCCCCAAAAAGGAAAGAAAATGAAAAAAAAGAAAAAGGTTGCTCCAGAAAAGAAGACACCAGAACAGTCACAGAGCTCTTGTTGCTACAATGTACATCCCAACAACTGCAGTGCTTCCACAACTTTCCAAGTCCTGGGGCACAGGCATCCAAAGGACCAGGAATTACTTGGTGACAGAAAATCTAATAGTGTCATAGTCTATTTAAAATAGAAGACTCACGTCTAAGCATTAACAAGACAGATGAGAACAGATTTTACTTGAAGGGGACAGAATATCTGAACTAAACATGTACTACAGAGTCTGGCAGGGGGGTAGCATGCACCTGTAAGTCCAGCTACTCAGGAGACTCAGGCGGGCAGTTCAAGGCCAATTCAGTCAACAGAGTGAGACCGACGTCTCAAAAGAAGGAAAAAACAAAACAAAACAAAACAAACAAACAAACAAGAAAAGAATTTACACTAGAAAAATTACTTTATAGAATTATTTCCCAAAGTAGATGCTTTAAAATACTCTCGTATAACTTTACAGGGCTTCTGCAGGTGGCAGAGAGTTCTGAAATTGTTCATGTTCTCTGTATGGATTCAATTCAATCAGGATAGGTCCACACAATTTCAAAAAGGCAGGAAGCAAGCCCACAACCGAGCTGGGTAAACAGAAACGCTGAGGAGATAAGGACTTCTCCCTATCTCCACAGTGCAAAGGTATTTCTTTTAAAGACTAACTAAAGACAAAAGATAAAACTGCAAAAAGAAATGTAATTAAATGACTGACATTTAAAAATCAATTCTCTTTGAAAATAAAGTGTCTCCATTTTAAAGCCAATAAATAAATAAATAAATAAATAAATAAATAAATAAATAAAAGTAAAGTAGTGGTTTTGATTTCCATTGCTGTGGCAGGTAGAATGTTTAAAATATCTTTGGCCAGACACAGGTTACAAAATGACTGCAGTAAGACCTTACCTAGCAATAATTACTTTGGATCTAAATGTATTAAATTCTCCAATTAAAAGACAGAATGACCCAATGGAGAAAAAAAATAAGACCCAACTCTATGTTGCTTGTGAGAAACTCAATCCCCCCCCTCTAAGTTCACACATAGACTGAAAGTGAAGTAATGGCGTAGGATATTCCCTGCAAATGGAATCCAAAAGGAAGCAGGTGTAGCCATCCTTATGCCAAACAAAATGGACTTTAAATCAACAGCAGTAAAAAGAGACAAAAAGATTATTATATAGGGTAAAGGGGTCAATTAAGTAAGAAGAAATAATTCTAAAAATAAATGATTACCAGAGCACCCAAATATATATAAAGCAAATATTCATAGACCTAAAATGACTTCAATTCAATAATAGTTGGGGACTTCAACACTCCACTTTCAGCAATGGACTTATCCAGTCAGAAAATCAACAAACAGTGGAGTTCAATTGCACCCTAGACCAACTGGACCTAACAGACATCTACAGAATATTCCACTAAACTGCAGAATACAGAATACACACTTTCCTCATGTGCATTCTGAGCACATGGAACACGGATAGATCATGTGACAGGCCACAGAACAAGTCTCAACAAATGTTTAAAAATGGAAATCATAACAACTGTATTTTATGAACACAATGTAATAAAACTAGAAATCATTAACAAGAAACACTTTGGAAACTATACAAGTACTTGTAAATTAAACAGCTGACCTTTTTTTAAAGTGGATTTTTAAATAATAACTTTATTTTATTCAGTTTTGTATGTGGTGCTGAGGATGGAACCCAGTGCCTCACATGTGCTAGGCAAGCACTCTACCACCGAGCCACAATTTCAGCCCACCAACTTACTTCTGAACAACCAATGGATTAAGGTGGAAATCAAGAAGGAAATTTAAAATTTTCTTGAACAAATGAAGATGGAGACACAACATACTAAAACCTATGGCATCCAGCAAAAGCAGTACTAAGAGAGTAGTTTATAGCAACCAATGTTTATGTCAAAAATGCAGAAACTCTCTGGGTGTGGTGGCATATACCTATAATTCTAGCTACCCAGGAGGCTAAGCAGGAAGATTACAAGTTCAAGGAAGCTTTAGCAATTTAGTGAGAAAATAAAAAATAAAAAGTGCTGGCATACCGTGATATGGCTCAGTGGTGGAACACCTCTGGGTTCAAAATCCAGTAAAAAAGAAAAAAAAATTAAGACCAAAAAAGTAATGCAATGGATCAATGAAACACAGAGCTGTTTTATATTTTGAAAGATAAACAAAACAGATAAACCTTTAGTTAGACTTAAAAAAGAGAGAAAACTCAAATAAATAAAATCAGAGGGGCTGGGCTTGTGGCTCAGTGGTAGAGTGCTCGCCTAGCACATGTGAGGTCCTGGGTTCAATCCTCAGCACCACATAAAAATAAAATGAAGGTATTATGTCCACCTACAAATATATATATATATATATATATATATATATATATATATATATATAATAAATAAAATCAGAAATGAGAAGGGAAACATTACAACTGACACCACAGAAATACAAAGGATCATTAGAGATTATTATGTACAACCATATGCCAACAAATTTGATGACCTAGAAGAAATGGATAAACCTCTAGACACATATATCTCACCAAGACTGAATCATGAGGAAAGAGAACACCTGAACAGACCAATAACAAGTAACAAGACTGAATCAGTAATAAAGTATCCCATCAATGAAAAACCCAGGGCCAGATGGTCTCACTGCTGAAATCTGCCAAGCAATTAAAGAACTAATTCTAATTTTCCTTAAGCTATTCCAAAAAATAGAAAAGAGAAAGGAATCTTCCAAACACATTCTATGAGGTCAGCATTATTACCCTGAAATCAAAACCAGAAAAGGATAAAACAACAACAAAAGAATATTACAGGCCAATATCCTTGATGAGCAGAGATGCAAAATCCTCAGCAAAATACTCAAACCAAATCCAACAGCACATTAAAAAGATTACTCACAAGGGACTGAGGAAGAGCATGTGCCTAGCATGCGCAGGGCCCTGGGTTTGATCCTCTGCCCAGAGAAGAAAAAAGAAAAACCATCCTCCAAAGGGATTCATCCCAGGGATGCAAGGAGGAGCTAACATACCACGGAATGGGGAAAAGCTAGGAGTTTTCTTAGATCTAGAATGAGACAAGGATGCCCACTTTCACCACTCATTTAGCAGAGAGCTAGAAGTCTTAGCCAGAGCAACCAGGCAAAATAAAGAAAGAAAGGATATCCAAGAAAAGGAAGTAAATTGTCACTGTTTGCAGATGACATAATCTTATATATAGAAAACCCTAAAAACTCCACCAAGAAACTACTAGAACAAATGAATTCAGCAGAGTTACAGGATACAAAATCAACATACAAAAATCAGCAGCATTGTTATATACCAATAACAAATTATGTGAAAGAGAAATCAAGAAAGCAATCTAATTTATGATAAATACAAAAAATCTAGGATAAATTTAACTTAAAGAAGTAAATTTAATAAATTTAACTGAGGGACTAAAAGATCTCTATAATGAAAATTAGAAAACTCCGATGAGGGATTAGGGTTGTGGCTCAAGTGGGAGAGCAGTCGCATAGCGAGGCACTGGATTCAATCCTCAGCACCACATAAAAAAATAAGTAAATAAAACAAAGATAAAAAACAAAACCAAAACAACACAAAAATCCAATGAGAGAAATTGAAAAGGAACCAAAAAAGCAGAAAGACATCCCATGTTCATGAATTGGAAGAATCAATATTGTTAAAATGTCCATACTACCCAAAGTGATTGACAGATTTGATGTCATTCCTATCAAAATACCAATGATGTTCTTCATAACCAGAAAAAAAACCCCAAAATTTATGCAAAAATAATTTATACAAAAAACTCTAAAGAGCATAAGTCATCTCGAGCAAAAAGAACAAAGCAGAAGGCATTCCATTACCTGGCATTACACTACTATTAGTTGTTGTAATCAAAAAGAGCATGAAGCTGACATAAAAATAGACAGACAGATGAATGGAACAGAACAGAGTAAACCCATCACCTACAGTCAACTGCCTTGACAAAAATGCCAGCAGCAAGCATTAGAGAAGGACAATCTTGTGGTCTGGGATATGGCTCAGTTGGTAGAGTGCCTGCCTTGCAAGCACAAGGCCCTGGGTTCAATCCCCAGCACCGCAAAAAAAAGAAAAAAAAAAGGAAATGTTAGGTGGTGCTAGGATAACGGACATGCACCTGAAGGAAATCAGACCAGCCCCCTCTCACCGGTTACAAAAATCAACTTGAAGTGTTTCAAAGATTTAGCTAAGACCGGAAACTATAAATCTTCCAGAAGAAAACAGGGGAGATGCTTCAGGACAACTTTTTTTTTTTTTTTTTTTTAACAAGCCCCCCGAAGTACAGGAAACAAAAGCAAAAGTGGACAAATGGCATTACAATAAACTAAAAAGCTTCTCTACAGCAAAGGAAACTGAACACAATGAAGAAAGAACCTTCAGAATGGGAGAAAATATTTAGAAACTAAGAGATCTAAACAGATGGCTCTTAAAAGAAGACATACAAAGGACAACACGTACATGAAAAAGTGTTCAACATCACTAATCATCAGGGAAATGCAATGTAAAAACACAACATCACTTTTCCCCTGTAAGAATAGGTACTGCTCTAAACACTACGCAACAAGTGCTGGCGAGGATGTGGAGGAATGGGAACCCTTCCTTGCACACTGCTGGCACGAGTGTCAATTGCTATAGGTACTATGGAAAACGGTATGGAGGCTCCTCAAACGACGAAAAACAAAACAAAACAAAAAAATTACCACCACATGATTCAGCAACCTTCTTATTGGGTATAAATCCAAAGGAAATGAAACCAGCATGAGAGACACCTGCACTTCCATGATCTCTGCTACATTACTCCCAAGAGTCAAGAAATGGAAACAGCTTAAGTGTCCATCAACTGATAAATAAACGTGATATATATACACAAAGGAATAGTATTCAGTCTTAAAAAAGAATGGAAAGGAATCCTGTAGTTCGTAACATTGTGAATGGAACTGGAGATCATTATGTGGAATGAGCCAGGCACAGAAAGACAAGTATGGCATGATCTCACTCACGTGGAATTCTTCAAAGCTGATCTCATGGAGTCTGAGAGTGGAATGGTCGTCATCAGAGGTGGTGGGGAGCCGAGGGGTGAGGGGGATGGGGAAGGCTGATCAGACAGGAGCAGGGAGTTCTGGTGGGCTACCGCACAGCAGGGGGCCACAGATAACGCGACATTGCATCCTAACATTTCAAAAAGCCAGAAGGAAGGACTTCCTAAGTTTTTAAGATAAAGAAATGATAAATGCTTGAGGAAATAAATGTTTAACATAATTTAAACCATACACAATGTACACATGTATGGAAAAATTACATGTACTAATGAAATGTATCATTAATGAATATGTAAAATTTTAATTTTTTAATGAATCAGTTGAAAATAAAAACCAAAAATCCTTGGCCAGGTGCAGTGGTGCCTGCCTACAGGCCCAGCTACTGGGGAGGTTGAGGAAGGAGAATGGTTTGAGCCCATGAGTACTGGCCAGCTTGGACCACACAGCAAGACTCCGTATCTTAAAAAAACCAGTGTTCTAGGGGCTGGGGTTGTGGCTCAGTGGTAGAGCACTTGCCTTGCATGTGTGAGGCACTGGGTTCGATTCCCAGCACCACATAAATAAATAAAGGCATTGTGTCCACTTATAACTAAAAATATAAAACAAAACAACAAAATAAACCAACGTTCTAAAACAAAGAATCTCACCATGGAATTCCTACTCCGACACTTCAAATAGCATATATTTCTAGTGGACTGTTCTTTATGATTTCCCAATAAATATAATTTATTTGGATTAAACTCAGGGCTTCATACACAGTAGGCAAGCACTTCAACCACTGAACCACACCCCCAGCCCCTCAAACAAGTACATTTTATTTTGCGGTGCTGGGGATTAAACCCAGGGCCTTGTACTTGTGAGGTGAGCACTCTATCAACTGAGCTATATCCCCAGCCCTAACAAGTATATTTTAAAGCAGACTTTTTTCCCCTAGGAAAGACGATAGTCTCTATTACCCAATGAATAACACTTGCATGATCTATTAAGCTATTATGTAAGTAGTTAAAACTGCAGAGTATATTCAATGTTTGCTTTCCCGTTTTCCCTGCCTTTTTTCTTTTTTTTTTTTTCTATTTTGGTACCAGGGATTGAACTCAGGGGCCCTCGATCACTGGGCCACATCCCCAGCCCTATTTTGTATTTTATTTAGAGACAGGGTCTCACTGAGCTGCTCAGGGACTCACTTTTGCTGAGGCTGGTTTTGATCTCTGGATCTTCCTGCCTTAGCCTCCCCAGCCGCTGGGACTACAGGCATGTGCCACCACACCCCACCATTTTCCCTGTTTTTAAGTGTGGCAAAACTGAATGGCAGCAATAAACATCAAACTATCTATGCCTTAGAATCCAAAGTTTTGAGGATGACACATTTTCAACATAACTCACCTGTACTGTTCTTCTAGATGATTCAATGATTGCTCTATAAAACGGAAAATCACTAACATTGGTTCATTCAACACATACTGACATCCTAATGTGTACTGGGCCCTGTCTTGCTAAACAGTCTGCACACAGATTATAGATTGCAAAGTGTGGGAAGGGAAGAGATTCGGAAATTTTATTCTCTTTGAAAATGATATTCTATAAGTATTTGAAGCAGGGAGAACTTGGAAACTTTTCCTCACTCAAGACTTTCCCTCAAGGAACACCTGATAAAAAAGCTTAGGTCAATAAGCACCCATATGATTCTTGATCCAGAAACATAACAAAGCTGGAGCAACTTTTGTGCATGGCATGCCATTTCCATTCTCCCATCCACACAGAGAATAGGTTCATTTTTATTTGGTCTCATTGACTCTTATAGCTGGGAAACATCTTGGCTTCCCAACAATCTACACCTGACAGGCAAAAACGTAAGTTTTTTCCTTTTTTAAAATTTTATACCAGGGATTGAACTCAGGAGTGCTTAACCACTGAGCCACATCCCTATCCCTTTTTCTGTTTTATTTTAAGACAGGGTCTTGCTAACATTGTTTAGGGCCTACCTAAGTTGTTGAGGCTGGCTTTGAACTTGCAATCCTCCTGCCTCAGTCTCAGCAAAAACTTAAGATTTGCCACAGTGCAGATGAAATAAAACACCATGAAAGCCGGGCGTCGTGGTGCACGCCTGTAATCCAAGTGACTCGGGAGGCTGAGCCAGGAGGATCGAGAGTTCAAAGTCAGCCTCAGCAACTTAGTGAGGCCCTTAGCAACTCAGTGAGACCCTGTCTCTAAATAAAATACAAAAATAGGGCTGGGGATGTGGCTCAGTGGCCGAGTGCCCCTGAGTTCAATCCCCAGTTCCAAAAAAAAAAAAAAAAAAACACCATGAGCTCATTTTTAGGCACCTGTAGAACTAGGGGGGAAATTAGGTCTTATACTGGGTAATGATCTTTGCATCAGGGCAAATGGTAAATTTTCAAATCGCAACTCCTCTGATCAGGCAAATGGTTGGATGATGGAGATGGGCCAGGAGTCCCTCTGAAAGATGTGCATTGAAATTTCCATCTCGATCCCCTGTTGTCACCCTGTCACTCAAGGACACTGAGAGGTAATGTTGAAAGTCCTGCTGTAAGTCTTTTTTCATGTCTCATATATTTAAAGCAATATTTGTTAGCAAGCAAACCATCCAGGAATAGGAATATTTAGTAAAACAAAAGATTGTAAAAAAGGTTTTGTAAGACACAAAGCTTTCAATTAAAAAGTTATTTATTTGAAAATATTTTCTACCAGTTCTCATTCTATTTCAAATTAAATCAAGGGGTGATGTTACAAAACAACAGCTGATCAGACATGTCTGTTTAGAGGACGGTGATTACTTCATTTAGCTCGTTAGTAAAATCTTCTGAGTAGTGACATACAAATTCAACTCATTTACTTCTTCACAAAAGGTTCATAATTGGTATACAGTACTTCATACCAAAAAAATACTTTGCAAAGCCTGTCTTCATATTTCAGTTAAAGATTCATCTAATATAAAATGATACTGGCTTTAAAAAAAATCCAAGCAATGATCTGGATTTTCCTTTCTTGCAAAATTCAAGGACACTGTGATTGAGGTTTCTTTCCTGTTCACACAGTAGTTAAGAACCACCTGAGACTGAAGTGCATTTCCATTTTTTGTTTTGAGTGATTACAGGACACTGGAGACAATAGTAAGAGCACTAGAAATGCCACAGGATCCCAAGGCTTAAACAGGAGCTTTCGACAGGGTTTGAAGTTTTTACGAACTTCCAATTCATGTTCAGAATAAAGGCATTAAAAAAGGCCTCTAAGAAACATATGAAGAAAACCCTTTAGTATTTTCAGCAAAAAATACTTTGGGGAAGAACACTCACTCTCTCTCTCTCCCTCTCTCTCTGTCTCTCTGCAGTGCGAGGGATGGAACCCAGGGCCACGCACGTGCTAAGAAGGTGCTCTGCCACTGAGCTACATCTCCAGCTTGGCTCTCTCTTCTGGTGGTTCATGAAGTGAGTCTTTTCTCAACAGTTTCCTGATAAGCAACAAACCTTCTCAAATTCATCTTCACGTTGTCAAGAACACATAGCTGATCTGGACTGTATTTACCTCTCCCTTCTTTTCGTATCTGTGAAAAAGAATTTATTTATAAAGTATTTCATTTGGGGTATATTTAACCATTTTTTGAATAAGAACACTGCAAGAATTTGGCGAAACAGTTTTACTTCCAAGGTAAGTAGAATACAGTACATGAAGAATAAAGATAAATTAAAATGTACATCTTTAAAATGATAGTTACAAAAATAACCAAGTTGTACACTTTAAAAAAGTGAATTGTATGGCAAATGAATTACATCTCACCTCTAGTCGAGACCAGTGGCTTTCAAGTTTCAGTGTGTAACAACAGTATCACCTGGAAGGTCTGTTAAAAAATGGGTTGGTGGGCCATTTGCTGAGTTTCTGATGCAGAAGGTCTGGGGGTGGGGCTGAAAATCCACATTCCCAGTGAGGTACCAGGTGATGTTGGTGCTGCTGGTACCTCAAAGAGGGCGCCTTTGATAAACACTGCTCTGAAGTAGTTCTTAACAGAATGTGTGGTATTATATTTAAATGCAACTGGAGGCTAAATAGGTGCTAGTTTTTAATGCAATTGTGACCATTTTCCACTAAAGGGCTTCATATAAACAACTCTAGGCTAGGGCTGGGGATGTGACTCAGTGGGAGAGCACTTGCCTAGCATGTGTGAGGCCCTGGGTTCAATTCCCAGCACTGTTAAACACAACAACAACAACAAAACCCCCAAACTGTAGATCAGCCTTCCAGCTAACAAAAAAATTTCATTAGGGTCCTATATTGTTGAGAAAAGAAATAGTGAAACATATAATTACCACAGCAGACTAAGTAGTAAAATCAATTTGAACAACAGATTGAACAGACAGAAGCAAATGTCTAATTTAAAATCTAAAATATTGGGCTGGGGATGTAGCTCAGTGGTAAGATTCTTGCCTAGTATGTTTGAGGCCTTGGGTTTGATCCCTAGCACTATGAAAGAGAAAAAAAAAAAAACCCTAAAATATATAATGATAAATATTTGTATTTCTCAGAATTACATAATTTTAAAATTGAGATTTAGATAAAGAGATTGACTCATGATTCAACTTGTTTTTAAAATTCCTACTGGGTGGAGGTGTAGCTCAGTGGGAGAGCAGGTGCTTGCTAGCAGGAGTGAGGCTCTGGGTTCTAGAGCGTGCACACACACAGGATCCTGGCTGCTGTCCGACGATTTCCCCAAAGGTTTTTGAAATTATTTTCAACTTAAAGTTAGGCTTGTTGTTTGTGATTAAAAACAATAAATCTATAAAATGGCTAATAAAGGTAGCAGTAGCTACGTTCTCCAGGATAGGAGGACTTGGAGTTTGCCTCTTTTTCAAAAGGAAATGTTCTTAACAATGAAATCAAGATATAATGTATTGTATGATATAAAATACATTTAAAATGTACATGAAAGTGCTTTGTGAGCTATAAGCTACAGCATTTATGAATATGAAGATACCCCCTTTTTTTGCAGTACTAGGAATTGAACCTAGAGCCTCCCACATGCTAGACAAGTGTTCTACCAGCAAGCTACATCCACCATCCTTTTGAAAAACAAGCTTTTTTGAGCTAGGGTCTTGCCAAGCTGCCCACACTGGCCTCAAACTTGGCAATCCTCCTGCCTCAGCCTCCCAAGTAGCTGGGGGTACAGGTGTGTGCCACTGCTCCTAGCTATATAAAGTACTTTTAACATTACTAAAGTGTTAAAGAAATGAGGAACTTGTCAGATGTCATTCTGGCTCCAATTACAGTGATTCAACAGTCACTGTGGAGCTATGACTCAGTCAAGAAACATTTCACAAAGTACTGGGGATGAACTGCAATGTTAATCACTGAGATTTACAGGAATCCGACAGGCACAGGCCTCTAAATTGCATGGTGCTAACTACATACACCCTCTTTCCCAGGGAATGCTGAGACCCATGCACTTATAAATAAAACAGCTACAAACCTTCATTTTGAAGACTGGTTGGAATTCTTTCAGAGTTGATAACAAATTAATTTGAACTGAGGCTTTTTCAGCTTCTTCACCATCTGCAAAAACATCAAAGAGAGCATCCAAAGCTTCTCCTGCTACCACAAGGGAAGGATCTTTGGTGGCAACCTCAAGTAGAAAGCACCCAATGGTCTGGAAACAACAAACACATTACAACATGACTAAGGTCAGTCTCTAAAATGAATGCTCACTTCAAATGTGGCAATAATTCATACATGCTATCTTATGTAAAAATGTCAAGGGGGAAATGAAAACTTTTAAAGGACCAAACACTTGAAAAAAACTTATAAATATACCAAATATAACACCAGCAAGATAAACTAAACCTATTATAGTTTATGTTCCTAAGTAAAGTGAATTAAGATCCATAAATTAAGATCCATATGAAAAATTGATTTTGGAAATCATTAAATTTCCTCCCTCTCTCCTTCAAACAGGATTCTCTAGGGTGTTAAAATACATGGAAATCTTACCTGTAATGAAAAAAATCTGCTTTTAAAAGTATGTGAAAAACAGTAGGATGATTACAAATGAACAAAAACGCAACTCTTCATCTCATTTTGCTGTATTTACTGTTTGACTTTCAGAATCCACTCTTTCCTTCTCCTCCCACAATTAGCTGGCTAATGAACAGACCATTCCCAATCTGCAAAGAACTGCTTCAAGGTAACCTCACTTTGGCTTCTCTGCATCACTCCTTATGCCTCAAGGGTGATGTGCAATCCAGTTTTATGGGGAGGGAACACAAAAGCTCAGAACACTGAGTCCCAAGTCCAGTTGCACCATAAGTAACCAGGTGACTGCTGGACAGTCAGTTAACCTCTCCAGGCTTCAGTTTTCTCATCTAAATATACAAGGTCTACTAATCTCTAAGATAGTGTTTAGATGTCATATTCTAGAATGTAACACAAAGCACACAGAACAACCTATGAAGAGGTCTTATTAAAAACAATTCATATGAACTGAATTCAGTTTTAGCTCTAACTTCCAGGAAATACATAGGATACAGAAAGAAGCCTAATCCCATGAAAAACAACCAGATGAATCCAGAAGGCTGAACACTGTATGGACAACTGATCCAGCAGCTGAGAACAGATGGTGCTGGGAGAACTGTTCTGGATTGAGAGAGACAGAGAAGATCCCAAACCAAACATAACTTGTGGAATTTACTGGTTCAAACAAACTAAATAGGTATCTCTGAGACAATTGGAAAATTATGAACATGGGCCAGATATTAGACATATTAAGAAATAACTGTTAACTGTATAAGATATGATAATGGCAGTTATATAAGAAATTACCCCTATTTTTAAGAGATGCTCACTGAACCAGAGAGCATCTTGCTGGATATGTTAAAGTAAATTAAAGACAATGTGATTGTCTTTAATCTACTTTAACATATCCAGCAAAGAAACTATGTGATGTGCACAGAATTGAATATTAACTGTTAAATCTGCCATGGGCACACAATTCATTGTACTTTTTCTTTACCCCCTTCCCCCCTATTTATTTGGAAACATGACTAAATAAGAACATTTCAAAACCTTATATTTGAGAAAAACTTGCTGTTCCACTAGAGTGGACCTTGGCAAGCGGTCTTATGGTGAGGGAGCAAGCCCACATCCACACTTCATCTGTATGTTGCACACGCATGCCACGCAGCCATGCTCTCTCTCACGTGTGTGCACATTCATCAAGATACTGAAGAGGCAAATGGGGGAACTGGATATTTAGGAGTAGAGGTCAATCTTTTCATGATATACTTTTGCACTTTTTTTGAAATTTCTTGCTAAGCGCATGTATCATTTTTTCGAAAGGATGCTTAAAATAATTAGTCATCACTATAAAGTTGTTAGCAGGTAAAGAGGTGCTTTATAATATATGGTTTATTAACTATCAGCACTCCAGCAGTTAGTACAATGAAAGGTTATTTCACTACTGTTGACCTTTGAGTCACAGTGATGCGTACCTCCAGCAGTGCAGTTCTTGAGCAACTGCATGGAGACCAGTGCTGAACGCAAACTTGTCCAGTGAATTCCTAATAGACTTGCACTATGTGAGTTGCAGCTTATAATTTGTGGAGTGATTAATTACTTGGATTTCTCAGAAACGTATTGGGTGGATTTTCATCAGCAGGAGAATATAACATGCAAACCCACAGCAAAGGCAAACAGCATCTTTAAAAATTCTGCATTTGGTCTTTCACTGAAGACAAATTTATTTCTGAAAATGTATTTCCAAAGTTAAATGAGAAAATGAGGCCCAACATTTTATGTACCTAGTTAATACATGTAGTTAGAGCAAGTTAAAGGGCACGTTCTAATAATATAACTTAGCAACTTCCTAATATGATATCTTCTTATCATGCTCACAGAAGTTTTAGAAAATTCTAGACCAATGGTTATGCTTCTCCCATTTCTAATTTTTTAGGTTAGAAGCAAATTGTTTTACCTTAAGAGTTTCAAGTGTACCAGCTTCTTTGGAGAGGACGCTGCCCGTGATTCCTAAAATGCTAACGACGTTCACTCTGACCCCGACGTTACTACTGTGAATGCCTGCCTTGCACAACGTCATCAGCTGATCGGGGGTCATGCACTGTTGGGAGAGCAGAGGAGAGTGTTTACAGTGTTAAACTCCACCAATTCCAGTAGCAAGGGAAGGCAGGACTGATGAGCATCCCTTCTATAGCTGCATGGTGCTGAGAGGGTAGAAATGCCTGGCAGAGAAGTTATTATTCTAATTATTCCCAAATACGGCTAGCAACTCTGAACTAAGACAAAGTTCACTCATGCCACTGTCGTTATCCAATCTACAAAAGGGGCTTCAGGTTCTGTTTCAATTGAAGACGTTCATTCCAGATGTACACAGACTGAGATCCTAATTTCTATTTAATATTGATTAAATATTAATTTAAAGGTTTTGAAAGTACAACAGAATCATGTAGGTTTTAAAAACTAGGCCGAACTTATACAAGGTAAGAACTTTGATGCTTTGTCATACTGTATTGAAGACTATATATTACATAGTGCTTCTACCAAGTGTGGTAATTTTCAGTTTAATTAATTTATTTTTTTTTTAGTACTGAGAACTGAACCCAGGGGTGCTCTACAACTGAGCTACATGTCCAGTCCTTTTTATTTTTTATTTCTAAATTGCCCAGGCTGGTCTTGAACTTGTGATCCTCCTGCCTCAGCCTCCCAAGTTGCTGGGATTACAGATATGCACCATTGTGCCTAGGAGTTAAATCTAACATGAGCACACATTTTGGCACAAGTACCATGAAAGAGTGTGACTGTCAGGATACCAGATTATTTCTTATAAGAAGCAGTACAGTGTGGTGATGAAGAGTTGGATCTGGAGTCAGACATCCTGGGCTCAAATCCTAGCTTCAGTCCCACTTGGCAGTCCATTTTCCCATCAGTAAAATGGGGATGATAAAAGTGTCCATCACAGTGTGACAGGGGTTAAATAATGCACATTAAACACTCACTAGTTATTATTTATAGAAATACCAAATAATTCTAAAATCTCAACTCACTTCTCAATCATCTGCATGGCTTCTGCCTACTCTAAAGGTAAGAGACAACGTGCCAGCTTGCTCAGAAAATACTATAAGACAAAGACTGCATGCACTATGGGATTCCTCAGAGCTTGGATGAGGGTGCTGTGAATCATAAAGACAAGCTGCACCATGACCAGGTGATTCATAAAGAAGCTACGGAATGTGTACAAACCAACAAGGTAAAGAATGGGACAGGAAGCAGGAAAGCTGAATTCCAGATTTGGTGCTGTCACTCAGCAAACCTTGTAAAGCACAGGAAAGTCAGGGTTCTTCTGGTTTGAACACTTTATGCTCATGCACAGTATACAACCATTATAGTTTAAATATGAGATGTTCCCAAAAGCTCATATGTAAGACAATGCAAGAAAACTTTAGAGGTGAAATCATTGGGTTATGAGCATTTTAACCTAATCAGTGCATTAATCCCCTGATAGAGATTAACTGGGTGGTAACTTGAGGCACGTAAGGTATGTCTGGAGGAGGTGAGTCATTGGACGCTTGCCTTTGGGGTTTATATTTTGTCCATGGTGAGGGGAGTCTCTCTCTCTCTGCTTCCTGGTACCATGTTCTGAGCCACTTTCCTCCACCACATTCTTCTGCCATGATGTTCTGCCACACTTTGGGCTCAGAAGAATGGAGCCAACAGTCCATGGACTGAGACCTCTGAAACCAGGCGTGCCAAATAAACTTCCTCCTCTAAAATTGTTCTTGTCAGGTCTTTTGGTCACAGCAGTGAAAAAACTGACTAAAACCATTAACTGAGCATAAACTGAGTAATTTTTTTAAATCATCAGATGAATCCAGTAAAATCACACCTGTATACTATGAAAAAAATCAATAAAAACACCTGTATTCCTAGTAGGCCCTACAGTGTAAGGTTAGTTGATCCCCACCAAAAGCCATATGGCAGGCTGTGTATTATTAACATTTCCATTTTATAAAAAGTGATGGCCCAAAATTATGTTCTTGAAAAAAATCCTCGAATATACAAAGAAACCTTTTTAAATGATAAAGAATATAAGTTAACGTGAAATCAATAGCACCTGTTATATTTAACAGTAAAACATCATTTAAACTCTGATAAGGTTTGAGAAGCACTGCTCCAGAGGGTGGCTTTAGAGGGATCCAGGTAGGACCAAAGACAAGGTCATGGGAGAAAAGGAGTCCCCAGAGCTGCACTATCAGGAGAATCAGCTAAGCATAGATGGAAGTCACCTGGGATTACAATGAACAGTGCCCACCAGCAAGAATCTCCAAGGTGAGAACTGTGCTCTAGGGGACGGAATATGACTATAACCAGAAGAAGTGGGAGAAGTGGGAACTGTGACCAGTGACAGGGTAATAACCAGAGGACCTAAAAGAGAGGAAGAACAGTTAAGAACAGTGGTTCTTGAAGGTTAGCACACATGAGGATCACTGGAAACAGGTTAGAACAGAGGTTGATAGGCCCTTCCTTCAAGCTTCTATTTCAGTTCAGACTCTAGAACTTGCCCTTACACACAAAAAATAAAAAGCACCAACCTCACTGAAAAATGGGCAAAAGACAGAAAAAGAAGTGCAAAGGTCCTAAAGCCCAGGAAAAGAAGTGCAAAGGTCCTAAAGCACAGGAAAACACATTCAACTTCTTCATTATCCCAGTGAGAGATGCAAATTAAAATTGAGATATAATTTCTCATCTTTCAAACAGGTGAAAATCCAGCATTCTGACAACTCAGTGCTGGTAAGGCTATGGCAAGTTGGGTATGCCCAAATATTGCTGCTGGGGGCACAAAAATGGCTTACACCATAAGGAAGGGCTGTGGCAATACCTACCCCAGTTACAAACCCATCTGTTCGCTCATCAGCAAGCCCACTTCTAAACTCTACCCCAAAGACACAATGGCAAAATAATATGCACAAGGCCTAGGCATGGTGGCTCTTCTTGTAATAGCAAATGAATGGAAACAACTCAAATGTCTATCAAGGGGAGACAGGACGAATGAACATGGAACATCTAACACTGTGCAGTATTATAAAGTTGTAAAGAAGAAATGAGGAGTGGGGTTGTGGCTCAGTGGTAGAGCACTAGCCTAGCATGTGTGAGGCACTGGGTTCGATTCTCAGCACCTCATATATAAATAAATAAAAATAAAGGTCCATTAACAACTAAAAAATTTTAAACAAAGAAATGAGAAAAACCTATATCATAATGATAAAGAAGAAAATAAAAGAAATGTCAGTATACAAGCACCACCTTGAAGAAAAGAGGTGAGAAATACATACCTTCTTAATAAGCAAAAAAATCAAGGTATTTTTAAAACAGCCCAGAATGATAAAGACTAAAAAGGTAGTGTGGTGTTAAGCACACAATACTGCGCACCCATCACCGCTGTTCAGCTCTACCATTTTCTCACCTTCTAAACTGAAACTAAACCCACTGAACACTGACTCTATCCTGCCCCACTCTCTAGTAACCACTATTTTACTTTCTTGTCAATGATTAGCTAGTCTGGGTACCTCATAGAAGAACACTCACATAGTATTTTTCTTTTTGTAATTGATGTGCTTATTTTTTTTTTAAATCTTCAAGGTTTATCCATGATATACATGATATAACAGAGCATATATCTGAATTTTACTACTCCTGATTTTTTTTTTTTCACTTGCAGTACTGGTGATTAAATCCAGGGACGTTCTACCACCAAGTTACACCCCCAAACTTTTTACTTTAAAAAAATTTTGAGATGGGGTCTCCCTAAATTGCCACGGCTGGCCTCAAACTTGCAATCTTCCTCTCTCAGCCTTTGGATTTGCTGGGTTTACAGGCATGGGTCACCATGCTGGGCTTCTATAACTTCTTAATCCATTATGTCCCATTGTCCTATACATAGGACATCAACTTCCACAATTTTATTGAACACCTATAAAACTGCACAACTTAGGTTTTTATATTTTATAGGTATCCTATATATAGAATGATGGGAAATAATAAAAGTGAATATTACATTGTATGTATATAACATCTTTCTCTGAATGTATCTTGTTTCACAATTTTAACTCTGAAATCATGTAAATATGTAATTAAAAAAGAAAAAATAAAGCTAACAAAAAAGTAATTCCTTAAAAAAAAAAAAAGGTGATTCCTTTTTGCTGGGTAAAGTGGTACATGTCTATAATTCCAGCTACTTGAGAGACTGAAGCAGGAGAATTGCAAGTTCAAGGCCAGCCTAGGCAACTTAAATGAAACCCTGTCTCAAAATGAAAAAAAAAAAAGGGCTGGCGATGTAGCTCAGTGGTAGAACATGCCTCGCTTAATCCCCTGTGCCACCCATACACATACACACACACTTTTAAAAGTGAAAACTACAGCTAACTTTATTACAAGCATATACAGAATTCTTTCAAGCAACTTTAAAACACAGTAATCTAGGGGTGGGAAGACAGTCCAGAGGTTCAGCATTTTCATAGCAGGAACAAGGCTTTGGGTTCAATTCCGAGCACTGCCAACATGTGTACGGTACACACACACACACACACACACACACGCACGCACGCACACTCATATTAAGCAAAAACACCATATTCTCCTTCTTTAATCTAGAAATATGAGTGTGAACTTTATTTTGCTCTTCCTAAAACATACCTAGTTCAACAAAAAGGCCTAGAAGCAATGACAACATGGTGGCCATAAACTCTCCAAAATTCAGTTTTCCACTAAAGAAATCAGAGCTTTTAGAAGAAATATTTCCAAGTTTTAAGCAGGAAAATCACAAGTTGAGCCTGGGACATCTTCTTTAACTTGAAAAGCAAAAATTGATAAGGAAAAAAAAAAATCTAGGGTTTGGATGGAGAATCCATGTTAAAGAGACACAGAAATCAATCTGAAGGGATTCCTACTATGTAAAGATGGGTTGGTTTCTGCAAAAAAGAAAGAAATATAAATCCATACTTTGAAAACCCTGAGCTCACAATGATACTAAAAAAGAAGCATATGTGAAGGCCTGGGTTCAGTCCCTAACATGCACCCACACACAAAGATAAAGAGAAAAAAAAGAAAGAAACTTTGCTGGTCATGTTTAGTGTGCTAAAGCATCCATTCACCACTCTGGAAAAAAGGGTCAGGGGTCAATCATTTATTTATTTTTTTTGTACAAACTATTTCAAAGTTACTAAATAACTGGTAAGACAGAAATTTCTTATTTATAGAAGAATCCCAGCTAATATATGTGAAAGGAAGGACAAAATTAGGATATCTCCACTTTGTAACCCCTAATAAAATAATCTAGGCAACTATTATCACTGGTTACGAAAAACATTAAGTGACTCCACTAATTAATCTTAAAATTTCTATCTTGGGACATTATATGATAACTTTTTGAGGCTGAGTAATGGTACATGTGGCTTCAGAGAATTTGTCTGCTTGTAGGAATGTCTGAAAATTTCCTTAATAAAAAGTAATAAATAACATGACAAAGAGTATTGATAGATCACTGTAGAGGGTCAGGAGGAGACGCCTAAAAATTTCTGTAATAAAATATTTTTAAAGGAGTTGGGTATAGTGGTATATGCTTATAACTCCAGCTACCTGAGAGGCTGAGACAGGTGAATTGCAAAGTTTGAGGCCAGCCTGGGCAAGTTAGGCCCTGTCTCAAAACAAAAAAATAAGAAGGGTTGGAGATATAGTTCAGTGGTACAGCACTTGCCTAGATGCATAAGATTCTGGTTAAAACCATAATACCCAAAAAAGGAAAAAAAAAAAAAAAGCCACTGGTATTCAGAAAAAATATTTGCAACATATATATCCAATAAGAGCTTGTATCAATAAAAAAGCATCTGTGTGTGTTGCTCACAGAGGGAGAGTTTCACTTTCTATTTCAAGCATTTCTGTTTTCTTTTTACAAAGACCATGCATTACTCCTGTAATAGAAATAAGCATTCTTTTTTTTTTTTTTTTGGCAGTCCTGGGCATTGAACCCAGGGTCTTGTGCTTGCAAGGCAAACACTCTACCAACTGAGCTATATCCCCAACCTGAAATAAGCACTTTTTAAAAAATTAATTTTACTTTCACAATACAGAATCTTTTCAAGTTTCACATAAAATAGCTTAAAACTTTAAAATTTTTTTTTTTTAGTTGTAGATGGACACAATGTCTTTATTTGTGTATTTATTTATTTTCATGTGGTGCGGAGGATCGAACCCAGAGCCTCACATATGCTGGGCAAGCGCGCTACCACTGAGCCACAAAAAGCTTAAACCTCTTACCTGAGGAATGTTCTTGGAGGCCATTGTTTGCAAGAGGGCCCGCAAGGCACTGCTTATGGCTTCTAGAAAGTCAGCATGTTTAGCGAAATCTAAAACACAAACAAAACGCAGAGATAAAATGTAAGTCACTCTCCCTCCAAGGCAAGCCATTTTGTAGAAAAAGAAACAGGATCAAAACAGAGCAGGTTAAATATTCACCTGCTACTATTAATAATAATATTCTTGGTATTTAAGCCCAGATGAACAATGACCGTGGAAAGTCACAGCAAGGGTGTGTCCCACAGATGGTCGACTTGTGGCTCTAGGTTTCATGTGACCCACACTCGGGCACATGATGAGCCTAAGCCAGTGCTGTGGACTGAGTCCAGCCTTCGCAGAGTCCATCACGGTGCTGGGCACACCTGTGGTACAGTCACGTCCCAAACCAGGTGCTTCCTTGTCCACTGAGTCCACCGCAGAGGGAAGAAGTGGTGCTGCGCAGGGCCAGGCTCCCCCTGCCTGGACTTCACAGACCCAGCCTCCCCTTCCCACTCTTGCTCCTTTGTCACCACTCTTTTCTAACTGTCCCTTCTTCTCATGCAGGATAAACCCAAGAGCAGCCACAAACAACTGTGCCAACACAGTCATACGCAGGGCCAGTGAGGGTCGCCCAAGTAAGCTGGCTCCCTGATCCCTTTGGTGGGAAGGGAAAGCAATTCACTTGGTGTTGTAGACTGAACTTTGCAAAAAGGGCCACAGCAGTATTTCCAGTTCTGCATGATCTTCTGGAACCTTGCCATTTCCGATAAAGATGTGGAGTCTGTTTCTCCACTCGTTGAATCTGGGTGGGACTCTGTGACTTCTCGACAAATGAAACATACAAATGACAGGCTAGGGCATAAAAGCAAATGACGCGTGCGTGTCAGATGAAAATCATTTACTTTTATGACCTTTTTCTCCCTCAACTCTAGCCCTTGGAGCTGGGCCATCATGTTGTGAAGAAGCGTGGGTCACGTGAAGGGGTCACGTGTGGGTGTTCTGCCTGCAGTTCCAGCACCAATTTTCAGATGAGTGAACAAAACTTCAGATGATGCTGACTCTGAGCCCTCAAGGTTTCCAGCAGAGGCCCTAGATTAGTATTTCTCAATCTCGGCACTACTGATACTCTGGACAAGATCATTAATGCTCTGTCATGTTGGTATAGGGGTCTTCTGCGCATTGTAGGAAGTTTATCGCATCCCTTGACTAAATGGTTTAGATGCCACCAGCAACTTCCAAGTTGTAACAATCCAAAATACCTCCAGACATTGCTAAATGTCCCTGCAGGTGAGGATGCAAAATTGTCTCTGTTGAGAATCACTGCCTCAGACATCATAGAGACAATGTCCTCTGTACCCTGTCGAAATCGGTGACTGAGAGAAACTATGAAATAACAATTAGTTGTTTGATTTTTTTGAGTCAGGATCTCACTATGTTGCCCATGCTGGTCTTGAACTCATGGGCCACCACACCCAGCTGATTATTGTTGTTTTTAAGTCACAGCATTTTGGGGTATCTTATGTATAATTTGCACTTTATCTAGATTAAGGAAAATGCTTGGGCAATTTTTACTTAGTTCATACTTTTGGCCAAATATCCAAATTTGGGGAAGGCACTTTAAACCACTCTACTTTTCAGCTGAATTTTCAGTAAAAGGTCAACAGATGTGGCATTGTCAGAGAAATTAAGTAAATGTCAAAACTTAACCAAGGGGTAATTCAAGATGTCTTGCCCCTCAAGAATGCTGTACAATACCTAAGAATTTGTAGCACGTCTAAATGTAGGTAAATAATCAACCTACAAGTAATCAAGAAGCAAATTATATTTGTGAATTTTCAAGACTTACTTTCAATATGCTGATACAGAAAATGCATCCCAGATGGGATAGCACCATTCTAACCATAACAAAAAATAGCTTTCCAATTATCAAAATCTGGGAAAACAGAAAATCCTAAATGATTTTAGAACTCATATAACGGAGCAAAACTGACAGACTGACCCAATGCGAAGACATAAGACAGCTAAATATCTGATGTTTTGAAAATCAACAGCTTATAATGAAGGAGACAAAGATACTACTAAAAACTCTCTTTTTATCCTTCACATTAGCCACAAACATAATGTAGGTATGTACAGAGGATCACAAATGTCATAACTAGTCAGGACTGAATTCTGTATTTTAGCATTAAAAATAGAACAACTTAGGGGCTGGGCTGTTGCTCAGTGGAAGAGCACTTGCCTAGCATAAGGCCCTGGGTTTGATCCTCAGCACAGCAAAAACAAGATCCAAAGCAAAAGTTAAAACAAGTTAGATAGAGCTATATGAACCTCATACCTTTAACTCTAACTAGAGAAATTTAGCCTATCCTCCCCACCAAAAATTCTCCAATAACAGTTTACTCTATTTACACAGAATTTATAGGATTACATTATTTAATAAATCCCAAACATTTAGAAGGACTACATTAAAATATCATTTCTCAATACTGCAAAAGTGATTTTTTAAAATAAAATTTCATTCTAAGAAAATTTACTGCTATTCCAAAACAAGTAACAACTATTATAATTTATTTGTTTGTTTTTGATACCAGGGATTGAATCCAGGAGCGTTTAATAACTTAGCCATATTCCCAGGCCTTTTTAATATTTTTATAAGAAACAGGGTCTCACAAATTGCTGAGTACCTCACTAAGTTGCCGAGGCTGGCCTTGAACTTGTGATCCTTCTGCCTTAGCCTCCTGAGTTGCTGGGATCATAGGCATGCATCACCACATCCAGTTCTATGATTATTTTTGAAGCACTTCTTAACTCCATTTCTCTGAACACCAATGTTAGATACAAAAGCCACAGAGAAGATACAAGGATAGACCCTAAGCAATGTGGACAGTCCAGAGACATTTTAATGGCAATTTTTCCCCAGCAAACCCTTTCATCCATGGGAGGTCAATTAAGATAACAAATCACTGGAAATAACAGAGCCCACATCATTAGATAGAGAGTTTTCCAAAACTACTGCTGTGATAGTGACCTGCAGTAGATGATTTCTATAAAAATAACATCATAGTTCTCAGGAAACATTAAAATGTTCTTAACCGAGCAGCACGTCACAGTTCTGAACCATTTTTTAAAAAAATGATTATGTCAAGAATAGCCATGAAACTGGAATTAATTTAAGATCAAAGTGCTTAGTTATATTTTCCCACAATTCAGAAACATTCCCTTCTTTCTCCAGGACTCAGTTTGGTATGGTTTTCCTGTGATCTCTGCAGTAATGAATGTGCAGCACCAGTGAGTGCAAGCAGCCAGACGAGCTGGGAGAAAGGCATCTAAGTGCTCCTGTATGGCTGAGGCAGAGAACAGGTACCTCCGCTTCACACGGAATAAACTCCTCCTGCTGGCTGGGGATGGGACTGTGGCACCTCGACTGGACTGAGAAATGGCTTGAAGGCAAGAGATGGGCAGCTTGTAGATCTAGGGTTGGGCAGGGCTTGGAAGCAGTAAAAGTCTTGGGTACGTCCTGTTCACCTGAGGCCCTGGCTGTGGACTTCCCTATTCAGCCCTGGCCCCTGCCTCAGACGGTGAGAATGGGTGGATGGTTGTGGGCACCAGCAGTACAGGTTCCTCCTTCCACCCCACAGGGCATCCATCTTGCTGGACTGATGGGAGCCAGAATGCCAGCAAAGGCCAGTGAAAGCTTTCCCTACCACGTGCAAGGTTTCTATGAAGGTTGGGAGAGAAATACAAAGCTACGGTCATTGCTGGGCCTGCTGAGGGTGACAAGCCACCTCTATTCTCCACGGCTCAGGTGGACTGTCTGAGCTCCTACAGCTTAATGTGATCGAATTAAAATGTATTTCTGGTCTGGGGATATAGCTCAGCGGGTAGAGTGCCTGCCTCGCAAGCACAAGGCCCTGGGTTCGATCCCCAGCAACCCCCCCCCCCCCCAAAAAAAGTATTTCTACTAAAATAAATTATCAAAATATGTTAAAAGAACATGTATCAAATCCTGTACAGACAGGTCATTTGAAAAAACCAGTCAGGCGTGGTGGTGCATGCCTGTAATTCCAGTGACTGGGGAGGCTAAGGCAGGAGGATCACAAATTCAAAATCAGTCTCAGCAACTTAGTGAGACCCTGTCTCAAAATAAAAAGGTAAAAAGGGTTGGGGATGTGGCTCAGTGGTTAAGTGTCCACGGGTTCAATCCTCAGTATGAACAAACAAACAAAAACAATAAGGGAGTTGTACAGAATCTGTCCTGGTCCCTAAGGGCTACACAATTCATTATTGGACCAGTTAAACTCTACTAACTTTAAAACAAAACAAAACAAAAAAAAAAGTGTCATGGGCTGGGGATTTTTCTCAGTGATAGAGTGCTTGCCCAGCACATGCAAGGCCGTAGTACAAACAAAAATAAAAATAAAAATAAAAATAACTATGGTATGTTATCCTGTCTAGGTTTCTGAGTACAAATGAAATTAATCCATTAACAGAGACCTGTAACTTAAAAGATTCAACTCCTACTCTGCAAAAATGTTTGGAGAAAGATACGTGTTAGATAAAAGCTACGGGTAGAGCTATGTATGATTTTATATCATTTTCCACCCCTTTCCTTTCCAAATCTATCAGATCTCCAAAGAATCTCTCTGGAAGCAAATATAAGAAACTGGTGACGATTCTGGCAGAGGAACTGCCTGGGACAAAAGAGTGACACTGTCCACTTTACATCCTCTAACAATTTTTGAATTTTGTTCTGCATACAATATATGTATTACCCAAATTTAAATTCTTACAATTAAGAAAAAAAATAATAAAGAATTACCAAGATTTCTTAATGAGGACCTGATGTTATTTGTGATTTCAGCTTTAACTGTTCTGAATGTAACTGGATGCAAATAATTTTAATAAGAAAGAAAAACACACCCTGCACACCTGCTGTTTTGACTTTGTACCACTGGCGACTATAAACACACGACAGCCAGTGACCGGAAAGGTTTCTGCAGGATTGATGATAAACAATACACAACCACAAAGTCCACATGTCTGCCCCTTAAAACTTCTGCTCTCTCCAAGCAGTATTTCCCATAAAGTTCTAAATATTTACCTGGCTGAGAAAAAAGAAGTTGTGACAGGTGCTGTGCGAGTGTCTGAAGGGCTGGGGGTCCTCCTAGGTGGTCCACATCCAGGAGGGACACCAGACTCTGAAGACACACGAGGGCTCTACACTGTATAGTGTTCATTCTGAAAAGGAAGAGAAATGATGCTGTCTCTTTAAAATGTACCCATCAGAATTCAGTGTTAACTTAACCTAAGCTTCAGGGTCTGACTGGGAATATCTGTAAGTACAAGAGGGTTCGTGGGAGGTCGCAAAGAATTGTAAGGTAGACTGTGAATCCATCAATCAAATTGCTCATGCACAAAAGGGTTCTGATGTACACCTCATTTCCTGAGCCATAAGGAACTTCTGGGTCTTGGGAGGAGTTATCATGTTTTTTCGGGGTTTTTTTAGCATTATTTATTTAGTATTTCAACATTTCACATAATGACCAACATTTTTGAAAATAGAAAAGTTCTTACTTTCTAATCAAAGGTTTCCAAGTAGGGTTCCTAGAACATATGTCAACTGCAACACTGTTTGGAAAGGCAGTTTTCTCAAAAACCTAGATTTAAAAAAGGCAGTAGGGTAAAGGTCAGAAAGTAATCACCTTCGACATGATTTCTTTTTTTTTTTTTTTAAGAAATGTTTAAATTTTTTAAAATTTTTAAAAATTTTATTTGTCCTAATTAGTCATACATAGCAGCAGAATGCATTTATACATTTTGATAGATTACACATAAATAGGAGTGTTACCTCCCATTCTTCTGGTTATACATACTGCAGGATCACACCAGTCACGCAGTCAAACATGCACATGAGGTAATAATGTCTGTTTCACATGATTTCTTTATAAAATGTCTACTATAACTTCCAAGTGAAATGTTCAGGTGTGATCTAGAAAGAATGATCTTCTGGCCTATTTCCAGGCCTGTTGGATCTGTTTTATGACCCAAACGGTACCATCACCTGCAAGCTGGACCTGTGTGCTTTACTTGTTTTGTACACAGAATGGAGAGCTTTCTTTAGCCTTCCCCACACTCCGTCATGAACCTAGAATGAAAGCAGGTTACCTTCTTTGGGATGAGACAGTTGGTGAGAGCGGTGTGAGTCTCATGGGAGAGGCAGAGTGGGGATAGCAGCTGCCCACCACACTCGCTGAAGGAATTCTCCATGAAGGCATCACTCTCGTCGCTGCTGGAAAGCTCTTCCCACTCATCATCAGAGGGATCTAGGAAAAGTGCAAACCACATGTAGCTGGGATGCTAAAGGAAATCCCCATGGAAGCTGCCCTCGGCCCAGGGGAAAGGTCTACATGTAAACTGGGAGCAAACCTTCACAGCAGCACATGTTGACAACGATTTCCAGAGCCGTCTGCTGAGCCGTCAGCACCGCTACGGTTTCTCTCAGTTCCTTATCAGTGGGCTTAAAAAAAGGAGAGGGGATGGCAAATTATTTTTGCATGAATTTTCTTAGTTAAAGCCTACTAGAAGATTTTTGTACTTGGATTGGTGCGTATGGGGGTGGGGTTGGTAGAAGAAAAGCTATGAAGTGCACGAAGTACAAATAAGCATTATAATTCCTTTTGGCATGGTCAAGCATGCCACTGTTAACTGGGATTCCATCTATCTGCATGGTTATTCTCTAAAGCGTTGCTTAGTGAGCTGGAGAGAACAGATAGGTATTCAGGAATTTTGAACTAAATTCACCCTGAAACTTAATCTAATATGTTAAGAAGTCAAACATACTAATATTAAAACAAAAGTTCATTTCAGACACTAGGCACTTAAACACTGCAAACCAGCTTTAAGACACTGACTTCCTCTTGAAAGACTGCACTAATAAACACTGCTAACAAGTCCTTATATGACAAACAGAGCTTTGCTGAGCAGCACATAGGCTTCCTTCCTGGCTATTTTTGGAAGATGAAAATAAATATTCCTTTAAGATTGAGAAAGGGCCGGGCATGGTGGCACATGCCTGTAATCCCAGCAGCTCGGGAGGCTGAGGCAGGAGGATCTCGGGTTCAAAGCCAGCCTCAGTACGGGCAAGCTGCTAAGCAACTCAGTGAGACTCTGTCTCTAAATAAAATATAAAACAGGGCTGGGGATGTGGCTCAGTGGGCGAGTGCCCTGGGTTCCATCCCCGGTTCCAAAAAAAAAAAAAAAGATTGAGAAAGGAGGAGGACATTTGTCTCTGAAAACATATAGCATTAATTTAATTTCATCAATTAATATTTCTTAAAATGAGTACTTAAATTTATATACTTATATTTATATGATCTAAATTCTTAAATCACCAATGGAAAAGTGAAATAGACACAATAATATTCCAAAAGACCACATCCACTAAAAACAATGTATATTTTATTGTCTAAATGTTTCCAATTTCATCAGTGTTGTAATCATCTTCTTCATGACTGTACAAACTTCCATTAAATGGATACACTGTGATTCACTAAGCATTCCACTAGCACTGAATATTTCAGATTACAATAGCTCTTCATATTCTCAGTTCTCCCTCTGAAGATTTAACCAAATTTGTCCTTTTCTCTCTCTCTCTCTCTCCCCTTCCCTCCCTCCTTCCCTCCATCAGATTCTTACTATGCTGCCTGGGTCCAACTGATCCCCTTGCCTTAGCCTCCTAAATAGCTGGGACTACAGGCACATGCCATTGTGCCTTCTTAACCAACTTTGGATCAAAAATATTTGGGGAAAAAACTGTACCACACTGAACATGTACAGACTTTTTCCTTGTCATTATTCCCTAAACAACAGAACATAACAATTATTTACACTGTATTGAGTGGTACAAGTAATCTAGGGGATACGCATAGGTTGTGTGCCACTATGATGCCATTTTATATACACGACTTGAGCATCTGAGGATTTTGAAATCCAAGCAGGGTCCTGGAACCGACCCCTGTGGATATGGATGGCCAAATGTACTTGATATTGTAATTCCTCAGATGTACTAGGTCCAAGGGTAAAAACACATTGATAAGTCCTATGACACCATCCCATTTTCCTTTCCAGAATGCTCCCATTCATTTAAAACCTCACTAACAACTTTTTTGTCCAAGAATTTAACTGCAACTTTGAACTCTGTTTTTTTTTTTGTTTGTTTGTTTGTTTTTTTTTTTGGTACTGGGGATTGAACCCAGGGGCACTCCACCACTGAGCCACATCCCCAGCCCTATTCTGTATTTTATTTAGAGACAGGGTCTCACTGAGTTTTTTAGGGCCTCGCAAAGTTGCTGAGGCTGGCTTTGAACTCGCGATCCTCCTGCCTCAACCTCCCAAGTGCTGGGATTACAGGTGTAAGCCACCGTGTCTGGCTTGAACTATGTTCTTTTAAAGAAGGGAGAGGGTCAGGCAGGGTGGCACACACCTGCAATTCCAGTTGCTCAGGAAGCTGAGGCAGAAGGACTGCAAGTTTGAGGACAACCTAGGCCACTTAGTGAGATCTTGTCTCAAAGAAATTTTTTAAAAAAGGTCTGGGGATGTAGCTCAGTAACAAGAGTGCTTTTCTAGCACCTGCAAGTCCCCAAATTCAATCCCAACAGCACATTCACACACACACACACACAAAGCAGCAATTTTCTCATTTAGTGGATGTAACTCATAAATTCCTACATTTGCATTCCATTTATTACTATTAACGGCATATAAAAATCTTTCCTCTTTGCTTTGTGTGTGTGATACTCAACTAAACAAACCTTTATCAGAGTAGACTCAAGCTAAAAGAAACATGTTGCTCTGTTCTCAAGCACTTAAAATGCCTGAAGATCAGGCTCAGAAGGAAATTAGGTTCCACTTTATATAACTGCTGCGCAGAACATTTCTCTGCTTCTCATTGTTATCAAGCTGACACAAAGAATCAATCGAGATGAAATGTTATGACATCTGAGATTTGCTTCCAAGTAATCACAGAGAAAGGAGAGAGCAAGTGGGAAACAGACAAAAGCAAACAGACTACAACAAGACAGATGATAACTGTGGGGGAGGGGAGGGGTCCTCCACTTTTGCATTTATTAAATAAAAACAAATTAAGTTAAACTGCATTTATTTGTAGCTATGCCATTAAGTGATGTGATTAAGGGGGTTGATTCTAACTCCACAGCAGAAGCCACTGGCAGTGTGAAAGACCACAGCGGACTCCAGATCTGTATTCCTGGCACGTGTGAGCGTGACGCCAGCACACCCCACTGGCACTTGAACACTGGCTCACTGAACAGCTAGCATGTTAATCAACCAGGTCACTCAGGTAGGTTAAGACTTTTAAAAGCAAGGTTTGCTTATTATAAGTAAACACGTACTTTATAAGCACAACTTTTTTTTTTTTTTTTTTTCCGGGGAACCCAGGACCCCAAAGATGGGAAGCATGCTCTCTACTACTAAGCCCCTCTATTTAAAAAAAAAAAAAAAAAAAAAAAAAAAACTTAAAAAAAATAGATGCTCACAGGCTGGGCTCAGTGCTAGAGCACTTGCCCAGCATGTGTGAGGCACTGGGCTCAATTCTCAGCACCACATATAAATAAATGAACAAAACAAAGGCCCATCTAAACTAAAAATATGTACATAAAATTTTTATTTAAAATGCTCTATGTTACAGTATTTACTCCCCTAAGGAGTCCCTGGGAAGCCAGGCTGGAGATGGGCAGAAGCACCCCAGAATGCCATCCTCCCGCTCCCTGCCAGGGGCCTTCACCAGGCTGCTTCTCACCTTGCCTTCTAAGAAAGCACAGGCACTCTGTCCCCAAAGCCTTCTCAGCCAGCCTCCTCCTCTGCTCTCCAGTCAGGGATGAGCTGCATGAGCCAAATCTACAGAAACCACTCCCTTGGAAATCTAGGCATGGCCCTGACACTGTTCTCGGCACAGCCTCACAGCCACAGGTGTGTGGCTCTGTCCTCCTGACATGGAGCAGAGGTCCCTGAAGACAGAAACAGGCCTTAACCACCCATCATCATGCTATGAGCACAGTACACAAGCACCTACATGAATAAAGCTTGGTCCTCTGTCCTCCTGGCCATTTTCTCTCCTCCTCTGGGGAAATATTCTCCCAAATCTGCTGAAGGTCTGTCTTGGCTGAAATGATTCCTGAACCCCAGACTCACCCTCCCCCAACATCATGCACAGGCACACCACAGTCACCCAACCTTTGCTCGGCAGGAGTGGGTAAAGGTTTGGCTTGTCACTCTGCTAAGGCTAAACACTTAAACAAGAAAGACTAGAATGGAAGGGACAGTCTGGGAGACAACGTGCAACCAGAGAGAGAGACAGACAGACAGACACACACACACACACACACACACACACACACACACACAATTTAGGACGAGAACTTCTTTTTTTGTACTAGGGATTGAACCCAGGGGCACCTGAACACTGAGCCACATCCCAGCCCCTTTTTACTCTTTATTTTGAGACAGGATCTCACTAAGCTGCTTTGGGCCTCATTAAGGTGCTGCAGCTAGCCTCGAACTTACAATCCTCAGACCTCTGTCTCCCAAGTAACTAGGATTATAGGTGTGCACCACTGTGCCTGGTGACGGCTGGGTTATTGCCGAAGCATTCCAAAAGGATTGGTCTGTCTCATCTGAGATTTTTCTCCAATATACAAATTTCATTTTGGACAAAAGATTTTTACCTCTTTGGAAGAGAGTGCTAAAGTTCTAATGAGAATCAAAGGGAAAATACGCCTAATTTTTACTGAAATTCACTTTCTATAGTTCATTTTGCTATAGCATTTTTCTATAAAGCTAAGGACACCTGTTGAAAGAAAACAGCCATATTAATTCACGTTTTGGAGCATCAGTCTGACTTACTGGCAGTAAATCGGAAACAAAATTTTTCCTTCTGACTTTTCTTTTACGAGGAACTTCTTCCATTTCATCATCTTCAATCAAGTCATCACCATTAACATTCTTTAACATCTCCTCAGTCTCTGCGG
Organism: Glaucomys volans; assembly: GCA_020662805.1. Classification (NCBI taxonomy): domain Eukaryota; kingdom Metazoa; phylum Chordata; class Mammalia; order Rodentia; family Sciuridae; genus Glaucomys; species Glaucomys volans. The sequence continues at coordinate 152,667 of JAJEJO010000729.1, read as the reverse complement.
CAGTTTTTAATCTTTGAGTTTCAGCCTCCTTCATCTGAATAACTATTTCACCAGCGTCCATTTCCAAAACTTCGGATAAGATCTTTAGTATGGCGTTTATGATTTCTGCCTGACTCTTGGATGGAATAATGTCCTTCAGATTCCACACTGTGCCTGTGAGGAAGTGAGCGCAGGGACGAAGGCAGCTGTGAAACCTGACACTGAGCTCCGCGTGTCTGGTTCTTAGGCTCAGGTGTCATCTCAAAATGTCTTGACCCCGGTCCCTTTGTTCAGCTGTTATTAACCGTCAAAAGGTACTGCACAGAGGCGGCACCCTTTGTCACGCCCCTTCACAATCACTTCCTGCTTTGGCACACAAGGCCTTTCTCTAATACAGACCCATCAGCAGACCCAGAGAATGCCTATCAAGTTTCTTTTAAAATGAAAACGTGAGTTGCCTTGTTTTCTTTCATCTTAACCTAAGTTGCTCTCCTCGGCAGCTTTCTATGTTCCAAGAGTGGAATGGAATGCACTAAAATTCCAAGATCTCACATACGAACTAGAGAGCAGGTTCTTGGCGTTTTGCTTATCAAAACAGAATAGGAGCTACCATTACGTAGTCAGATGAATGTTTTTAAAAAGTGGCTGCAGCGGAGCACTGAGGCAGAAGAATTACAAGTTTGAGGCCAGGCTCAGCAACTCAGCAAGATCCTGACTTAAAAAAAATTTTTTTTTTTTGTGGTACTAGGGATTGAACTCAGGTGCCTTACCACTCAGCCATATCCTTAATCCTTTATATTTTTAATTTTAAGACAGGGTCTCACTAAGTTGCTTAGGGCCTCGCTAAATTGCTGAGGCTGGCCTTGAAGCTGTTATCCTCCTGTCGGGGACCCCTCAGTTGCTGGGATTATAGGACTGTGCCACCACACCTGGGTGAGATGGTGAATTTTGCATTGTGTACATTTTAGCACAATTTTGAAAAAACAGCTGGAGGTGGTGGTGTACTCCTGTAACCCCAGTGACTCAGGAGGCTCAGCAAGACAGTTTGAGGACAGCCTGGATAACTTAGCAAGATCCTACCTCAAAATAAAATTAAAAAGGGGGCCTAAGACTGTGGCTCAGCAGTAGAGCGCTCACCTAGCACCTGTGAAGTACTGGGTTCGATCCTCAGCACCACATAAATAAAATAAAGGTATGTGTCCACCTATAAAAAAATATTTAAAAAAATAATAATAATAAAATAAAATTCAAAAAAGCCAGGCGTGGTGGCACACGCCTGTAATCCCAGTACTTGGGAGGCTGAGGCAGGAGGATCGTGAGTTCAAAGCCAACCTCAGCAACTTAGCGAGGCCCTAAGCAACTCGGTGAGACCCTGTCTCTAAATAAAATACAAAATAGGGCTGGGGATGTGACTCAGTGGTCGAGTGCCCCTGGGTTCAATCCCCAGTACCAAAAATAAAATAAAATAAGTAAATAAATAAAATAAAAAAGGGTTGGGGATGCATTTAATTTCTAGAACTGGGAAAAAAAATTTAAAACCCACAACAAAACCTCTCAAGATAAAATGACACCTGCAAAACCAAGGGCAAGAGGAAGCACATATGGAAATTGTATGAAATATATTGATATCAAACAGACCATTGCTCAATTCTTGTATTCCGAGATATTGGGATGAAAAGGGCTGGGAGGAAGAACTTGAGGAAAAGTAAGTGGTTGTGTCTCGGATACCTAGAGTTAATCTCTGAACTCATGGGTTCATAAGTAAGAGGAGGTCCTGACCACAGCATGTCTCTATCAGACAACGACAGTTTGTTACAATGAAAACACATCTGTTCTAAAAGAGTTCATAACTATGAGCAACTACCTGAATTAAGGGTCTCCACTTACACTTAAAATTTCAGAACAGACAGAAGCACTGAAAACCCCAATGTGGTGAAATGAAGGACAGACTGAACTTTGGTTCCCAGCTCTATTTATTAAAAGTTACCAAAAAAGCGCACTGTCTCATTTGGCTAAATGTTACCTGCTACCAGTGTCTTTAACAGAGTGTATTCCATGGAACTGACAGGACAAAGCATTGCCGATTCCAGCACCTGCAGCCCTGCAACACTGAAAGACTTGAGGAGCTCTGGGTTATCTTCAGTCACTGTCTGCAAGCAGTGTGCTAGAAGACAAAAATCCAACACTTAGGAACAAGTGAATTATGATCAGGATAATTTAAACCAGTATAACCCATCAATAATGTGCACCTTGAAAGCTTCTTTAGACACAGATAGCTTTGGGGCTGTGTACACTTTACCTCAAGGATGGGACATGCAAATGAAGCCTCCCAAACTCTTCCTGCGGTACAAGATCTTTTTTTCCCTAATTCTTTATAAGAGGTATACTTTTATTAAATAAAATATAAAAAGCTCTTAAATGTGGCAAATGTCTAATTATTATAAATGTTTCTAATGGTTTAATCTCAATTTATATACTTATCATGGTCCAGTAGCAGATAGCTATGGACCAAAGGCCAGTCTATGGATCAAACTCTTGTAGCTCTGTAGCTGAGAACAAGCCCTAAATTTTGGGAAACTCTGGCTTCCTTTCAATTCATCATGACCTTAAAAGTTAGGGTGATTTCTAGTGAAATGATAGTTCTTTAAGGAAAAAAGTCATTTTTCATAAAAATATGTGCAAATTAAGAGATGGGTAAAACATTAATTGATGTATATGTCATTTAGCACTTCTTCCCTTGCATTAAAACGATAATGGATTACAACTTGCATATTACAGAAAACTAACTGAAAGTATAATAATTGGGATTGCATGAAAGGTTTGACAGAAGTACTCGCTGAAGCACAAGAGGTAGCAAGCTCAAATTTTATTTCTTTGAGATATTTTATTCCCTATAAATGATTATTCTCACATCTAAAAATTCCCAAAGAATTGTGCCCATTCAAAGTAATCAAAACAGATGCTACTGCTGTGATCTGATTTGGTTCTCAAAATAAATTTGCATACAAATCCACGTCTGTATATATACATACAATTACATCCAAATGTATTTTTCTTGTCATTACAAGATGAATTATATTCGCTTTAGCAAAAAGGCAAGGTAAGCCATGACTGCTACCATAATACAAGTTCAAAAGAAGCTATATTAATATACAGGATGGGATCTTGTAAGTTCACCTTATTACATGTAAGCCTTGTTTAACTTTCAAAACAAAAGTAAGAACATTCTTTTAAATAATCATGAATCTAGGTAAATACAGAAAGAAAACACTACAATAAAATGCAAAGTAACTTTACTCCAACCCATTCAAAAAAGCTCACTAGAGGAAAAAGAACTAAACAAACAAAAACTCTACAAGAGTAAAGGTACAAATACAGTTTTTCTTTCAAAACCTATAAACTAATTTTCCTAAAATTCTCTTATAATAAAAACCATCCTGAGATTGTTATAGTTTTCCTAAAAAAAAGTTTACTGTTTTTGAAATCCCCATTTACTTATAAAACTATACCTGTAAAATTCCATTTTGAGAAACTGATTTTTAAATTTTTTTTTCCAGCAATATTTATCATACTCTTTCCCTCCTTTTTTTTTTTTTTCCTTACAGCCAGGCATGGTGGCACATGCCTCTAATTCCAGCGATTTAGGAGGCTGAGATAGGAGGATTGCAAGTTCAAAGCTAGTCTCAGCAACTGAGCAATGACCTAACCAACAAAGTGAGAACCTGTTATAAAAACAAAAACGGGCTGGGGATGAAGCTCAGTGGTAAAGCAACTTTGGGTTCAATTTCCAGTGTGTGTGTGTGTGTGTGTATGTGTGTGTACGTGTGTGTATGTGTGTGTGTGTGTGTGTGTGTGTGTGTGTATAAAGGTATCCATTAGCCAAGAGAAGCAGAGGCAAGGGGAACTCCTTCCTTGCCAGGAGAAAAGCAAGGTTCAATAAAAGGACAGCTCTTCATCAGTTCTCTCTCAGCTCTCACCCAGAATTCGGAAGAGCTGTCCACCCTCTGGTTTCTGCCTCCTTCCCCTGCTGAGCAAGGGTCCTGATGGCACTAGTCCAACACAGAGAAGGTGGGGGAACCGAGGCAGTTGAAGTTGCTGGACAAGTTCAATCACTTCTTTTCCTCTCTCTCTCTCTCTCTCTCTCTCTCTCAAAAAAAGTGCTGGCTATCAATTTTCTGCCTGGAGTGTGAGACAGTGCTACGAGATATTAAGGTAAGTTTAGACTCCATTTAACTTTGGATCAAAGGCCTGGAAGTTGTGGGTTACTGTTTTTCATAATTGGAGACAAAACTTCAAAATTTAATAAAGGCTTCTAAGCAATAACAGTCTAGAAACCATATATATTCACATAATTACCTTCCTCCCTTTCAGAGCAAAAAGTAGAATTATATAAGTAAGTAAAGGATTAATCACAGACTTTTAAAAGATTCTGAGAATTCCTCTGCTACACATTTATATACAATGAGACAAAAATCACTCCTATAAAATAAGCATGCTGTGTTTGAATACAAATTTTTAATACATTCTTATTCAATACTTAATACTTAATAAATCATCACCTTTTCTTCACTTACCTACTGAAATAGCCAGGTCAACATTGGTGGAAAACCTACTTAAATACTTTAATACAATCTCCAAACACCCTTCTTTGTTGAATATAGATACTGCTCTACTACTGCATTCACTAAATTGAAGGGGGAAAAAAAAGTTTTACTATTCACATTTTAACATTAAGAAATCAACCACAGAAACCCACACATAGAAAATCAGAACCAAAGACCTGGAGTCAAAATTCATCACTTTGATAGATGAAGTAACAAATATGCCCATTAACATTTGCTGCCCATGAGAACTAGCCACCTAGTTTATTTCCATCACGGTGGGACCTTTTAGTCAATCTCTTTACCATGGCAGTTTCCTTATAGAAGTTTAGACTGGAGGAGATCTTAGAAATCATTTAATTCAACTCTCCATTTTACAGATGAGAAAACTCAGGATCTAAAAGGTAAAGTGATCTATCTGAAGATAGTGGTGGAAGCAGGCCTACTACTTAGGTTCCCTAGGTCTAGCCTGCTATTCTTTCCACTCCAGCACAATAAAAAGAAGTTCAAGTAAGGACAAAAGGCTTCTTTGCACACAGAAAGCACAGATTTAAGAGAAATTTATATTTTATCCATTTTTTCTACAATTATAATTTCAACAAGTGGAAAATGCAATCTGCAAGAGATAATTACTCAAACATAATTACATTTGATATTTTACTACCCTTTAATAAAAGAACCAGAGAGCTATCAATGTTACTAATGAGGATACACCTAAAAACAGGTTAAACAGAGCTGATTATAATAATTTTACCCATGTTTCCTCCATACATACCACATACACGCATGACACACTGGTAGAGCCAACAGAGCTAATTGCATTATTATATCAATCTGTTCTCCAAGGAGCAACATGCTGTCTCTGTACCTCCCTCCCTCTAATTATTGTGACACTGAAGTCAAGTCAGGAAAACGAGGCATATGTGAGTAAGGATAATGTGAAATATAATCTGTGAAACAAAAATATTATGCTAATTTGAATGTAATTACTTATGAGAGTAATCATCTCTATTATAAAATGATAAAGATAGGGCTTATAGGTGTTCGAGAAAGAGAAATCACTTTGGAGATATATTCAGGTTCTTTTCTAAGAAATTCATAAACAGCAATTCCATGCCAATGCTTTACAGGGGTTGGAGGTAAACCTCCCTGGTAGTGCACACTTAGCATGCTCAAGGCCCTGGATTCAGTTCCCAGCATCAATCAATCACTAAGTTATCTGGTGCACAGAAAAAGAACCTCCATCAGTTTGCTCAAATGCCATTTTCTCACATCTTATTGCCCAGTATTTCTGTTGGAAGGCACTTGACAGTTTAGAATGAAATCACAGGCCAAGTTCAGACTGTTATGTAGTTAACTTTTCAGAATCCAACTTAATATTGTATTCTAAGAAACACCCATGTCTTTCTGAAAATAAGGACTATGGCAGAAACCTGCTATAATTATGGACATAAAAAGGGGAAGAAAAAAGTAAAACAGGTTATGTTTCTAGTCATTTCCATTCCTAGCAGCAGGTCCGCTCTATCCCTACAGGCACTAAAATCATGGAACAGAAAGTGGCCTTCTTCCTACTGGGGCCAAAGGACTCTTCTTGGGTATATACTTCATGCTCAAATGGCCACTGCCAGGGAAGAGGAGTCAAGCACCAAAGTGTGTGGCCCTCCTCTCATTCCTGACACCAAAGAAGGTAGGCACTGGGGCCATAGTTTCAGGCAGGAGCTGAGGGAGAGAGGAGGAACATCAGGTGCTAATGGTGATGATTCCTCTTATTTTAGTCAGTAGCAGTAACTGGAGGGAAGAGATATAAAAGGAAAAAAGGTGCACTTAAGCTATGAGGAAAAGGAGGGCAGGAGGGTTATCTCAGGTCACCCGATACTGCCTCCTACCAAGCACCAACATCATGGATTCACTGGCCTACCCAGGGGAGCATGGGGTCCTGCAGTTTGACAGAACGAGCAGCAGCCGAGCAGCCTTGTAGCAGGAAGCCACACTTGAAAAGCATCTTACCATATATTCCACAGTACGTTCACAGCCTCATTGGCTATGTTCTCAATAGAACTGCTCTTCTGATCTTTTTTCTCCTGTGGAGATATCTCATTTGAATCCAGTCCAGCACTACACTGCAACCAAATATCATGATTAGCACCCTGGTTCAAAAGAGTAGTTAAACAAAAAAGCTAATGATAGTAGAGAAACACAAAAACAAAACATCAGAAATTACAGTGATTAACAAGCCTATCAATTTTGAGAAGCACTACCATTCCCATAACCTTGCATCCCTTTGGCAAGAAAAATGGACAAGTAAGGTTCTTAAATCATTACACAAATGGGATATAAAGCATTTCACATTTTAAAATGCAAGTACAAACCAAGATAAAGTATTTTAGCTAATGTGAAAAAACAGTAAGAAAGGCAAAGAAATGTTAAGAGCTAAAATCTATATAGCACCTCCTGACGCACCATTCTCAGCACTTGACATATATTAAGTCCTTTAATCCCAATGAACCTACAAGGTGGATGAACCATCGTGCCTGATCTCATCAGATGACTAGGGAAACTGAGGCATTGGGAGGCTGCTGAAGGTGCAGCCTAGCACGTGGTAAAGCTGAAGGCACTCTTCACCACTCTGCAGGACTGCCCCTCTAGAACCATAGTTTATGACAAGAGCTTCTCAGTCTAGGCCTTCTTAATCACTCACATATTTGGATTAGATAAATTTTTGTTCTGAGAGGACTGCCCCCTGCATTGAAGGAGGGCAGCAACATCCCTGGTCTCTATTCACTATATGCCAGCAGCAACCCTTACCCCCAAACTGTGACAATCAGAAATGTCTCCAGATATTGCCAAATGTCCCCTGTGGAGCAAAATCACCCCCAGTTGAGAATCACTGCTCTAATGGAAGCATTACTAATGCCTGGCATCAAAACTGGATATCTTTTAAGTAGCCCTACATGAAAGTCACCAATCAATATAGAATAGTGGGCTGGGGATGTAGCTCAGTGGTAGAGCACTTGTCCAGCAGGCACAAGGCTCTGGGGGAGTGAGAGAGAGAGAGTGTATGAGCACGTGGGTGCGCATGAGTGGATGGTCCTTAACCACCAAACTATATCATGTGATAAGAATGGTGGGATATTAAGCATAAGAATTCAATATGATCTTCACAAATTCATAAGGTCTATGTCCTGTCTTTCATCTATAAAATGAGGATAATAATACCTGCCTATTATGGTTTGGAATAAAGTGTCTCCCCAAAACTTCCGTGTTAATGCAGGAATATTCAGAGATAAAATGACTAGATTGTGAAAGTTGTAAGCTAATTAGTCCATTCTAATTTGAATGGACTAAGTGGTCACTATAAGCATGATGTTCTGGCCCAGAACAACAAAGCCAGCTGACCATGGACTGAATCTCTAAACTGAGAGCCAAAACAAACTTTTCTTCCTCTAAGTTGTTCTTGTCAGGTATTTTGGTCACAACAACGAAAAGCTGACTAATATACTGCTGTAGGCTGGGGGTATAGTTCACTGGCAGTGCACTTGTGTGGCATGCACTGGTCCTGGGCTTAATCCCAGCACTGCAAGGAAGGAAAAAAAAAATCCTATCTCACAAGATTGCTGCAAGGATTAAATTAAATATGCATAACATAAAAACAATACCTGGTGCATAAATAAGCAATCAACAAATAGTAATTATTTTCGTTATATGAAGTTTAAAGTCTAAAGGATGGAGTCTGCAGAGTTTTTTCTTCTTGTTTTTTATATACTTTTTAAATTGTTGATGGACCTTTATTTTTATTTATTTATACGTGGTGCTGAGAATCAAACCCAGTGCCTCACACCCGCTAGTTGAGAGCTCTACTGCTGCGTGACAACCCCAGCCCCAAGTCTGCAGTTTTTTGTTTTATTTTGCTTTGTTTTTTGGGTACTGGGGATTGAAATCAGGGGCACTCAATCACTGAGCCACATCCCCAGCCCTATTTTATTTTTTATTGAGAGACAGGGTCTCACTGAATTGCTTAGTGCCTCACTTTTGCTGAGGCTGGCTTTGAACTCGCAATCCTCCTGCCTCAGCCTCCCAAGCCACTGGAATTACAGGTGTGCCACAGTGCCCAGCTAAAGTCTGCATAGTTTTAGGAAGGTCTTTTCCAGCTATCATATAAATACAAAGAAGTGGGGTCAAAATAAGAGAAATTGGGATCAATGATGAGAGTAGATCAGTGTTACCAGGAAAATAAATGAAATTTCTGTAGGATATTTTAAGGCAAGACAAAGAACGCCAAAGTACTAAAAGAAATTAAAAAAAAAAAAGTCCATCTAAGCTTGCCTTCAAAAAGCTTCATCTGGAAACTCTGGTTTGGATACCTTAAAAACTGCATACCTCTTTTAGCAATGCCACCAGAGGAGTCATGACGTCCTTAGTTACCATGTCATCACAAACTTCAAAGCCTCCACAAGCACTGAGATTTCTACACAAGAAGTTTAAAACATGTTTTACTTTCAGATCACAAGCCACAAAATACAATTATGCTCTCAAACTTATTTCTATCTTTAACCATACCCAGGTTTTCCCAAAGGAAATCTTCATTATTTCTGTCATATGCTGAAAAACCAATCCACAGATTCCACCTGTTCTGGTCCTTATTCTATTACATTTAAACCAATAACTTTGCTATTTAAGAATTTAGCTGAGGTAGCACACAGGTACTTGGCTAAAGGAAAGGGAGAGAGAGAAAATTTTTCCTATTTAATGTGAATAAATCACATCTTGTATGAAGAACCCATTTCTTGGAATTAAGACTGCAAGAGGGGCTGGGGGTGTGGCTTAGTGGTAGAACATTTACCTATCATCTGCAATACGCTGGGTTCCATCCCCAGCACTGTCAAAAAGACTGCAAGGACCTCAAGAGCAGGTGAGGCTGCTGGGAAAGACCCAGTCTGAAGTAGCCCTGGCTAAATTTAATTTTAATTGAGAAAACATTGCTTGCCTTCTGAATGCAAAGCTTAGTACCAGCTCTAAAAACATGGAGATACATCAGAAGATGCCCCCAAAATCTTCCAAGTGCTCCCAGTTTGTATTAGGAGGAATGGTAGGGCTTTCCACATGCCACTTTCTCCCCAAACATAGAAGGATGTTCAACCACCCTCTATCAAGTGGTCAATCCCCAGTCATCCCTCAATCTCACCCCAAACATCATTGGCTCAGGGTTTTTTCCTTGAACTAGTAGTTATATCCTCTCAAAGCATCTTCTGTAGTTATTATTGGTTGGAATTACACATTTAATGTAACTGGTTTGATTAATGCTTGTCTCCCTCAATAGACATTACGATTCATTAAGGGCAGAAATTATGTCTGTGTTCCTCATTACCCCATGCCCAGACCCTAGCCAGTGCCCCGCACATAGTAGGCAGGTGATACAAAATTGCTATGTCAATGATGGAAACATAAATAATACACATAGGAAGAAATGTAAGAGCAACAAATAGTTACTTCTACTCTTGCCCCCTCTACAGTCCATTCTCTACACAGCCACCAAAGGTAAATCAGACCATGTCATTCCCCTGCTTAGCGTTAAGTCCTTCAGCTCCACAATATCCAACACCTTATCCATTTCTCCAGTCCCAGTTCCTACAATTCCCCACTCCAACTCTACTCAGCCACACTAACCTTTCTGTTCTTTAACCTCATCAGTCAAGTCGTGTGCTGCCTCACTTTGCTGGAGGAATATTCTTCCCCCTATTTTCTCATGCCAGGCTCTCTCATTCTTCAGGTCTCCGTTCACAAATGTCATCTAGAAAGCACCCAACTTAAACTTCCCACCCCCAAATAATCATTCTCTTGTTTTTGCAGAGCACTTCTATCTAACACTATCTGTTTATCGTTTTACTAGTTTTCTCTCCCCATCAATGTAGCTTCTGCAAAGAAAGGATCTTGACTGTCATGCTCAACGTCCTGCCTGCACTTAGAGCAATTCCTAATACAGACTGGAAGAGGTCATCCAACCAAGAAATTCTATGGAGGATTCAAGGAAAAGGGGGAATGTACGCCAGGTTTGAAGGCAAGGAGCCTGCACCGGTGACCGCTGCAGGTGAAGTAGCCAACGAACAGATGTAATGCGAGGGTCCTGGGGTCCTCCGAGGTCTAGAACCTGGGATCACATTCCCAGATTTCCTACCACTGAGAGACCTGGGGCAAATTCTTCGCTCTCCCAAGCGCCCTGAGGATGAATCAAGGAGAGTGCGTGCGTGGCATACAGAAAGCGCTGGCTGATCGCTGTGACAGCCCAGGCTCAGAGGACAGTGGCGGTGGGCACCACACCGGACCCTCTCCCGGCTCACCTCAGCGCGCCGGCCGCTGTCTCCCTGACAGCCAGGCTGGGGTCAAGCAGCAGCGGCCCGAGTCGGCGCACGGCATCGCGGCGAGCGAGACTAGGCAGCACCGGCTGCTGCTGCACCAGCCGGGCCAGCGCCGCGCAGGCGCACTCGCGAACCTCGGCGGTCGGGTGCTGGAGCTGCGGGACAGGAGCAAGGTGTCATAGGGCGCAGTACGCACGCGCTCCTGGAGCTCTGTGCCGGAGCTCGGTGCCCAGTACCCACTCCCCGGGTCTGGCTGTGCCCTCGTCTCACCTTTTCCAGCAGCTCCGCCGCCGGTTCGTGGTCACCTTCCTCTCCAGTCCCGTTCCCTGCTGCTGCCGCCTCTGCCTGACAGTTGCCGGTAGGGGAGAACTGAGGTCGCTTGAAGCGTTTCGTCCGGCTCTTTCCCATGGCGACGCGCGCTGCGGGGACAGACCGAGAATGGAAGGGTACAGCAGGCTATGGGGGCTGCAGAGCTCGTGATAAGGCCTAGTCGCTGAGGAGGATTCGTGTGTCTGCTTAGCTGGGCCGGGTGACGGCCCGAGCACACATGGAGAAGGAGCGCGCATGCGTGCGCCGCGTTGGCGGCGAGGAGGGGGCGGGTACGGGGATTACGCAGGCGTGGAAGAGAGCGTGGGCGGGGCCAGCCCTGGCAGGAGACGGAGTCCTGTGCATTTGCCTGAGAATTGTAACGCGGTCCCCGCCTTCATCCAATAAATGCATAGCTTTTAAGTCAGCCGTGTGTGAAAGAGAAAAGTTCTGCCTCGCGGTAATCCTATCCTCTAGAAGTTGTCTGTCTACCAAAGGAAATAACGTTAATTTCTATAACATATTTCAGAAAGTAATTCCAGAGGTGCAGTTCCCATACAGAAACTCAGGCCTATCAAAGATCCACTTTAGATATAAAGAAACTTTGGAGCTACCGATATATGTTGGTAGGTGTTTTCCCCCTAGATCTCTCTTATCTGGCCACGGGTTCTCCTGCACCTCCCTAGTCCAAGCTACTGTCTTCAGTTATCTTGACCACAAGGGCTATTGGTCTCTCCTTTTCCACCCTGCCCATCCCCAATTCACACAGTAGCTTTTGTGACATTTTCAAAATATCCCTCCACCTTTCTTGTTATTTTCACTCCCTTGCTTAAAATCTTTCCGCAGCTTCCTTTTCTTTTTGATAATGATCAAAATCTTAGCTAAGCTGCAGGTTCTCACCTCTGCCTCCTGCTACCTATTTCTGTACTCTACTCTGTAAGGACTCCTTTCCTGGGCCTCAGGACTTTGCACAAGTCCCAACCCCACCCCTTGAACTAGTGAACACAGGGTCACTTCATAGGCATCTCTTCTGATTTTGTAGTTAGGGACAGGTCTCTCTTGAGACAATTTATACCTTGTTCCTTTGCTGCAAAGCACAGGTCAAGGTTACAGTTGTGATATACAGTTTCTTTGTGTAGTTACCAGCTTACCAGTTACAGTTATCAGCTCAACACCAACCTCCTGTAAGGACAAGATGGACAATGTCCACTCATCACTGTATTTCCAACACTAGCCCAGGCCTGGCACAAAATTGGCATGCAACTTCTTGAATGAATGGAGATTACATAAATCAGGAAAGAGTAAGGCAATCTGGATGGAGTAAAATGATAAGAATTTTGATGAGATAAAACCAGATTCCTGCTATTTCGCTGTGGGGATAAGCAAGAAAAAAATGGTTCAGAAACTTTAACTGGTGCCTGGTGTCATGGGGCACCCCTGTAATTGCAGCTACTTGGAAGGCTGAGGCAGGAGGATGACAAGTTCGAAGCCAGCTTAGTGAGACCCTGTATAAAAATAAAAAATAAAAAGGGCTATGATGTAGCTCAGTAGTAGAGCACTCCTGGCTGGGTTCAATCCTCGGTATTGGGGGAAAGCTAAAGACTCTCCTGGACTTCTGTTTCTGCCCCTTCACATGTTTGTGATGTAACCTTGGAACATGCTCTGCACATTTCCTGAAAACCTCTGACAGTCCCTTTTGTGCCTGTAGAATCCAGGTGGCCACAGCACCCTACTACATCAGGCCAACACCTCATCTCCAGCCCTGGGGAGCCTCCTCAATCTTCCCAAGACACATTTGGACCATTCCCTTCCTAAGCCTGGGAAACTGGGGAGCTCAGCAACTTCCACTGCTCCCTCTGACATTGACCATTTCCACTTTCCCAGTACACAGTCTCAGATCTATTTACAGTTGTAGGGACTTATAGTGGGAGGGATGGGAGATATAAACAAAAAAGGTGTCCATGCTATGGGGTTGGGCCTTGTTGTCCTCACCCTCCCTGCTGTTCCATCAGACATACCACCCTTGGGCCCTCCATGTATTTGGTGTCCTCTGCACCTCTCTCTTGTCCATGAATTGTCATCAATGGTTTGCATGTAGGGGCTAGGGATGCAACCTGCACCCAGTATGCCTGAGTCTGCCCTCACTAGCCTGGGAACTCCCTGGGCAGGGATCATTGACAGTATTTGTATTAGCAGTACCTGACACTTAGCTCAATGAAAGTCCCTGGGGCTTATAAGGTTACTGCCCTTGGTCTCAGCTGGCCCTATATAAAACGACCAGGCAGTCATCCTCAAGGATTGCCTTTGCTGGTAGTCCTCTGCAAGACAGACACTGGCCGCTGGTTGTTCCAGATCTACCACCAATGAACTGTAACAATCAAGGGAAGATTTCTTTATTTATAAAGACTCTGGGGGGTTTTGAAATATCGAAGGGCTGGGAACCATTTTAATCTTTTTGGGAAAAAAAGGAAATAATTTCTAGAAAGAGAATTGCACGTTGAAGGCCTCTTGAATATGTATCAGAGCCTGGGAGGTATGAGGATAATGGGATTGCTGATAGCCAACCCGAAAGTCCACTGCAAAGGTGCCTGCTATCTATTAAATTCCACATAGTTCATTCATTCATTTAATAAATATCTGTTGCTGTGTGCTTCCTATGTGTCAGACAACTCACTGGGTGCTAAGGATGAGATGACTAAGAAAACAGCCTCTGATGTCATAGCGCTTACAGTCTCTCCAGCACTGCCACTCTATGCCACCTTTAACAAAGTTACTATACAAGTGTACTGTTAAGGAAAATTATCCCAAGCTAAGAAATAAGGGGAAAAAGATGACTGCATATTTTTTTAAATGTCATATGGACCTGGGGTTCAACAGACCCCTTGGGTTCTGTAGGGCACTGCTATCCCGCAGAAATTTCTACAATGAGGAAAGTGTTCTCTGCCTGTCCAGAACAGTAGCCACAAGCCCCATGTGGTTATCAAGCACTGGAAGTATGGCTGGTACAACTGAGGAGCTCCATTTTTCAATTTTAATTAATTTTAATTTAAAGAGCTTCTATTAAACAGTGGCTGCAGATTGTAAAATGAAGCTTTAGAGCAGTGGTTCTGAACCAGGGGCAATTTTGCCCTCCAGAGGAAACATGGCCACGTTTGGAGATGCTTTGGTTGTCACAGCTGTGGCGGTGCTACTGGCATCTAAAAGGTGGAGGTGGGCATCATTGACATTTGGGGCTGGATAATTCCTTGGTTTGGAGAGACATCCTGTGCATATTCATCAGCATCCCTGGCCTCTATCCACTAGATGCCAGTAGCAACCCCCAGTTATGATTACCAAATACGCCTTCACTGATGACCATAGGTCCCCAGGAGGTAAAACTCACCTTTGGTTGAGAATCACTGCTTCTAGAAGAAAATATGAAACCGAGGGAAATCCCGAATAATCCTCTAACTTCACTTCTTTTAGTTACTTGCTCTTATTTGACTTTAAAATTCACTAATTTTGAAGGTCATGTATTTTTAATTTTGTAAGAGCTTTGTGTAGATGGCACCCCTGACATGTGGGTCATGATGATAATGGTCACCTGGTTACTTACATGCACTTGAAGGCTGCTTTGGTTGAAACCATTGGCTCCTCACTTGGGCCTGTGTAAGTGTTCAGTGGATGACCTCTTTGATGTCAGGAGGCTGAAAATTCTACCCTCAGATCATGGTAACACTGCCATTTTCTGAACATGCGCCCTAGGAAGACCTATGAACATTGATTATGCATTCACAGACCACTGATTACTTCACTTTCTATCACCTTTCCTCATGGTAAAGTCTAGCTTTCTTATCTTATAAATCTCAAGGAGGACGATTTGAGACTTGGTCTCCTATCTCAAGTTTGTCCATCTTACTAATAAATTCTCTTTTGCAAAACTCACTTGTTTTGGCCAGGCACAGTGGCCCTTGCCTGTAATCCCAGTGGCTCTGGAGGCTGAGGCAGAAGGATCACAAGTTTGAGGCCACCCTCAGCAATTTAGTAAGGCTTTGAGCAACTTAGTGAAGACCCTGCCTTAAAACAAAAAATGAAAAAGATTAGGGATGTAGCTCAGTGGTAAGGTACCTCTGTGTTCAATCCCTTGTACCAAACAAAATAAAACATTGTTTTGGTGATTGGTATACTGCATGGTGGCCAAAAGGGACCTTGTTTGTTCATATACGAAGAGAAAAAAAAGTACATATACCAAAATGTTACCTGTGTTTATCTGTGAATGGAACTAAAGGAGATTTTTTTCTTTATCTCTTTTTTTATTTGGTCCTGGGGACTGAACCCAGGGGCACTTTACCACTGAACTACATACTCAATACTTTTTATTTATTTATTTTTTATTTTGAGACAGGGTCTCACTAAGTTACTGAGGGTCTTGCAACTAAGTTGCTTAGGCTGGCCTCAAACTTGCAATCCTCCTGCCTCATCCTCCTCACTCTCTGGGATTACTGGTATATACTATCATGTCCAGCCTTAAAGGAGATTTAAAAAAATATCTTATTATTGACCTGTTTGTATTTTCTGGGTTTTCTAGAGTGAGGAGATGGTATTTACATAGTTTTTAAAACCACAAAATAAATTTTTAAAGAAAATATAATGTTTGCCTCCTCTACACAATCCCCTTCCTTTCCTATTACACACATGCCCACCCATGGTTAGTCAGTGGCTACCTGTGTGCTCACAAGACTGTGCTATAAAATATTGGGCTCCTCCCATGATTTCTGGGTCTAGAATCAGCATTCGGTACTTTTTTGTTAATGTCAATGTCATTAAATTGGATATGGTTGGGTATCTTCTTCATATTAGCTATACCACAGCTATACCACAAGAGTTCCACGTGATAAAACAATCTTACATTTGTAGAGTTATTATAAAATTCCAGCCCCCCCCCCCTTTTTTTTTGAGACAGTGTCTTTGCTACATTGCCCAGACTGGCCTTAAACTTACCATCTTCCTGCCTCCGCCTTCTGAGTCACTGGGATTACAGGTGGGCTCCAAAGTTTATTTTCTTTGCTTCTGGGGGACAGCATTTTCTTCCTATTTGCAGATTTTTATTGCTCCCGCTCAATCCTAATAAATCCATTCAGTCAAGGTAGTCCTAGATCTTCAGGGAAGAACTGGAACCTTCCCATCTGGTTTGAATTGAGTATGTCAAGACTAGCCTTGGTCAGCTAAGGAAGAAAACTGTATTTCAGTACTTGCTTTACTTATTTTTACTGTTCAATGGGCTAAAAGTACTTTAGGTTTTTGTTTTGTTTTTGGTGTTGGGGATTGAACATAGGGCTTCATGCACACTAAACAGGAGCTCTTCTCCTGAGCTGCATCCCATCCCTTCCTTTCAATTTTTTATAAGTAACTGTAAGCAATCATATACTTCTGTTTTTGCATACCTCCTATGACAGATCAATACCAGGCTTTGTCAAATTTTCAAGTAAAAACAAAAGTAAGTATTTTTAAAAGTGACTGACAGCTTGTTTTCTGCATCTCAAATAGTTCAAAACTTTATAAATTGACTACTTATGGAATCTGTATCAAATGTGTTAAAACAAGCAAAGTTAAGTAACTTATCTAAAGGATCAATTGCTGATATCACATTACACTTGCTAAAGAATTACATAACCTCTCTATAAAAATTTCAGACTTAAATTGCTGTTTTACTCATTTAACCAATAACAGAAGTGACAAAAGTATACTAATCATTGATGTTGTTTTTCAATTCTTTGTTTTGTACTAACAGGTTAAATTTTTCTTCAAACAGAGAACTAATGTTTTAAAAGTTGTTTTTTTTTTTTTTTTTTGAACTGGGGATTGAACTCAGGGACACTTAACCACTGAACCACATCCCCAGCCCTATTTTGTATTTTTTATTTAGAAACAGGGTCTCACTGAGTTGCTTAGGCCCTAACTAAGTTGCTGAGGCTGGCTTTGAACTCGCGATCCTCCTGCCTCAGCCTCCCGAGTCACTGGGATTATTAAAAGTTGTTTTTTTAAGAAGCTGATATCTAGTGGTCATTACTTGAAATGAGTTAGGTCAATTTTTTTGTAGAATATTTAAATCTTTGCCCTTGAAATCTATTACCTGTTTTTGTGACTCTTAGGCCCAAAATGGACATTGTACAAAAGAATACCTAGGGTGGTCAAGTTGCATCAGCTTGGTGGGATTTATTTCTAATTGAAATTGCCCCAAATCCTAACTCACCCAACCTTTGGACAATGACAAACCTTAAGTAGTTAGGACCAAATCAGGCATTAGTTTCTTTTGTTCTGGAGTGCTGAGAAAACGTTTTTTTAAAAAGCTGTTCCACATCCTCATCAATGCTGGTATTGTCAGTCTTCCTCATTCTAGTTATCTTGGCTGGTGTGTAGCAACTGGAATTCTCCAACATTGATGGGTAATGGGAAAGTGAAATGGTACAATTGTTTTAGGAAACAGTTTGGCGGTTTCTTATAAAGCTACATACACACGTTGAGGATGTGGCTCGGTGGTAGAGTACTTGACTAGCATAAGAGAAGTCCTAGGTTCCATCCCTAGTACCAATATATAAACAAACAAACAAACAAACCAACAACAAAAAAGCTACATACACTTACCCTATGACCCAGCAATTCTACTCCAAGGTTATCCCAAGAAAAGTAAATATATCCATGCAGATTTGTACAAGACAATTTCGAGAAGCTTTATTAATAATAGCCCCAAACTGAAAACAGCTCACGTGCCCATCAATAGGTAAATAAGCAAATTTTTTAAATGAATAGGAACAAGTTACTAACATATGTACTTACATAGATAAAAATCTCAAAAACATGTTTAAAAAAAGAAGGCTGAAAAGATTACGGTGCTGTATAATTATACCATAATTTCATTTATATGGAACTCTAGAAAGGACCAATTTTGTAATCTATAGTCAGAAGCAGGGTAGAAGTTGCCTGGGGCCAAGTGTTCAGGACAGAACTTGACAAAGGAATCTTTTGTGAGAAATGTTCTGTATCTTTCTTATGTGATTGCTACACGGGTACTATATTATTAAAATTCATTAAACTGTACAATTGGGATGGTGCATTTTATTATATGTAAATTAACTTAAATAAAGTTGATTGTTTTGTGTGTATTTTGTGCTGGGATTGAACCCAGAGCCTTGCTCATAGTAGGCTAGTGCTCTACCACCAAGTTACACCCCAGTCCCAAAGCTGATTAAGAAAAGTTCACAGAATCTATCCCTGTTCTGATTGGTTCTCCAGATTCATTGATAATTATAATGGTCTCCATCCTCTATCTGGAGAGTGAGCATCCTGGTATCTATGGATCCCTCACTGTGTGCCAGACACCGCTCTAAGAGCTTTGCCTGTCCTAAGTTATGGAAGCCACCAACAATCTCATGCAATGTTAATATCCCTACGTTAGAGATGAGGGCACTGAGGCTCAGGAGAAGTGAAGTGATTTTCCTAAGAATATATGATTTGTAAATGAAAAAGACAGAATTTACCTACACTGTCATGCTTCAGAGTTTGTGTACAATTTTCCATTTGCTTATGTCAATGTGAATTTATTTTGTTTGTGTGGGGGTTTTTCATTGTTTGTTGAGACAGGGTGTCTTTGTGTGGCCAGGCTGGTGTACAGTTCCTGGGCTTGAGCAGTCCTCTTGACTCAGCCTCCTAAGGAGCTGGAATTAGGGGTGCACACCAACCCAGCCAGAATTCTTGATTAGATTGTTGCCGTTTGAATTAGGAGGGTAATGCAAGTATTGCGTTTGAACAAAGAAGTTCACCAAACACAGTCCCTTTCCTATACAACCTATCATTGTTCTTGAAGTTAATAATTGCCTTTTTTCATTATTCTGGTTTCCCAAAATGTCATTATTTTTACCACAAATGTCCAACATCTTTATCTACAACAATATGTTCTATACTTTCAAACATATCCATTCCAGGGTCTTCCCGGTGGTCTCCCTCCTGGGTCACTCTTAGTGGACTGGGTGCTCTCTAAATATGCTGCAGGGCACTTGCCCTGGACTGTCATTGTGACTTCTGTGTTGGATTCCCCATTTCCTGTGTGGCTGTTAGTACATGAAGAGGCGGTAGTGAAGTTCACCACCACAGGAATGCTGGTTTACTGTAGAGCTCTTGGCAGAAGTCACAGAACATGACTTATTGGAAAAGCGTTCCCTGTGCACAAATGTCATCGGATACAGAGATTTCAAAAACCTAGCTCCTAGGTTGTGTTTCCCCAAACTGTCACTATGTGAGTTTCATTTATTTGCATCTTAATTCAAACAAATCAACTGTAAAAGACATTTGTGGCTGGAAGTATAACTCAGTGGTATAGCATGTGCTTAGTATGTGCAAAGACCTGGTCTTGATCCTCAGCACAGATGGAGAAAGACAGATTTATGAGATAGTTGGTGAAGTTTGAGCTGAATATTTGAAGGTATAAAATTATTGTTTTTATGTGATAGAGTTATTGTGATTATGGTAAAAGAGTCCTTATCTTTTGGAGATATTTGCTGAAATATTTCTGAATGAAATAATGTCTGGGATGTGTTTCAAATTAATCCTTTGTGGGACTGAGGGAGTAAGTAAAAATAGGGTGCATATAAGAAACAAGACTGGCTATGTGTTGATAATTTTGGGGGGCCTGTTATACTACCCTCTCTACTTTTACATGTGTTCAAAAATTCCCATAACGTTTCATTGTTCGCTTTTAAAAATTTTTTTGTTAGTTGTAGGTGGTCACAATACCTTTAATTATTAATTTATTTTTATTTATTCTTATTTTTTTTTGCAGTGCTGGGGATTGAACCCAGGGCCTTGTGCTTGTGAGGCAAACACTGTACCCACTGAGCTATATCCCCAGCCCCACAATACCTTTATTTTATTTATTCACTTTATGTGGTGCTGAGGATTGAACCCAGTGCCTCACACATGGGAGGCAAGCACTCTACCACTGAGCCACAATCCCAGCCCTTGTTTGCTTTCTAAAATGGTGTTTAGGGTAGAACAGGGGGGAAAAATGGTCTGATATTAATACGTAATTGTAGAAAACTTAAAATTTTAAAATCAACTTCTAGCAAGGATATATTTCTCTTGATTTACTGAATGAACTTATCATAGATTTATTTTATTTTTCCTACTCTTATTTAAATTGCAAACCCTTTAAGAACCACCCCCCCCACGCACACTCACACATACAAGCCAAGTGCAGTGGCTCTTGCCTATAATCCCAGTTACTTGGGAAACTGAGACAGGAGGATCACAAGTTCAAGGTCAGCCTGGGAAATTTAGTGAGACCCCATCTCAAAATAAAAAGGGCTGGGGATGTAGTTCAGTGGTTAAGTGCTTGCCTAGCAGGTACATGGCCCTGGCTTAAATTCCCAATAACCCCCCTACACAAAAAGAACCCACCCCCAAAACTATATAAACAACATGATACAATAAAATTTATGACTTAGTGTATTCATATACAAACACAATTTCAATACCAAAGTCAAGATTCATTTATTCATTCAACTAACAGTAATTAGCATTTTCCACATGCCAGGTATTCCTGGGTGCTAAAGACACCCAGGAATATCACCCAGTGATAGTCTGCTTTCTGTTACTATAACAAAATACCTGAGCTAATGTATTTAAAAGGACAAGGTTTATTTTAGCACACGGTTTGTATGTGTTAGTCTGTGACCTATCGGCTCAGTTGCTTTGGGACCTGTGGCAAGGCAGCACATCATGGCAAGGAGTGTGTAGTGGAACAAAATGCTTCTTACCTCATGGCCAGGATGTGAAGGAGAGAAAGAGGGGTTGGGGTTCCAATTCCCCCATCAAGTGCAGGCTCCCAATGACTAGGGGAATACCCACTAGGCCCTGCCTTAAAGGTTCTACCACCTCCTAATAGCACCATGGGCTGGGATCATGCTTTCAATACATGGGTCTTGGAGGACACTTATTCAAACTACAGAAGATACATATGTGACAAGAACTTAGATTAGGGACTCAACATAAAAATGTGTAATTAAAAAAATTATATTTCTTACATGTTCTATTTCATTTAGCACTTAAGAAAATTCTGAAGGGGAAGTTAGGGTTCAGAGAGAACAAGTCACTTGCCCAGGTGTTTGCTGGAGGAAACAGGACTGTAATCCAAGTCCATGTGCCAAGCCTGGGCTGTTCTGCCACATGCATCCCTAAACCTGCTTACCTGTCAGATAAGAGCTGGGCTTGTTTGGAAGCAGTTTCCTAGTTTGCACACAGTTCAGGACTCCTCAAAGTGTGATCCTTGTGCCTAGAAGCTGGAGGAAAGAGAATGGGAGAGGGGAGGGAGGATGAAAGGGAAAAAGGGGGGATCATGAACTAAAATCGATTTCTATGCATGTTTGAGTTTGTTGGGATGAACCCATCTACTATGTATAATTATAAAGCTCTAATAAAAATATGAAAATTAAAAAGTCTGTTTCTTGGAACACTGCTTCTGTTGTAATATTCCAGCAATCAGGTGAACAAGAGAAGCTCTGCATGATTAAACAGGTTTTTTAAAGCATATTGGGTACCTTAGGATTTTGGGACCTGAAAAGATTGGCTCAAGGATAAACTCCCAGAAAAAAAATAGTCCAAACCCCTGCCATACAACTGATTTGAGGAGGAAAGCGATGGCACCATCACTGAACATCACTGAGTGCCCAGCAATCTGCCTGTGCCCCAAATGCAGGGGAGCTGAGGAAGTTTTCCATTTGTCATGGGGAGGCTGGACTGCCTGCTGGCATTTCCCAAACCTACTGAGGCTACTCAAAAGGAGATGGGCACAGACAGAAACCATGTCAAACATCTGGATTCACAATGAATGTTAACAAGCCTTTAATAAAACGGCAAGGAAACAGGCAGGCACACAGTGACAGGGCCATCTGGAGTGTGTAATCTCTTAGGGGAGGATCACTGGTGTGATCAGGAGGATCACAAGTTGGAGGCCAGCCTCAGCATCTTAGCAAGATCCTGTCTCAAAATAAAAAATAAAAAGGGTTAGGAGTGTAACTCAGTGATAGAGCACTTCTGGGTTCAATCCCCAGTACCATAAAACCAAACCAAATAAAAACTTAGTAACGAATATTCTTATCTTTTTTGCCTCTCACACAAACTTACATAGCAAACATCAGTTGTACTCAAAACATCAGGAGAGAAAAGGAGACAGTTAGTTGCTGACGAAGGCAGAGCATGTCATGAGGAATCTTAGTCTGCAAATTTTAGTCTGCCATGTAAGAGACCAATTCCAAAGGAGGAAAACCCCTCAAAATGCAGCACTGCACCAGCTTGACTGCTTTCAGTGAGGTTACCCAAGATTACCTAGACACCTACATGCCATTTCAGTTTCTTCATAGTGGCCAAATATTCATTTAATCCAGAAGGCAGGAATTTGTTTAGTTCAAAACATAAGCAGAGCTTCCTGCCCGAATGCCACAGAGGAAGCATTGTGGAAGTGCCCCATTGCACTGCCAGTGGGTCTGTCAAATCTCAGGAGCAGGAACAGCTGCAGAAGCTCTTCATTGAAGAGCTCAACTTTCAAACTGATGAGAGTCTGAGAAGCCATTCTGAGCAAGGGATAACACTTTCGGACTACATGGTAATGAGAGGTCCAAACACCAAGTGCTCCTGGGGTGTTGGGTTTGCCACCTCTGCCACAGTAGAGGGCGTGGATGCAGTATGAAAACAAGGCCTCAAGGTAAGTGGAAGAGTGTGGAATCAAAGATTCTGAAAGACCAAGGGTCATTTAACCATGGAAATAATCTTTGTTGGTGGCATTAAAGATGACACTGGAGAACATCACCTACAAGATTATTTTGAACAATATGGGAAAACAGAAGTGATTGAAATCATGAGTGAGGCAGTGGAAACCTTGGATGACCATGATGCTAAATTATTGCCACTCAGAAACACTGTGGAGTCTGGGTCACAACTAGGAAGTGAGGAGAGCCAAGTGAGATGGCTAGTGTTTTGTCTGGCCGAAGAGGTCAAAGTGGTTCTGAAAACTTTGGTGATGGTCATGGAAGTGGTTTTGAAGACAATAATTTTGGTAATTGAAGAAACTTCAGCAGTTGTGGTGGCTTTGGTGTCAGCCATGGTGGGCTAGATATGGTGGCAGTAGGGGTGACTACAATGGATTTAACAGTGACAGCAGTTTGGAGGTGATGGACATTACAATGATTTTTGGCAGTTACAACAATCTTGAAAGTTTTGAACACATGGAAGGAAACTGGGAGAAGCTCTGGTCCCTACAGTGGTGGAGGTCAATACTTTGTCCAACCATGAAACCAAGGTGGCTCTGGTGGGCAGAAGCAGTAGCTGTGAAATGACAGGCTGTAATTACTGCCAGGAAACAAAGTCTAGCAGGGGAGGGGAGCCAGAGAAGTGACAATGAAGCACAGGAGTGGCAGGGCTTAGCTGCTACAGAAAACACATGTATATTGGCAAAAACCCTGAGGACTATATTTTAAACTAATTGTATTAACAGGTTATTCTTAGTTTCTGTAGAAAGTGTAAAGCATTCCATGGAAGAGTTTTAAAGTAGTTTTTTTTCCCTGTGGTGCTGGGGATTGAACCCAGGGCCTTCGCAAACACTACCAACTGAGGTATATCCCCAGCCCTTAAAGTAGACTTAAAAATTTTTTTGCAACCCATGCTGTTGATTGCTAAATGTTAACTGATCACAATGCTTTATGTATCTTTAAAAAGCAAAACTTCTCTTGGTTATTGCAATTAAAATGTTGCAAAGTTGCAACAATGATTTTTAGTATTTTTACTTTGACGATTTGGCATAACAACTAATCGTAGAATGGACTCTGCAGTCACGCAGCTTTAAGTGTTTTCCATGAATGAAAACTTCAATACTCAGAATAAACCTGGAAGGTTGGCATTAGCCCTACATCCTATATATCATCTTCTTTTATCTAGGATAGTAGTATTATGGCCACTTAATATACAAGGAAGCTAAGGTTACATAAATTGCCTCCAGTTAGAAAATTAGCAAGCAGCAAAGCTAATTCAAAATTCAATCTGACCTATAACTCTACACTCTTTAATCATATTATAATTACTTTTAAATTAAATTTCCACACACATATTCTCTAAGTCAAGTGACTTCAATTTTGACTTCAATTTTGATGTTGGCTCTTTTTTTTTTTTTGCGGGGGGGGGGGGGTCTGGGGATTTAAACCAGTGGAGCTGGTATCCCAGCCTTTTTGTTTTTATTTTTATTTATTTTATTTATCTATTTGTATTTATTTAGAGACAGAGTCTCACTGAGTTGCTTAGGGCCTCGCTAAGTTGCTGAGGCTGGCTTTGAACTTGCGATCCTCCGAGTCGCTGGGATTACAGGTGTGTGCCACCACACCTGGCTTGTTGTTTTTATTTTGAAACAGGGCCTAAGTTGCTGTGGTTACCCTGGAACTTTCAATCTCCTGCCTCAACCTTCCAAATTGCTGGGACTATAGTTGAGTGCCACCATGCCTGGCTTGGCTGTCTTTACTAGGTCATGTCACCCCAAGTCTGAGATTGTTTTCCCTATCTGTAAAATAGAGAACTGTTCAATTATAACTCTACCAATAGTGTGGAAGGGGAGATGAGAGGATGGAGGTGGTGGTTAGAAACAAATGTGCCAAGGATCCTTAGGCCATTTCAGCTGGAGCAAAGTGTTTGGTAAATGAGATGTTCTGGTAGAAGCGAAGTGATGAAAACCTGTAGAAGAGTAAGAATTTTTTTTTTTTTTTCAGCCAATGGACTCCGTAGTCTAGCATTAGAAAATACTCTTCAAGTGCATGCAAAGTGTATGCATATACATAGGCATATTTTTTCTAGGGGAGAAAAGTCAAGGTTTTTATTAAATATTCTAAGGAGTTCATAACTCAAAAAAAAAATTAAGACCTATAAAATTCCTCTTCAGTTTTATAGTTTTGGAGGAAATTAGCAATCCAAGTTTGTAAAAAGCAACATGAGAAAACCTGTTCTTTCTGATTAAAAGCCAAAATTACTAGATTATGATTAATAAGACATATTAAAGGTAACCATAACCTAATAAACTAGGTACCTACAATCACTACTT
The DNA here is from genome assembly GCA_020662805.1 of Glaucomys volans. Taxonomy (NCBI): domain Eukaryota; kingdom Metazoa; phylum Chordata; class Mammalia; order Rodentia; family Sciuridae; genus Glaucomys; species Glaucomys volans. The sequence goes on along the minus strand of JAJEJO010000729.1, from coordinate 127,318 downwards.
AACATTTGCTCTACTGGGTACAGAGTTAAAATAAATTATCTTCATTGGAATTAGCCTATATTTGATCCACAGAGTACGTTTAAAAAAATTTATTTTCAGAGTTACATACTTATAATAAAGCAAAGAAAAAAGTCTAATCACTAGTTTATATATAAAGTATTTATTTGTATGCACATATTTACCTACAAAATTTACAGAAAATAAAACAAAGCAGAATATATAGAATACCCTCTAAGACTTCTTAGGAGCAGAGGGTTTTATTGCTGCAGTTCAAAGAATAAATTTTTTACATGTGAAAGCCAAGATGAACACATTTAAGTTAAATGGCAGCCTTATTAAAAAGTTTTTGTCTTTATTAATGAAATTTCAGCTTTATGTTAAATGAAATTTAAAAGATAGCTCATGAAATAATTTAAACTTTCAAAATCTTCTATTAAACAGGTAAAAGGCACCTCCAGTACTTTAAAATATTTACAGCAATCCCAATAGTTTAATTTTAAGGGTTATTATAGTACATGTGGCTGTTATACATACACAGTATGTCATTAACGCTCTCTAAACAGTGAGAATTGTAGACTCTAGTTTGTGGCACCGCTCCTATATTATCCTGGGGATGGAGCAGGACACTCCGTCACACCTGTGTAGTACTAGTGTAACAATATATCCACCACAGCATTTGATCCAATTATCTAAAACAATGACTACCAAATCCCCAAACAATACATAATTTATAACTAAAATGGTACATTCAGAAGACTTCGGGATGTTCTTAAAATTCTTAAAAAAATATAAAGGATATTTAGCATTAAATGAAAACAATGAACTGAAAAATATGACAATAGTTGCTAGAGTTCAGTATCTGGTTTAACAAAAATTGTCAAAACATCTATAATTTCTTACAACATAATGGAGATGAGTTTTCCTCAGTCTAAGCGGAATCCAATGTTTTTCCTGCAGTATGATTAAAAGAGGAGTTAAGAATGAAAGGCACACATAATAGCTGGTTTTGAAGAGCTGTGGGGATGGCAAGCAGATGTTCCTGAAATACTGGTGCAGGAGAACAAAGTCCACACAACATTTTCCTCTTTAACATTGGCATTGATTTGCTATTTACAGTAGTTTGCAAAAATACATTATAAAAACTGAATGAGGTTCTGTTTCTAAGTTTAACTTAGTAACATACATACATACTTCATCTGCAAAAATCTTCGCAGGTGCTGAAGTACTAAAGTGACACTAATACTGAACACAGGTAATCAAAGGTACCAAAGCACTGATAACTTGAGTCATCACCATCATCAGGATAATCTGGGTAAATATTGCACACTTCTTGTCAGTTGTTCTATAACCTTCACGTATCCAACTGCAAAAGGAATCCTTTATGGCTTTTTGCTGTATCACTTATTTGAAGAAAAGACTGTTTTAGGTCCTATAACAATGAGTGCAGATTGTCATTGAACGTGAGGCCTAGGTTTCAAAATTAGTTTTCCTGTCTGTAAAAGAGAAAAATAATTTTTTTCAATACAGTTCTATTAACATACCATCACTTATTTATAAGCTTTAAAGGACGTTTGCAGGGAATCAGAATATTTCCCTATACTTAGTCAAGATTAAACAACTAACGGATATTTTTAAAGTTTCCTTTCAGTGGACTGAATTATTACTTTAACATACATGCACAGAGTTGGTGGTGTAACTCAGGGGTAGAGAGCATGCTTGGCATGTATGAGGCTCTGGGTTCAATTCTGAGCACCAGAAACAAAACCACACCATACATCTTTATTTGAACTCCCTGCCCACTGGTTACCTAGAAATCAGTCAATCAAACCACTTGATAAAATGCTAAATTGGTATAGATTTATGCTTCTTACCAAAGCCTATAACACAAAAAACATTTCTCTTTCCAACATAAAAATTTTAATTTCCTCAACATAAAAAAGTAAATGAATGGTTAGAACAATGAACATTTATACACTGCTCGTGTTCATTATACAAAAAATAAAAATAATTAAGTGCATGCTACATAATTCAAACAATCTTAGGAATGTATCTGGCACTTTTTCCATTCAAGTACCAGGATATACACAGTATTATTAATGCACTTATTTAACATTTATCAAGCATATACTATGTGCCAGGCCCTGGGTAAAGTGCTCGGATCTAGTAATGAACTAGTCCAAGTCCTCTGTCTTCATGGAGCTTGAGTTCTAGTGTAGAACACAAACACATATAGTACAGACAGGAGGGAAACAACTGTACAACCAATAGGGGATTAAATTATGATTTACAAAGATGGAACAATATGCAAATAAACAAAATGGAAGACCACAAATGAGATAAGGGAGCTTGCATGTGGTTAGTGCTCAATAACTGGTGGTGAAAGAAGCAAGTTTGAAAATTCTAGAACATATTCCTTTTATGTGTCAACAGGAGAGCTGGGGATTTAACTCAGTGGAAGAGTGGTTACTCACATGCATGAGACTAGGTTCAATCAGGAGCCCCCAGCAGTCCTCACAAGTCAATGAGAATATACAGAATATAAAACATGGCAGTTATCTTTGGCTGGTGAGATTTCAGGTGGTTTTAATTATTTTTATCTTCAGTTCAAAAGTGTCAGGATTTTGTTTACCTCTTGATTCTTTCACTTAAATTTTGGTCATTTAATTTTTGGTAATTCCTTGATATCTTAGAATACTTTTTCCAGTTTTATTGAGGCATAATTTTGATGCAAGAAAATACAAAGGGCTGAGGGTATTGCTCAGTGGTAGAGCATTTGCCTAGGTTTTAGGCTCAGCACATACACACAAACCAACAATGACAAATAACAAACAAAAAAACCAGAGAGCAAATACCCCTATCTTGTACAGTTTTGATGCTCATGTAGCCACCACTCTGAGCAAGCTATGGAAAAATCCTCTCTGCCCTATTCCAGCCAATGGTTTCCATTCCCTACTCCACAGGGACACAACCACTTCAGCTTGGCCTATCTTTGATCTTTAAATAAACTGGATCACAGTATCTTCTTCTGTATGTGCTTCTTTCAGTGTGTTTGAGTTTCATCCATGTTAATTCATGTTTCACAATTTGTCCCTTTTAAATACTAAGTAGAATTCCATTGCATGAATATACCGCTATTTGTTTATCCATGGGGTTAGCCTATTTTAAATCTATTTGTAATCATAAGATATTAACGCAATCTCGTTATCAAAAAAGAAAAAAAATTCAAACAATACAGATAAGCTAAAGCCACTCTAACTCAAATTCTAGTTCTCTCTCCAGAAACTAATTCTAGCGTGGATTCTTCCAGATAATTTTTCTATGGATTTTCATTCACATACATAAATAAAATTTTGGTGTCTAATGTGTGGCGATATTTACAGGTCAAAAGTATCACTTGGGATTTGTTTTGATAATCAGGAGAAAAATGTAAGCAAAGGAACACAAAATAGAAATGGCTATAAGTTGACTACTGACACTGATTATATGGAAGTTCATTATACTCTTCAATTACATTTGAACATTTCCACAATTAAAACTTTTAAAAAAAATGGTATCATACTCTATATACTCTATCATACTCATACTGTTTGGTAATCTGCTTTTTATGCCTAACATTCTGTTTTGGAAATCTCACACAGATTTACTTCATTTTCTAAGATATGGCTACATCACAATTTTACCACTTCCTTTTAGGAAATACAAAGACTGTTCCCATTTTTTCAGTACTGCAAAGGATGTTGCAATCAACAACCTTGTATTTGCTTCCTTCTTTCCAAGTGTGATCATTCCCCACCAGATGGGTAAACTGAGGTAGAATGGATACATCTGGAGGACTGAGGCTGCACATTACACTTTATAACAATAATGAAAAGCTGCTCTCCAATATGGCTGTACCAATTTACATTCCCAACACAGCAATGTATGAGAACATCCATTTTACCATTAGTAGTAGAGTTATCTAGGTATTTAACTTTTGTCAATCAGATAGGTAAAACAAATGAAAACTCACTGTTTTACTTTGCATTTCCCTGATTAAAAATGAGGCTGTGCATTCTTTTACTACTATATTTAGATAAAGTATAGCTATGCTGCCAACTCAAATTCCTAGGCTCAAGCAATCCTCTTGCCTCAGTCTTCCAAGTAGATGGGATTACAGGCATGTGCCACTGTGACTGGTTAGCAATGTCTTTTTAAACATATTTAAGACTTAAATCTCTCTGGAATTTAGTTTTTTTTTTAAAACTGATGCAAGGGGAGAACTAAATTCATTTTACTCCAAATGAAGAGTCAATTCTTTCTCTCTTAATTTGAAATACTCTCTTCTATCCTCCAATTCTAAAAATCTATGTGTTCAGTTTTTAATCTTTTCTATTGATCCAGCTGTTTTCTTGCCTCAATGCCTTTTTCCTTTTTGTGGTGCTGGGAATGGAACCCAGGGCTTCACACATGCTAGGCAAGTGCTCTCCCACAGAGTTACATTCCCAGTCCCCTAATGCTTCTTTTAGTTTTTATTCTAATTTTATATAATGAACAGGTATTATTCATTTAATGTTTTTTTAAATGGAGTTAAGATACTTTTATAAATAAGACAAGCAAATAGAAGGTAACAATCAAAACTGAGACACTTGCAATGCACTGGTATATGATTTACTGTTTAAAACACTGTAGGCCATATATCCATAGTCCACAAATTAATCTATGCCTTTATTTTACAAAGATACTGAATACCACAAGATAGAAGTTTATAAATCAACATTTGTTGAGCTGTCCAATCTGTCATATTTTATTGAATCTAAGATGGCTTCAATTTTAGAACACATCATGACTTCATGTCATTAATAAAGATTAAATTATCAACTCTGCCAATTCAATTGTTAGATACTATTGATTATTAGATGTACCTCAACTGTAGGGATATTAAATAATGTAGAAAACTATGTCTTAGAATCAATAGTATAAGAGACATTCTATTAATTTCACAGAGACAATTTATTACTAATAAAATGTCTTTTTCTAAAGCTAAACATTTCACTTCTTTCATGCAGGTTTACAATTTTCTAACAAAAAAAATACTTACATCATCACAAGACATATTGTACTCTGCTAATACTGTTCGACATCGAGCCGCTATACTGAATAAATGTGGTCAAAGGAAAATTCCTCATTGTAAAAGTAAGCTTCTTACAAGCACCTAGATAACTGAAGGTGCTTTAAGTTTCATTCAGAGAAAAAAGTCAATTTGCGGTAAAGGATACATTGACGGTGCAACTACTCTCTTGTGTATTCCAGCAAAGAATAAGCCTATTAGAGTGATACAGCTAATTGTGAAAAATGGATGATTCCATAATGACGTAAAGAAGGACACCTGTAAAAGAAAAGTGTGAAATATAAAAATGTTAAATCTTCATATACTGATTGCAACCTCCCCACCTGTACATAAATAAATATAGTATTTTTATTATCTAAAGTACTAGAATTTGAAGTCTTCAAATAATCCTAGTTTTCTATTGCTATCCTGTAAAACTAAAAATGATGTATGTCTTATACCTTTAATATAGCAAGACAGTACAGCAACCTCTACTCTATTCATTTCAAATACTTGAACCATAACAAATTCATTCCTATTATCAAAAAACAACCCTACTACAAATATTTACTGAACTATTTGTTCAATGAATGAGGATGAGGCCTGTAGTTAAATGTGACCTAGCTACCTTCCCTGTAAAAAATGGATGGATAAAGAAGATGAATGGATGAAGAAAATGTGTATATAAACACCACAGTAAAAAAGTTTCCTTAGAAGTCGAGCCAGCTCTGCCATTCATAATCTGGTCCTGCCACACGTCCCCACGCATGCTACCTTCCCCAGCTGGCTAACTCCGGCACACAAACCCCTACAAGGCTCAGCTCCAGCAACATCATTCCTCCTCCAGGCAAAAAAATGAGTTATGTTTTGAAGCTACTGAGATTTTTAATAGTCACAGAACATTCAAGCAGGGATTGATAGCTATCTGAATAAAACAAAATTCAAGAGAAAGAAAGGATTTTTTAGATCTGATTATAATCGGATGATGGTAAAAAATGGGACAATACACAATTCTAAGATATGCAGAGGGACAAGAGTTCAGGACCTATGACTGGCATAAGAGTAGACACCTAAACAGATGAATGGGGAATAAAACAGACTGAATAGAGGACAAGCATTTAGAGTGCCTGGGAGAAATCAAATGGGACCAGTAACCAGATGGGACCAATAGACTCAAGCTAAGCACATCCCTACTCCACCCTTACACCAAGAGACGTGTCCTATTCTTTTATTTGTTCTTTTTAGATGTACTTGGCAGTAGGTTATATCTGACATATCATACATACATGGAGTATAACTTATTCTAATTAGGAGTCCATTCTTGTGGTTATATAAGATACGAAATTCACAGGTGATGTGTTCATATATGAACATAGGAAGATGTATCCTATTTTAAGGCAGGGAAGTAAACATATGTGCATGTTTCAAGACAGAGAAAAGCACCAGGTAGATGGTTCAGCAAGGCATTGTTTAAATAAATCTGCCAAATAAAGAGATGAAAAGCTAAGAATATCAGGAGGGAAGAAGCTCCCCAACAGATGAGATCCTAAAGAAAGGCTAATATGCCCAGAGGAATGTTTTCCTACAACCTCTGAGGACAGTTTTTATTCCTCTAAGCCAGTTGTGTGGTTTGAACAATGTTAGCAGATAAAGTGCTTTATTTTTTAATTATGTCAGTCAGTCTTAGCCTCCTTTCCTCCATAGTAACAATCAACTGCATCAAAACAGCAGCTGTTCCCTTTGACCAGTCATCTGCTGTATTCCTCTTCTCCACAGTCTCTTCTAGCTAGCACTTGGCTTCTGCGTCTGCAACTTCTGCTTCAGTCACAATTGCTGGTTAAGACTCTTGTCAGGTCTGGGGTTATTAAATACTGAAATAAAAAGAGCCAACCCTAAGGCTAATGGTTATATTCTCACCTAATTTAGAAAATTATATTAACTACATAGTTTTGGTCCTATTTCAAATTACATTTAATTCTGTGTTTTATTAAGATCTCAACTAGTTGAAATCAGCTTATATATTTCCCAATTAGAAGTCAGACTCATTTCCCAAGATAGATCTTTTTCAATCTCCTTGCCAGCCTTTCTACTCTCGCCTAAAGATGAGTACCAAACGAAGCCTTAAGATCAGAATTTTATAAATGAACACACATGAGAGTTTCCTGTCTGCCATAAAACCCCTTTATTAACATAAAATTCCATCACCAACCTCCCTTGCTTCCTTATCCTTTCATATATCCCCTTTGGTGGATAGTGAGGGAGACTACATGGTAAATAAACCCTGGCCATCTGAATTACCATTTAAACTGATGACAAAAAGTCTTAACTGGGCTGAGGATATAGCTCAGTTGGTAGAGTACCTGCCTCACAGGCACAAGGCCCTGGGTTCAATCCCCAGCACAGCAAAAAAAGAAAAAAAAAAGGAAAAAAAGTCTTAACTACTATGTTTTTCTCCTGTATAATCTAAAAGCTTATATTTAAAATGATAAGAAGCAGTGTTCTAATTAGAGTTTAAAAGGGGCGGGGGTGAGGGTTACGGCTCAGTGGTAGAGTACTTGCCTAGCACGTGTGAGATACTGGGTTCGATTCTCAGCACACACATAAATAAATAAAATAAAAAGGCCCATTGACAACTAAAAAATATATGTATTTAAAAAGGGGGTGAGGAGGCTGGGGCTGTAGTTCAGTGGTAGAGTGCTTGTCTAGCATGGGTTCGATCCTCAGCACTACATAAAAATAAGTAAAATAAAGGTACTGTGTTCATCTACAACTAAAAAGAATTTTTTTTAATTAAAAAAAGGGGGGGGGAATGGATTTTTAAGATTTGTGAAAATTATAACATTGTTACTACCTAAATAAAAACTGCACTGGGGGAAAAAGTTCTTGAAAAATTGAAGACTCCTGCTTTTCTAATAAAAAAGCCTAAGTTTGAAACTAAGGCACCAGACAGTAGACAAAAAGCCAGAAATCTGAGAAACATTTTATCAGCTTTCATCAAAGAATGCTTCAAGAAATAACATTATGAAATCTGTTATTGCGTTTGGTGTAGAAATGTTCCTGCACAGTGCCCAATGGGAGATCTCTTGGCATTTCCAATATTAAACTCCAAGCAGGAAATTTTTTAACAGATAAATGCTGGGAAAGAAAAATTTGCTAGCTCAAGGACTGATACATGTGTTCTCCTCACAATGAAAAGCAAAGAATTAACCTGACTTCATTTATTAATTCATTCAGATTAATTGATAACTCAATTCTGGTAATTGTACTGGGCTATATAGCCTATATGCCAATAACCTGGTTTCCTTCCTGGTTTTGACTTCTTGGTCTAATTTGGTTTTTAATCACACAGTTTGCTATTTTGTCACGATTCCTATAAAATCACCTCATATGCTTTATGGGATGAAGAAAAGTATTAACAGACAACTCAGAAGAAAATATAATTTGTAAAAGCTGGCACTGATGACACTAAATAAACAGAATGTTCACATTAAAATAAACAAAAATGAGATATGGAAAATCTGTTCACAAATTCAGAAGTGAACTGAGAAATAACATAAATGGAGTAACATTTCTTAGGCCTTTTCCCTTGTAAAAATAATTCACAATAGTCAGCCAAAGTTTTCCTTAAGCAAATTAATATAGGGCATACTTTTAATAAAATGATTAATATCATTAGTAGTAGTTATAGGTAGCATATGAATAATACTTTGTAATTAACAAAGAACTGCTATATCCATTATCTCATTTAATCTACTAAATATTTTAAAACAAAACTTCTACCTTTTGTGTCTCAGGATCTATTAACCAGTTCCAGGCACCAGTAGCTGTACAGACAGATACCACTATAAGAAGCACTGACGAAAGATAAACACGAAATTAGTAAGCAAATGTACCCTTAATATTTGATACTACAACCACCAGTTCCTAATAAATAACAGCCAAAGAATGTAGCACTTTAGTAAATGGAAAATTCATTGACAGAATTCAAGAATTAGGAGTTGCCACATGATCTTCTCTTAAACATTCTGAACCTCAGTAACTGATGATGGTATTGACTCCGTTATTATTTAGAATTTATGAGAATGAAGATTAATGAAATCAAAACCAAGAATCCAGATGGTAAAACTTCAGTATAAGATTCTGTTATATAACTTTCACTGTGCTTTCTGTTGATTTTGCAGATCTGATAAACAAAACAACCAAAACCTCTCATTTTTTAATGTAAACAAGCCAAACAAAGACTCCTTTTTGAGTGTACTGAGAATTCTGTTTAAAGCGTTCTGCCTTGCAGACAACTGCCTGTTGCTGAATTAACAAAGGTCAGTGTTAGAAGTATGGAGTCAGTGTAGAGCAGACCAGTCAGTATCAGATTTTCCTTTAAGTATTAGGACTTAAAGCAAAGTGAGGGTAGAAATTACAGCTAGTAGAACTTGTAAAAGTTTTATTTCTTCCTACTAAGCTAGTATTATTTCAGAAATTCTAAATAGATCATAAATAAAACTTAAGAATGAATGGTGTTACTAAAAAACTGTAAAAGGGCAAAAAGACCTAGTTTATAGTCTGGAGATGAGGACAGCTGCATGTCTTTCAGTTAGAATGCATATAATTTTCAAGTGTGCAGATAAGTTTCAAAGAGCAAAAACAAAACAAAACAAAACAAAAAACTAAAACCTTATCCCACAATTGGAAGAAGTAAATCACAGAAAAAACTAATAACAGAATCAAAATTTCAAAATTATATCCTGAGCTAAGAACAAATTAAACTCAATTTCTTTTTTTAATGTGGATTTTTAAATTTGTTCTAATTAGTTAAACTCAATTTCTTATAATTCTACTTTCCAGAAACAAATACACAATATTACACAATTTTCTTAAAATGAAGTAAAACCAAAATTAAAATACCAGAAAGATTTGATTGGTGCATTAACCAAGCTGATGTCATTTATATTTAAGCACAGAGACACATCAGAGAAAAAGTAGAGTGTTCAGTATATTACACTTTATAAACAGCAGCATCGTACACGTTTTAAAAGACTCTCAAGTAACAGTGAAACAAATTTTGGGGGAGAGCAATTCCAAGATAAACCAGAGAATATGATAAAATCATTACTTATGGATTCTGACCAATCAGAATTGAGGTATATGATTAAAATTTCACAAATAGATCTAATCAAAATTTCACAAAAAATTCTGACCTAGGGGGAAAAAAACCCTTAACTTCAACATTTTTTCAACATTTTTGGTTCTGCAAATTAAGTTACACTTAGAAATGAATTATGTCCTTGGGGTGCAGATATAGCTGAGAAGTACTTGCCTAGCATGCTTGAGTCCCTGGGTTCCATCCCAGTACCACCATAAAAAAAGTATGACCTCAGTGTGTGCTACTGTACTTCCTTCTAGGCAGGAATTAAATTTCAATCATGAACATCCAAGGTATTATTAGCTCATTATGTCCCATGGTCCTATATAGAATTTGAAAACTCAGAACTTAATGGATTAAGACTGGTCCACAGCCAGCATGGTGGCACGTTCCTATAATCCCAGTTACAGGAGAGGCAGAGACAGGAGAATCACTTGAGCCCAGAAGTTGAGACCATCCTGGATAAAATGAGACCCTGCTGAAACAAAGAACTGGTCCCAGCACAAGTTAGCAAAGCTTTTTGTTTGATATCACATCACTTGTGTATTTGTCCATATTTCCTTCATAGTATATTTCCATGGGGCAGTAACTATAATTCATTCAAATAACATTTTACAGCACTCATATTTATGAATAGATAGTAATAATGTGAACTGCTTTTCTGGGTCAGGCTCCAAAGCAGTACAATTATGCTGTAAAATTCAACTAAGAAATTTTATAACCTTTGCAGACACATACTAAATATTATGATTTTAAATTTTCTGATGCTGGAGACCGAACCAAAGGCGTGGCACAAACTAAGAACATACTCTACTACTTAGCTATAACCCTAGCCAAAACGTGATTTTTTCTTTTCCTAGTACTGGGGATTGAAACTGGGGCACTCTATCACTGGGCTACATTCCCTGCCCTTTTTATTTTATTTTGAGACAAGGTCTTGCTAAAATGCTGAGGTTGACCTCAAATTATGATCTTCCTGCCTCAGTCTCTTGAGTTGCTGGGATTATAGGTTGTGTGTCACTCCATCCAGCAATTTTTTTTTTTTTTTTTTTGAGTGCTGGGGATTGAACCCAGGAACAGTCTACCACTGAGCTATAGCACTAGCCCTTTTCATTTTGAGACAGGTTCTCATTAAGTTGCTGACCTTGAACTTTGAATTCTCCTGTCTCTGCCTCCCTGGTGCACTCCACTGCACCCAGCTGACTTTTCTTAAATTTTATTTCAATGATTTGTAGGCAAAATGTAAAACTACTAAAGAGAGTACTGAAATTTTGTTACTTGTTTTCTTATCTAAGTTATACTATCTTTTAATAAAAAATTAAAACGTTTGTATTTTTATGGAAAAATAAAAATTCATCCATAGAAAACAGGTTGTTCTTTTAAGGTAGCCAGTTATAATGTTCCTTTTCTTCAAGATTTCTTTGTAATGCATTGTTTGTGATGTTAAATAAAATTTAAAATTGTTTAAAGAGAAATCTTATGGATTAGTAAAGCATTTGTTAATCAGAAAGTTTTATATAAAAGCGAATCAGTCCTAAAAGGGATTAAAGATCAATTATTGGTTTATCCTCCCATAAAAAACATTGGGGAACTTACTTCTCCAACGTCCAGTGGCAGGTTGCAAGCAATGAATATATTCAGTAAGTCTCCTCTCGAAAGCCTTGAGATCTAGGTAAAAAGATTTCAGTTCTCCAATTAGTCACTCTAATTTGAATCTATGAAAATGAAATTTTAGATAGACAAGGGCTTCGGATCTCACACACCAACTTATGTGTATCACTGCAATGTTCATTTAACCATAACAGTTTTAACAACGTGGAAAAAAAAAAACTGTCTTTGCATTTTCATATATGAGGAAACTGGCTGGTTCACTTTTAGAAGCTTCAAAAACTGGTATGTGGAAAATTAGCAACTTCAGTCGACACTAAAACCCAATTTTGGAGACTGCAAATTAAAGGATTAAAAAGGAGTCGAGTTCCAATTCTGTTGGAACCAAGTTCTACTAGAACAACATCAGTCGTCGATGTCTATTTGACTGCAATCACCCAGTTGGGCCTTCTAACTCTATTTCTTTACTAGACTCATTGACACTTGTAGTGTGTGTGTGTGTGTGTGTGTGTAAATACGCTGGCCGTTATCCCTCTGAAAGGGTTACAAGGTGATCTTGGTGGCACCACCAAAGCGCGAATACCTTGCTCTAAGACAGGGGCACCCGAGGTGTTTACTCTCAAAAAGAGGTAAGGTTTCATTTCCACATTGGAGTTTTTAAGCCTTAAGACCTAGAAGCACCTAACCCCGGCAGCTACCGGAACGAATTAGGGATTCGACTCATGGGGTTATCGGTGCAAAATAAAAACAAAATCAGCACCCTAGAACCTGCGAGGAGCAAGCGTTTGCTAATGGATAGAAAATAAAAGTACAGCCCTGCAGGAGCTCCACGGTCCGGGCGGAAGTGGCGGATGTGACCGGTGGAGAGCGGGCGCAGGGGAGGAGAGCGCTGCCTTGCGGCTACCTGGCCGGACCCCGCGCACCCCACCAACCTCCGGGCCGCATCACTCCATCCTCCGCGGCCTCCGCGCCCGGGGCGGGGTCTCCGCGACGCCGGCCCCTCGGAGCCCTCCGGCTACCGGGAGGAGCCCCAGGACTGTCCCAAGCGATCTACCTTACCTTCCGCCTGCTCCAGCGAGTTCATTTCGGGCGGCAACTCCGGTCACCGCCGCGGCCCCGTCCGCATCGCAGCCCCGCGGCCCCCGCCCGGCCCACAGCGCCAACTCCCACCTCTAACCGCTCCCCTCTACCCCTCCCCGTCGCACCGCCCCTTATCTAGGTCCGCTGCGCTCATTGGATATCTCTGCGGGACTTGCCAACTAAGACGATTTCTTATTGGTTAATTTTCGCACTAGCCTCGGGAGGCAACGTTGGACGGTCAGCCGGAGGGGCCAAGAACTGCTGGAGGCCGGACTGATGTAACGCTGATGCCGCCTCCTGCCCCGGGGAGGAACTGCAAGTTACCCCAATCATTTCTTTCGTGCACGCATTTCTAATTCCCTGCTTGCGTCTTTCATTCATCAAATGGCGATTGAGCGCCCACTACCTTCCGGGCAATATTCTGGTGGTGTCGAGGGACACAGACATCCACAAGTTTTCCCTCCCCTCAAGGAGCCCAAGGGGAAATCAAATATGTACAGAATTAGCTAGAATCCCAAATAGTAGATTCTCTTAATTATGGCACCTCTTTCTTAGGTACCCAACCCCTTAAGCATTTCTCTCTTACTGTCTTCTGATGTCACCTATCTTTTATAAATCATAAAGAAGTCTCAATATCTATAACTTTAAAAAAGATCTGTGCGGGTTTGAGTACTTATTTTTTTATTATGGTGCATTCTTGCTTATTTCCTGGTGATGATTCATTCATTCAAGAGTATTTATTGCATGACGTGCTAGACACCTTATACAATTATGAGCAAAATAGACAAGATCCCCGCCCTCAAAGTACATGAGTTATAATAAGCAATAAACATGAAAATAAGTAATTGATTTCAGATAAGGATAGTTTTATGAAGGAAATAGCAGGGGAATAAAATAAAATGAGATAAAGAAGGTTAGCAGTAGTAGTATTCCGGAAGGGCTTCATGGGATAGGGGCATTTGAGCTGAGAACATCAAGATGGCAGAGAAGTATCCAGCCGTGCAAAGATGAGGGCTAAGAAGGTTCTATGCAGCAGGCATTTTTTTTCACTATTGGTATTTTGTGTATTTTATTCACTCTCAACCTTCTTCCTCGCTTGCCAACAACATTCATTGACATACCCCCTATTACTTTATTGGTAGGTTCCTTTACTGTAGCACTTTTCAAAGTTTTCCATTTAGGGTGACTGCCTCTGGAACAAATCCTTTACATGCATTATCTCATTTAAACTTCCACTGTGATATTTTTAAAACTGTGGGTCAAAACCCATGAGGTCACAAAATCCATTTAATGACTCATAACCATTATTTTTTAATGAACTAAGCTGGAATTTAAAAGTAACATCATTGGAAGTGAGGATAAATTTAGTTTCATGGTCTTGTTTCAGCTGTGTGCGCATGTGCACGGTCATTGTGTTCCTATCAAAATGTAAAGCATATATACCCAACTGAGGGTTCCAGTAAACAAAATTTTTTTGAAAGTTTGAAAGGCAGGTATGCATAGGCCAATTTTACCACTGAGAAAAGCAAAAATGAGTCCAGATCTTGGTAATTACCATTATAGCCTGGATGGAGGCCCTAAGTCAAACTCTCCCTTTTGACTTCTTGCTCAATGTTCCATTTCTCCCCCTCTAAGTCCAATCCATCACACTTCCCTTTGGCACCCAGCAGTGCTTAGAGAATGGCCATTGAACATCTGTTTTATGACAGGCTCTCCAGGACTAGATGCTGGGGATGTGAGCAGTGAGACAAACTGAGGAAAGGATAAGTGGGAGGTTTGTTAACTTGTCTTCAAAAGAGGCAGTTCTGATCTTTGCAGGGCTTTTGTTTGCTGAGTGGGTGTGCAAATTTTGAACAAGAGCCTATGACCAGAGAGGGAAGAGGTAGGGCTACCTTCTGTCCTCTTCCCTCTCCATTCTTTGTTTTCAACTGTGCTCACATAAATGTTGAACATACCTTTGAAGAGGTGCACATTATGAGCCTGTCATGGGCATCTATCTGCATGGATCATAGGACTTGAGTAAGGGAGAAGTAGAGAAAAATAGAACCTCAGAGTCCAGCTAAGGAATATGAAACCTACAGCAATGAGACCAAAATGAACAGATTTATAGACACATCATATTGATGGGATTTCACCAGAAGATATTAACAAGTATTTAAGAATTGTTCCAGGCCCTGGGATGTGAATGGAGGGTGCAAGGATCTGAAACAATTATTCCTGCTGTTGATACAAGTAGAGTTTAGTGTGAAAACAGAAGATGACTTGGGCATGGTAGCACCTGCCTGTAATCCCAGGGACTGGAGAGGTTGAGGCAAGTTCAGGGCCAGCCTGGGCAACTTAAAGGGACCCTGTCTCAAAATATAAAATAAGAAGGGCTGGGCATGTAGCTCAGTGTTCCAGCTGTGTGCACATGCACATTGAACCCTGAGGGTTCAATCCCAGTAACATGCATACACACACACACACACACACACACACACACACACAAAACACCAAAGACCTTAAACACATAAGATGAAAATCGACTTCTAAGAGGGATATCTAAAGAAGTAGCTAAGGTTTGTGATCTTTCACCAGGAGTCTGGCACTCTGCTTTTGATAGTTCAAGAGCTCTATGAGCCAAGGGGTGCTATCAAGCCCCTTCTGAGATAAGTATAGTTGAGCAAATGAGTTGATTAGTTCCCAATCCTTCATCCCCATTTTCCACCTGGTACAGAAGATCAGCGGGCTCTACCCACAATACACATTAATATTCCATCACTTCTCCCCATCTCCACTGCTGCATTCTGGTCCAACCACTGTATAGGTCCCATTACTGCAAGGGCCTCTAATTGGTCCCCTGCTTCCACCTTGTTCTCAATAGTGGTTTGCAAAATAGTAAAAATATAGCATTTCTCTCTTCAGCTTAGAACCCTCCAAAGCATATACTATGACTATGCTTTTCCTACTATTTTCCTCCTAAAATAATTTTGAATACTGGGCATGGTGGTACATACCTGTAATCCCCTTGACTCAGGAGGCTGAGGCAGGCAGATCAAAATTTCAAGGTTAACCTCAGCAACTTAGCCAGGCCTTAAGCAACTTATCGAGACCCTGTCTCAAAATTAAAAATAAAAAGGGCTAGGAGTGTGGCTCAGTGGTTAAAAAAAATGAACAAACCTGGGTTCAATTCCCAATGCTGCAGATAAATAAATAAAATAATGTTGACAAACTCCTCACACATTTTTTAGGTGACATCTAAAAATTTCATCATGGGTTTCAAAACTTATAAAAAGATGTGATTTCTGATACAGGGTATATATATTGACTTTCAGAAATAAAGTGATTTCATCATTTTTCTGAAGTGCTCAATGGCATCAAAACACTATGGCAATTTAATATCTACCATCATTCCTTTAAAAATATGTAATCATCTCTTATGAATATAGATAGAAAACCCCTTAAAAACCCTCAGCAAATCAAGCTTAGCAATATAAAAACAGGATTACACACCACAGTGAAGTGTGATTTATTGCAGGAATGCAGAATTGGTTTAAGCAGAAAATTAGTCAATGCAATACTGCAACAGAATAAAGGACAAGAATCCCATGATTTGATGAGGATGTCAAGAATTTGGGGCACTCATACATTTCTAGTGTGAGTTTAAAATGGCACAACCACTTTGGAAAACAGTTTGGCAGTTCCTCAAAAAGATAAAGACACAGTTACTACATGAACCGACAATTTCACTCCTATGTATATACCCAGGAGAAATGAAAAAGTGCTCATGCAAAAACTTACCTGTGGATGTGTAGAGAACTGTTTATAATAGTCAAAGAATGGAAACAACTGAAATGCTCAGCAACTAATGAAGGGATGAACAAATGAAGTTTGGAGTTAGGTCATGGAGTATTATTAGATAATAAAAAGGAATGGTGTTCTAATAAATGTTGCTGAATGGATGAATTTGAAAGCTTGTTAAGTGAAAGCAGTCGAATACAAAAGACAGCATACTCTATGTTTCCATTTATGTGAAATATCCAGAGTAGATAAATCTACAGAGATGGTGGACTCATGGTTGCCAGGGATTTGGAGAAAAAGAAAATGGGGAATATCTGACAAAGAGTAGTGGATTTCTTCCCAGGGTAATGCAAATGTTCAGGAATTATATAGGCATGATGATTGCACAATTTTATAAATATACTTAAAACCACTAAGTTGTATACTTTAGAAGGGTTAATTTTATGACTTGTAAATCATGTCTCAATTTTAAAATTGGGGAAAATCTCACAATTAATAACTGCAGAAAAATTGTTTGACAAAATCTAAATTTTCATGATGGAAAACACTTGACAAATTAGGAATAGGAGGGAAATTCTTCTACATGATAAAGGACATCTATAAAACCCATAGCTAACATCACGCTTTAACAATTTTTTTAAAGTTGTAAATGGACAAAATACCTTTATTTTATTTATTTTTTATATGATGGTTAAGATCAAACCCGGTGCCTTACACATGCTAAGTGCCTTACACACTCTATCACTGAGCTACAACCCTAGCCCCTAGCGTCACACTTACTGGTGTAAGACTGGATGCTTTCCTCTAAGATCAGGAACAAGACACAATTATCCACTCTTACCACTATTGTTCAACATTGTACAGGAGGTTCTTGCCAGGGTATTTAGGCAAGAAAATGGATCAAAGAATTCAGATCAGAAAGAAAGAAGTAAAACTCTGTAGATAACATGATCTTTTATATAAAATGCAAGAAATTCACAAATAAACCATTAGAACTAGCAAATGAACTTGCAAAGTTGCAAGGTACAAGATCAACACACAAAAATCTATTGCATTTCTCTACACTAGCAATGAACAGTCTAAAAACGAAATTAGGAAAACAATTCTTATCATATCATCACTGAGAACAAACCACTTAAGAATAAATTTAGTGGTGGCACACACCTGTAATCCCAGCGACTCAGGAGTCTGAGGCAGGAGGATTTCAAGTTTGAGGTCAGCCTGGGTAACTTAGTGAGGCACTGTCTCAAAATGAAAGATAAAAAGCACCAGGGATGTTGCTCAGTGATAGAGCACCCTAGGTTTAAAACCCAGTGTAGAAAAGTAAATATATAAATTTAGCAGAAGGGAAAAAGTACAAAAACATTATAATCACATTGAAAAAATGAACATTCCTAAATAAACATAAAGGCAGATCACCTTCATAGATTAGAAGACAACATCGTTAAGATGGCAGTGCCCCCCAAAATGATCTACAGAGTCAATGCAATCCCAATTAAAATCTAAGATGTTTTTTGTTTGTTTTGTAGAAATTGACAAGTTGATCCTAAGTTTTATGTGGATATGCAAGGGATTCAAAATAGCCAAAATGATTTTGGAAAAGAAAAATGAAGTTGGAAGACTCACACTTCTCAATTTCAAAACTTACTACAAAGCTATAGACTGTGGTGCTGGCCTGCAATGGACATACAGATCAATGGAATTGACTTGAGGAGTTAAGAATGAACTCTGGGGCTGGTGATATAGCTCAGTTGGTAGAGTGCTTGCCTTGTAAGCACAAGGCCCTGGGTTCAATTCCCAGCCCTGGGGGGGGGGTATTTATGCTCAACTAATGTTTGGCAAGAGTGTAGAGATAAGTCAGTGGGGAAAGAATAGACCTTTCAACAACGGATATTGGGTCAACTGAATATCCACATGCAAAAGAATGAAGTTGTACCCCTTCCTCACACCATACACAAAAATTAATGCCCAATGGACCTATAAATCATTTAGAAAAAAACTTAGGAGTAAATCTTTTTGACCTTAGGTTGGGCGAAGTTTTCTCAGATACAATACCAAAAGTGAGGGAGCAAAAGAAAAATGTATGAATTGAACAAATGTTCAACAAAGTTAAACATTTGCCAGGCACTGTGGTGCATGCCTGTAATCCCAGTGACTGGGGAGGCTGAGGCAGGAGGACTGCAAGTTTGAGACTAGCCTGGGCAATTTAGTGAGACACTTTCTCAAAATAAAAATAGCAGGGGATATAGCTCGGTAGTAGACCACCGTGGTTCAATACATAGTACTAGAAAAAAAAGTTAAGAACTTTCGTGCCTCAAAGGATATCACTGAGAAAATGAAAAAAGAAATCACAAAATCTGAGGATACATTTGTAAATCATGTATCTGATAAGGGACTCATTCAGAATTTATTAAAAAAGAAAATAAATCCTTATACAACTGGACAATGAAAATACGAGTAACCCAATTAAAACATAGAGAATCTGAATAAATATTTCTTCAGAGAAGACATACAAAAGACCAACAATCAGATGAGAAGAGGCTCAACATCATTAGTCATCAGGGAGATGCAAATCAAATTACGACACAGCGAGATACTATTTAATATCTATTCGGATGAGTATTATAGTAACAATAGAAAATAACAGGAAACAACAAATGTTGTGGAGGATATACAGAAACATGAATTCTTAAATATTGCACTTAGTAATTTAAAATGGTATAGTAATTTAAAATGTTTTCATCGGAAAACACTTTGGCAGTTTCTTAAAAAGTTAAGCATAAAATCACCATGTGACCCAGCAATTCAATTCCTATCTACCTATGAGAAATGAAACATACATTCATACAAAGACTTACATGTGCCAAGCAAATGCTTATTATCCTAGTGACTCAGGAGGCTAAGACAGGAAGATCACAAGTTCAAGGCCAGCTTGGGCAACTTAGTGTGACCCTGTTTCAAAATAAAAAATAAATAGAGACTGGGGGTATGTCTCAGTGGCAGAGTGTTCCTGGGTTCAATCTCCAGTGCTGACAAAAAATAAACAAACAAAGAAGACTAATATGTGAATGCTTGTAGTAGCATTATTTCAAATATTGAAAAAGTGGAACAAGTGTTCACAAGCCAATGAAGGGATTCCCATCTGATGGCAAATCATTCAGCAATAAAAAGAAGTTTTGATAGATGCTACTGAGGACAGAAGGAATAAGAAAGAGGGAGAGAGGAGACACAAAGGAAATGAGATTTGAATTCGGGAGTTCCACAAAATTTTCCAGGTCTGGGACTCTCTAAGCCAGTCTCTCCCCCAGGGTCTATTACTCCCAAAAGAAGAGTTCTTTGGTTGGACAGTGATGTTAAAAGAGAAAGTTACAACAAATTTAAAGATCTTTATTGGATTTTATTGGTGGTTCTAGACTCGGGGAATACTTCATTCTGTAAAATAGAACGAGTGCTCTGCTGAGCAGAGCAGAGGAGTTTGGTTTCATAGAGAAGGGCTGAGGGAAACAGAACAGAAAGCAGAAACTAGATTGGTTGTTTAGAAGTTGTTATCCTTCAAAAAGTTAAAGTAGAGAAGACTTATTGTGCCCGCTAAAGCTATCTTGCTTGTTGATATGGTTGTTATCTCTCGTTCTCCTGATTTTTCAGAAGGTCAGAGAACCAACTTGTTTTGGTTTGGTGACATGAAACTTCAGCAGGAGTGACTCCATTTTGGTCTGTTGGGCCTGGTGCAGGACCTGAGGCCAAACCAATACCTCCTACAACAGTGGTGATGTTGCACCCTATAAATGTATTTAATACCACTGGTACATTTGAAAATGGATAAGGGCTGGGGATGTAGCTCAGTGATAGGGTGTTGACTAGCATGCACAAGGCCTGGGTTCTACAGCCAGCACCAAAAAAAAAAAAAAAAAAAATCATAAGATGAATACTTTTTGTCTTTCAAAAACTTAGCAAAGATGCATTTAAGTCACAATATGACAATGCTCCCAACTGCTTCTGAGCACGTGGGCCTTGCACACACAAGTGCTCTTACCCCTCAGCTATGACAGTTTCATCTCATCTTACATTTTCATTAAAAGCTTGAAGGAGCTGATTTTGCTCATTTTATGTATAGACGCTCGCTGTTCACCATCGATGTGACAGGCAAAGCCAGTCCTTATGGTCCAATCAGTTGGTGGAATCAGACTTTGTTTCTTTCCGAAACTTCAGTTTTCAATATAAATCCCCATGAAAATCTACATAAGCCCACATTGTTGGTGTCCAAAGCACTGCTTGGCTGTTAACAGAAAACCTGTCCCCAGTCAAAGGCCACGAGTGTGGGGTGGATTTAAGGCACATGGGTTGAAGGTGCTCTTACCTCAAATAAGATGCCCTATTCCTCTTGCAGCTGGGTCCTCCTCCTGGGACCCAGGGAGGGGGCCTGTTGTCAGTCATAGTGATGACAGGGAGTCTTTCTCTTGCTAAGGGGCTTGGAAGGAGAACCAAGGTCCCAGAGCAGAGGGAAGTAGGCATTGTGGTCTTCCTCCCTCATTTGGGGGAGCTGTGTCAAAGGACATGGCACTTAAGTTGATTCTCCCCTAAACCTGCTCTTCACCCATCTTCACTATTTTAGTAAACAACCCAGCCTCTAGGAACAGTCCCTCTTCTTAGCCTAGCATGCATTATCCTATCCATCATGTTCTGTCACCTTAATCCCAATTAATCCCAGAGTTTGTCACTGCCCACTTCCACCATGGTCACCTCAGTCTAGGCCACCATTGTTCCCTATTGCCTAGAAGATTCCAAGAGCCTCTTAACTGTCTCCTCATGTTGCCTCTTGTCCCTCTGCTAGTCCTCCTTCATACAGTGACCTCCTGTCCCCCCTCAGGTAAGACCTTCCCATTGTTTTCTTTGCACTTTAGATAAAATCTGAATACTATCTGACCTTGTAGAGGGATGAAGTTGTCCTGGGATAACCAGGACAGCTGGTCATCCTGCATGAGGCCTATGGGCTTTGATCCTACCTGCCCTGTGAATCCCTCCCTACCTGCTCCTCTCACATCCCCACCCCCTGCCCACTGCCCAGGCTTGCTTGGCTCCAACCCCAGGAATTTGTTGAAAGAGCCATGCTTGTCTCCAGATCTTTGCACTTACTGTTTGCTCTATCTGTTCCTGTAACTAGGCTTCACTTAGGGTACCCTCCTCAAAGGGGTGTTGGATGGTCCCAGCTTCAGTACTTCCTGAGCCACCACTTCCTATGCCTGGCCCCCTACTCCTCCTGCTTGCTCACCATGGAATCTGAAGGTCTCTGTGCCTCACTTTTCTCTCCCACAAAATAGAGACAGGTGCCATCCTCAAAGGACTGTGGAAAGGATACCATGAGGGATTCCTTGCCAGGCCCTTGATCATTTCTAGAACATAGCGAGTGCTTCATACTATCTGCAAGGATTGCCCGGTTCCATTTCCCTCTAGTACCAGAGAATATCTGATAGAACCGCATTTGTTTGTTCCATGTTGAATGTCTGTCTCTCCAACTAGAATATGGGCTGCTTCCAGGCAAAGATCTATTTTACTTCCCTCAGGAACTTGATTACCACACAAGGATGTGAATGTAATTAATGTCATTGAATCCACACTTAAAAATGGGTAGGGGATGAATTTAATTTTTATGTATAACTATAATGCATCAATTAAAAAATTAATAGAAGGAATACCAATAGAGTAGCGGTAGGAGATGGAGGGAGAGAGTAGGGAAGGCAAGGGATAGGACTGGGGATCAAAATGGAGCAAATTATGTAATAGGCATTCTTAAGTATGCCAAAATGAACTCACAATTATTTAAAACTATAAAGCACTAATAAAAACATAAATTTTGAAAAAGAAAAAAAAGGTTAAGATGGATATTCAACATCACTAATCTTCAGGGAAATGCAGATCATAACCACAATGAGATACCACCTCACCCCAGGAAGAATGGCTGTTACCAGAACCTAAAGACAAGGAGTGCTGGTGAGGATGCGGAGGAGAGGGAGCCCTTCCTTGCACACTGTTGGTGGGAGTGTAAAGTAGCATAGCCACTCCAGACAACAGCACAGAGTTTCCTCAGAAAGTTACACATAGGGCTGAGGATGTAACTCAGAGGTAGAGTGCTTGCCTAGTATGCCTGAGGCACTGGGTTTGATCCTCAGGACTGCAAAAACAAACAAACAAATAAACAAATAAATATAGGAATAGAACTACCATATGACCCAGCAGTCCCACTCCTGGGTATATCTCCAAAGGAAGTGAAGCCAGTATGACAAAGAGACATCTGCATTCCCATGTTCATTACAGCACCACTCACAACAGCCAAGAAATGGAAGTAAACTAACTGTTCATCAATGGACGAATGGATAAAGAAAATGTGGTACATACATACAATGGAATACTATTCAGTCATAAAAAAGGATGAAATCCTGTCATTTGTAACAATGTTAATGGAACTAGAGATCATTATGTAACGTGACATAAGGCACAGAAAGACAAACGCTACACATGCTCTTGCTAATATGTGGAATAAAAAAAAATGTTGATCTTATAGAAAAGATGAGAGGGGAATGGTGGTTACTAGAGGCTGGGAAGGGTGAGCCTGAGGTAGGTTGTTCAATGGGCACTAAGTCACAGGAGCAAGAAACTCTTGTGTGATATTGCACCAGAGAGTGATTGTAAATAACAACAATATACTGTACATTTCAAAAAGCTAGAAGAAAGGATTTTGAAAGTTTTTACCAAAAAGAAATGATAAATGTTTGAGGAAATAGTTATATTTAACCTAATTCAAATACTTTACCAGGTATACATTCATTGAAACATCAAATGTTGGCTATGTGTGGTGGTACACACCTGTAATCCCCACAACTGGGGAGGCTGAGGACCACAAGACTTAGTGACCAGTGAGACCCTGTCTCAGAATAAACAGTAAAAAGGGCTGGGGACATAACTCAGTGATAAAGTATCCCTGGGTTCAATGCCCCCTACTGCAAAAAACAAAAACAAAAACAAAATAAAAAATAAATGTTGCCCACTAATATGTACAATTTTTTAGTATTAGTTTAAAAATAAATTTAATCTAAATAAAAATAAAAATTGTTTAGATTTTAAAAATTTGAAAAGTATGTTAAGATTTATATATACATTTTATGTCATGTATATTTGCCATGATTGAAAAAAGAACAAACCACTGATTCTTCCCCTTCCCATCTTACAACCCAGATCGTCATTGGTCCAGATCATCAGCCCACAAACCTCCTCCTACGTCATTGGTCCAATTGCTACAACCCACGAAATTTAAACTACTTAAGAGAAGCTCCGCAGCCACTTTCTCTCTCTCTCTCCCAGGCCTGAG
>JAJEJO010000729.1:40955-103161 GCA_020662805.1 Glaucomys volans | reverse complement strand
TCTCTCTCTCTCTCTCTCTCTCTCTCTCTCTCTCTCTCTCTCGTACTCTCACTCCCCTTCTCTCTCTCTCTCATTCTCTCTCTCTCTCTCACACACACCCTTCAGGGCAGACACTGCTCATCTACTTAATAAAATCTCTTGTGTGACTTCCACGTCTGGAGAGGTTTCTGGGTGCTTTCATTGGTGCCATGACTCGCATGGGCTCTTCTACTGCCACTTAGGTGAGTGGAATCCCATCTGATGCCCCAGACCACACCCCCAGACGCTGGTCTCACCTTCCATTCACCTGGATGCTCTCCTCCACATCCAGACACTGGCCTCATTCGGTAAGTGGCTTCTACCCCAACTTTTGGTTAAATGATCTGTGAGACCTGGGAAGTGACCAATGAGGGTCCAGCATCCTCAAGGTTCTCTGTGGGTTGGGGGAACCCCCAGCCGTGATTCTTGCAACAATCCCTATAGTGATTGCTGGGGCAGAGTGCCGGGCTGATGGGGACTCTTTCCTGAAAGGCGGGAAAGCTCCAGACTGATGGGGGATTCTCTCCTAAGAGAACTGCCTCTTGTGAGACCTACCCTGGTCCTGGGTTCTCTCTTCAACATTTTTGTCTCTATGAAAGCCCTGGCGCTGGGCACCCAGGTACCCCTACAAGCTTAGCCTTGATGCTTATCTAGTCATAGTGATGACTCCCTGGATAACTTGTACTTCACTCAGGTGATTCCCTGAGGGCTGAATTCTCTGTATTCAACAAGTCCTCTCTTGCAAGGGGGGCAGCTCACTCTCAGTCCCCACCCATACCTCCCTTGGTTGCTTCTTAGTTAATTTAAGAGTCCCTCTGCCTCACCCCAGACCTCAAAACAAATGACACTTTAGATCCCAACACTTTTAGGGATCTTTCTAATTTCTGAGAGCACTCAGGGAAATGGAAAGAGATTTCCCTACATTCATGTTTTCTCTTTCTTGTGATCTTTGCTCTTCCTGCAAACCTGAACACCTCCTTTTGGCTTCTCCCCCTTTCTCCCCCTCTTCTTCCTCCAACTTTGACCTGGCTGACGAACCACCCCCATACTGGTCCCCTGTGACAGAGGCCCCTCTGGCTGCTGCTCCTCCATCTCCTTTACCCTGTTCTATTTCTGCTTCTGCTCCCCTACCACATGGTCCAGTGCACATGTTCTAGCCCCTGTAGGGGAGGTGGCTGGTGTGGAGGGAGTAACCCTAATCAGTCCAATAGCCAGTGGCATGTCTCAGTAAGGAGTATGATATAGCAGCCCTATTCCTCAAAAGTAAAGGGAGATAATGTTTCATAAACTTCTCCTGGGTTGCAACACAGACTTTCTCTCTATCTCTGTCTCCCTCTCCCTCTCCCTCCCTCTCTCCGCCTTTCTCTTTCTCATGCTGTCATGCTATTTTACTAAAATAATTAATGACCATTATCATTTTTTATTCTAGGACTCATCTTTTGTTTTGTTTTTCTTAAATGCTATATTTTTTGAGCTCACAATTTTGATCCTACATACCTAGGTTAATTTTTTTTTTATTCTTAGTTGTAGATGGACTCAATGCCTTTATTTATTTATGTGGTGCTGAGAATCGAACTCAGGGCCCCACCCATGCAAGGCAAGTGCTCTACCACTGAGCCACAACCCCAGCCCCGGTTAATGGTTTTTTGATCAGTTCTGTTTTTATTCAACTCTAGAGTTATTTTTGAACATCTGTTACATTGCAAGGGAGATAAAAAGCTCCAAGGCCTTTGCTTTTGTGTTATGTGTATGTTGTGTTTGTCTAATATCATGTTGCCTATGTATGTACATGATAACAAAATTGACATAAATAACAAGTGCTCATAAAATTAAAATTTAAAAAATGGATCCAGGGCTGGGGATATAGCTCAGTTGGTAGAGTGCTTGCTTGTCAAGCACAAGGCCCTGGGTTCAATCCCCAGCACCTCAAAAAAAAAAAAAATGGATCCAGATACCTTTAATTCACATGATTCAAAAAGGTTCAATTTAAGTTGGGTAAACAAATGAAAGTAAAATGTCTTTAAAATTACTTACCTCACAAGTCTCCAGGGGCTCAAATTAATAAAAGGTTGATGTCTATAAAATATCTAATATCAATTGTTTCTAGGACTTTTCTTCAACAGGAAAGAGATAGCAGGTACTGTTCAATACACTTATCTGATATCTTGGTTTCTACAGTAAAATAATTAGATTTGACATGTATGGGATTACTCAAATGTGTTTGTCAGAGACATCTGATTAATTTATAAAGTTAAAATGCTAACTGTTAAATCACATCAAGTACTTTTAACTCCTTAAATTCCATAGGGCAACATATTTGAACATCGTTGGTGTTTTCACAGATTGGTAAATGAAAAGGGTTTAAAATTGCTTTGTGTTATCGCTAAAAACAAGGTTACTAGGACTTAAGTCCTACCAAGTACAATTCTATATACAAAGGGATCAAAATTTTTTAACTGTGTTTCAATTAGAGTACTATAAATAACACAAAATATTTCCTCTTATTAAAATGGAGTCATTTATCTAAATTCAAAAATTTCATAAGAGTTGCTTCAAAAATGTGAACAAAGAGGGGTCAACATATAGGAAAGTAAAGTAAAAGGTTATGTTTCTGGGTAGGAAAGTCTTACTGTGATGAAACCCGGGATGGGATCCATGGTCATTGCCTGCTGGCTCTCCCCTCACAGGGATCTGAGCCATCTTGACTGTGCCCCCTCCTCCTTTGCCAATATCCACCATAGGGCATTTCTGCCTCTTGCTGTTGCTGACCTCCTCGCCCATCACAGAATTCGACTCTGGACAGCCTTCCCTCTACTGGCAGTGAGTCCTCAGAGCTCTTCTCTGGTGGTCCTGAACTCTCTCTCTCTCTGAAAACCCCAGCACTGGGTCAGCTTTGGCCACAGACCTGTCAGGGATGGTGATGACCCTCACTGATGGTCTACTCCTACATGGGAAATCAGAGAGGTTGTGGGGATGCCCCTTCCTCTCCTGTTTCCCTTCTCTGGGCTCCTGAGAACTCTTGACCATGAACCCTGCCCAATCTGAAATTCTCTGCCATCCCCCCTCCTTGGCTGCCCCCTCAGGAACCTTCAGCCTCTCCATTTGACTCCAGATCTCAAACCTTGCAGGCTCATTTTCTATTGCAACACAGTCTGGCCCCAATATAAGTGAGATAATGACTCCTCTTGGCTGGAGAATGGGACTTATACAACTTCTGTCACCGCAGCAGCAAGTAGGTAGGGATTCCCTATGTTCAAGCCTTCTCTTCGCTATTACCCCTCTTTGTGTCAATAAGAAAAGTAAATTTTATTGGGAATTTATTTATATCAGTTAATGTTCTATAACTGAACCTGAACCTTATGTTACTTTCTACACTGGGGAAAAAAAGTAAACATATTTCTAAAGGATAATGAGAGCCTGATCTGTTGAAAGGTTTATATCATGAAACATGAAAACATTTTGCCACTTTGCCACACAAAAGGAAAGTTAAAAGCTCTCTCAGGCTTTCCTTAATTTACATTTTGAATGTATTGTCATTGTGTTAACTAATATTCATATAGACTCAGGAAACAGTATATATAAAGAAAGAGACAAAGATCAGCATCAGAATTAGAACACTTGTGAAAAACACTTGGGAAAAGCCCCATCTTACCTGATATAAGGCTCTGCCTCCCACCCTGCTACATGTCAGAATGGCTCCAAAATAAGTCAGACTTCAGCTCATTTAAAGTTATACTCGCCGGGCGTGGTGGTGCACGCCTGTAATCCAAGTGACTTGGGAGGCTGAGTCAGGAGGATCGCGAGTTCAAAGCCAGCCTCAGCAACTTAGCGAGGCACTAAGCAACTCAGTGAGACCCTGTCTCTAAATAAAATACAAAATAGGGCTGGGGATGTGGCTCAGTGGCCGAGTGTCCCTGAGTTCAATCCCTGGTTCCAAAAAAATAAAAAATAAAATAAAATAAAGTTATACTCAAAAGATTTTTTTTGTTGTAAAATTACTGTGATCTCAAACAGGGGATATAATGTATAACTCAGTCAAGATTCAAGATACCTATTATTTTTACTCTTGCTAATTTCATTTTGTAAAACTGTTATCTGTTAATTTTTTGCAGAGGTACTGCTTTAAGAACACACAACCTAGGTTAACTTGAGATAATAAGCTATCACCTACAGGACAGATAGCATATAATGGTAACTTCCAGTACTAATATAGACCTCAACTAAATAAAAGGGGGTAAATAACTAAAGTCATAAACATTAAAGTTAAAACCCAGTACTCTTAAGACTGGTGCGACTGGCTTGCTGAATGTTTAAGATCAAGTTTAAGATCAAGATTAACACAAAAGGGTCAAGAAAACCAGTATTTGGCTCTTGCCCTCAGAGTCAGCCTGAATCCAGGGAACAAGAGAACTTCTCTAAAGACCTTTGCAACTCTGGGCCACACAACCTCCTGATCAGGGGAATTGATGAGACCACTACAGGATGAAAAGCCAATCAGTGCACCTGCTGCAGAGGGGGTTATTGGAAAAGGGAGACATCCCTGATGCTTCCAGAGGAAGCCACCTCATCAAGGAGACCCCACCTAGCAGATGGCACTAAAAGAGCTAAGAAGCTGCTCTTGAATTCCCCAAGAATGACCTCTGTGGAAACTCAGCTGACTCTTAACAGCAGGTAGAAACAAGGTCAATTTGACCAGCTTGGTCTTGAACATCTAGCAAAAGAGTTAAAACCCAGACAGCATTCCTCAGTATTTAAAAGAAGAAACAGTAGTTAAGCATAACTTAAGATGTACACTTATGTTAGCCCCAAGAATAAGTAGGACTGGAGGCTACTAAAGAGATTTTTAGTCAGGAGTGCCTGATAACCATCAAGAGACACTGCCAGAGTCAGAAATTTTGAGTCGTTTTAAGGTCTACAGATCTTCCTATACAGGACCATGCCTGCTAAATTGCCTACAGAAGTTCCTCCAAGATCAGATACACAAATTCTGGAGCTGGCGAACACACACAACTTCACCAACCAGCCAGCCAATCAACTGCTTCTTCAAGACTACCAGCCCCTGACACCCAAAGCTGAGATCTGTGATTCACTATTGACACCTCCAGCTCCAAACTCTGCTCCCACCTAAAGCACTTCCTAATCCTCTTTTTTTTTTAAAGGAATGAGACTCTTTACCCCTAACCAGCAGGAAGAAGCTACAGAAGAAAGACCATCATCCCACCCCCCTGTATCTATAAAAACAAAAAGGGAGGAATATTGGCATCAGCTGCCATCAGTTTTCCTCCCTCCCCTCCCATCTTACAACTCAGACCATCAGCCCGCAAACCTCCTCGTATGTCATTGGTCCAATTGATATAGCCCCTGAAATTCAAACTACTTAAGAGAAGCTCCCCAGCCATCCATATTCTTTCTCCTCTCTCTCTCTCTCTCCCTCTCTCTCCCTCCCCCCCCCCCTCCCCTCCCCCCTCTCTCTCCCTGTCTCTCCCTCTCTCTCCCTTTCCCCTCTCTCTCCCTGTCTCTCCCTGTCTCTCCCTTTCTCCCCCTCTCTCCCCCTCTCTCCCCCTCTTTCCCAGCCCTGAGAGCAGATGCTCTGGTCATCAACTCCTCTTTCTCTCTCCTCTCTCACTCACTCTTACTCCCACTCTTGCTCACTCTCTCACTTTTTCTCTCTTTCTCTCTCCCTCCCCCCTCCCCCCCTGCAGACAGATACTCTGCCTGTCAGCTTAATAAAATCTCTTGTGTGAGTTCCCACATCCGGAGTGGTTTGTCTGGGTGCTTTCAATGTCACCTAGTAAAATTCAATGACTTTCCTAGTTAAAAAGAAAAAAAGGCTTCTTCTGAGCTGTAGGCTGCTGGGGAGGAGGCGGCTTGAACTTCCTGGATTCTTTTACATAATGTTCCTGCTCAGCATTACTTCCCATTGGCTGGTACTCTCCAGGAGGTTCACCCTCCCAGCAGTCCCAGGAGACCCTGCCAAGGTCAAAGTGCTCTGAGGAGGCTGAGTCCTAACATATTAGCTCAGGTGAGCCGGCTGCAGGCGGAGTGCCACACATCTGGTTTCATCACTTTCCCAAGCACAGGGTCTCTGCAGCTGGGTGGTATTGAGCCACGGATCAGCCTGTGATTCAAGTATATTGCCTGACCTTCCTGTGGCTCAGTTATCCACAGGCAGTGGGAATCCTAGAGGAGCTGGCTTACAGGATTGGCCTAGGGCTGTATGGGATGATGTGTGCCAAGTGCCCTTACACATAAGTGCTATAAAAGCATTATCCCCAAGGGTGTAGGTCCATTTCTGCACTGTCCTTGGTTCCCTTTGTCCCTGTGTCTGTCCTTGTCCAACACCACACTCCTGCTAAGGAGAGTCCTGAGTCATCGTGTCCCTCTGTTCTTCCATATCCACTTCAGACTCAGCTGGGCAGGTTTCATTAAAAGTTTTGTCGAAACTTAGGAGTGCATCAACTCTGGAAATTGTTTCAGGGAGTTGACCTCTCTATGATATTGATTATTTCATCAGTAACCTCATTTATTTAGATCTTCTTCAAAGAATGATGTCATTTTCACCATGCTATAGGATTTTTTTCTCTTTTTGCTTTGATGTTGCTGTACTGAGCATCAAACCAGGCCCCCACACATGCTAGGCAAATGCTCGACCACTTGAGCTACATGCCCAGTCACCACATGGCATATTTAAGATCTAAGTTAGGCCTTCTCTCTTCCCTGATCATAACTTGGTTAAAGCTTTTCACTTTCTCTCCCTCTCTTTGTCTCTCTCTCCCCGCTTTGCTATGCTGGAATCAAACCCAGATCCCGGCACATGCTAGGCAAGGCTTCTAACTCTGAGCTACATCCCCACAAAGCACTAGGTCTTTTTTTTTTTTTTTTTTTCTTACTGCTGACTGAACCCAGGTGCTTGACCACTGAAGTATATACCCAGTCATTTTTAATTTTTTATTTTGGGACAGGTCTTGCTAAGTTGCCTAGTGCCTTACTACATTGCTGAGGCTGATCTCAAACTTGTGATCCTCCTGCCTCAACCTACCGAGTTCCTGAAATTATAAGCGTGCGACCCTGCACCCAGCTGCGCTAGGTTTTTTTGGTTTTTGTTTTTGATTTCATAGGAATTGAAGCCAGGGGCACTTAATTACCAAACCACATCCTCAGTCTTTTTCAAAAATTGTTTTATTTTGATACAGGGTCTCACAAAGTTGCTGTGGGCCTCACCAAGTTTCTGAGGTTGGCTTTGAACTTGCAATCCTCCTGCTGGTCATTTCAAGAGCTGCCATTCAATAATTGTGGAGTTTCCAGTAGAATTTCAGACGCTTAACCAAGAAGCAATGTGTTCCCCCAAGGTCTCTGCTGCTCAGGAGTATTTCCAATCCTGACAATCATCTCTGTATCACATGGATTTGAACTCTGTTTCTTGTTGTTGAGTTCCTAAATGTTGAGCTTATTTTGTTTCATTGGAATGAGGAAACTGTTTTAGAAGTTTTATTTTATTGGGTCTTTTTGGTTATGCATGACAGTAGATTTCATTTTGATAGAATTACACAAGCAAGGAGTATATCTTATTCTAATTAGGACCCCATTTGAACCTTTTCTCCTTGGTGGAATCCTTCCTTGTTACTAACAATTTTACTGTGTTATTACTATCTCATCACCTTTTTTATTTTCCTTTTTGTAGTACTGGGAATTAAACCCAGGAATGTTCTGCCTTTGAGCTATATCCCAGACCTTTTAAAATTTTTATTTTATTTTATTTGGGGGAGGTACCAGGGATTGAACTCAGGGGCCCTGAACCACTGAGCCACATCCCAGCCCTATTTTGTATTTTATTTAGAGACAGGGTCTCACTGAGTTGCTTAGTACCTCACAGTTGCTGAGGCTTTGAACTCACAATCCTCCTGCCTCAGCCTCCTGAGCTGCTGGGATTACAGGTGTGAGCCACTGAGCCCACTCCCATCACTTTTTGTGAGCCTCTAAGAGGAAGTTCATGAGAAAGAGAATGGATAGGTCTGGTAATTCTGCTCTTATGCTGGCCAGAAGGGCTGACAAGTTGAGAAGGTCTTGGTAAGATAGTATCCTTAGAGGTCAATTTTTGTCTTGGTTTACCTGTGAAAACCTCATGAGAATTTCCCCAAGTCTTATCTTGATTTTTCATAAGAGTCTGGTTCTGGGAAATATCTTCTCTGCAAGCCTTTTATTCTCCAGGAGATGAATAATTGATGGCTCTGAGATTGGAGTAGCCAATCATTAGACTTGTCCTAGACATGAGATCCAAAGCAACCTGACTGTGACCGTTGTGTTTGTCTCAATCTAAGGTTGGTCGCCTTCTGCTACATGCATTCACAACATAACTATTTTCCATGCTTTTCCTTCTAAATAGTTTAATTTTACCCAGGGACTTCAGGATTTCAGTGGGCTCTTAGGGAACTTAGAATAAAAAGGCTGTCCACTGCCAGCCTGGACCCCCTTTATTCTAAGTTCAGCTCAATGGCAGAGCACGGACTTAGCATATGTGAAGCCCTGGGGTGGATTCCCAGCAACCCGCCCCCCATGCAAAAATGATCTCAGAACCAAAAGGGAATAAAACCCTATCATCTAATCGTTTCCATTTGTTTTGCATTTTATGAGAAAGCTTCCAAAAGAAACTAAGATTTCAAATGTTCTTCCTTAAAAGATTTCTTGGTCAAGGCAAATGAAAAATGTGAAAAATTTAAGACTTGTCATTTCTTAGTCCTGCCTACACCAATAACATCTTGAGCCTACAGACCTCCACCACACTATCCTTCCCTTTATGTTCCTCCTCTACCCCTGCCCCACCTCTCTTTCTGACCTGTTTTCCTTCCTTTCCTGCTGGTTAGAAATCTCCCAAGCCTTACTACCTCAGAAGTGAACCCTCTGCAGTCAACCTCTGACACTGGATTGGTCTAGCACAGAGTTGCGGTTAATAAAGACTTTCTGAGGCCTAGGCAGGTTGGGCAAAACCTTACAGATGAAAGAAAAATTAGATAAATTGGATTACATCAAAATAAAATTTCTTTTCAGTGCTGCAATGGACACACACAATGAAAGAGGTAGCTTATGGAAGGGGAAAAATATTTGCAAATCAAAGTAGCAAGTTACAAAATCAACATACAAAAATCAAAACTATCAATGTATATCAACAATGAATATGTGGAAAAAGAAATCAGGAAAACAATTCCATTCATAATAGCTTCAACAAACAAATAAACAAACAACTAGGAATAAATCCAACCAAGGAGTGAAAGACCTCTACAATGAAAACTATAGAACTTTTAAGAAAGAAATGGAAGATCTCAGAAGATAAAAGACCTCCCATGTTCATGAATAAGCAGAATTAATACTGTTAAAATATCATATTACCAAAAGCAGCATCAGATTTAATGCAATCCCATCAAAATACCTACAACATTCTTCATGGAACTAGAAAAAAAGAGTCCTAAAATTCATTTGGAAGAATAAGACTCAGAATAACCAAAGCAATTCTAAGCCAAAAAACAAACAAACAACAGCAACAGCACCAAAAACAATGCTGGAGGCATCACAATGCCTGACTTCATATTATATTACAGAGCTATAGAAATAAAAACTACATAGTGCTGGCATAAAAACAGACATAAGACCAGTGGAACAGAATAAGAGACACAGAGACAACCCCACACAACTACAGTCATCTGATCCTTGACAAAGGTGCCAAAAAAGATTGGAGAAAAGACAGCCTTTTCAATAAATAAATGACTAGGAAAACCGGTTATCCATATATAGAAGAATGAAACTAGCCAGGTGTGGTGGTGCATGCCTATAATCCCAGAGACTCAGGAGACTGAGGCAGGAGGATGGAAAGTTCAAAGTCAGCTTCAACAACTTAGCAAGGCCATGTCTCTAAATAAAATATTTAAAAAGGCTTGGGATGTGGCTCAGTAGTTAAGTGCTCCTGGGTTCAATGTTTGGTACCAAAATAAAGAAAGAAAGAATTACAGTAGGGCCGGGATTGTAGCTTAGTGGAAGAGCGCTTGCCTAGCATGTGTGCACTGGGTTTGATTCTCAGCACCACATATAAAATAAAGGTCCATTGACAACTACAATAAATTTTTTTAAAGAATGAAAGTAATTGTACTAAGTGATACACATACACCCATGTTTATAGTAGCCCAATTCACATAGCCCAAATATGGAACCAGCCTAGCTGTCTCTCAGTGGATGAATGGATAAAGAAAATGTGGTGTATATACACAATGGAGTTTTATTCAGCTATAAAGAAAAATGAAATTATGTCATTTGCAGGAAAAAGGGAACTTGAGACCATTATGTTAAGTGAAATAAGTCAAACTCAGAGGGTCAAGGGTTTTTGTTTTCTCTCATATGTGGAAGCTAAAGAGGTAAAGGAAAAAAAGGGTGGAAATCTCATGAACATTAAAAGAAGATCAGTAGAGGAAAGGGAGCATGAAGCCAGAGGAGGGTGGGGGGCAAGTGCTGGGGAGTGATATTGGCCAAATTATATTGTTATAGTGTGTGCTTGTATGAATATGGAATAACAAATTCCAAAATTATGTACAACTATTATGTACCAATAAAAAAAGGTGGAGAAAATTTTGCAAATCATTTACCTGATAAGGTACTTATCAAAATATATATAATATATCCAAAATATGTAGGGAACTGCTACAACTTAACAATGGGAAGAAACAACCCAATCAAAAAAAGGGCAAAGGACAAGTAATTTCTCCAAAGAAGATATGTCAATGGTCATTAAGCATATGAAAAGAGTCCCAATACCATTAATCAATATGGAAATGCAAATCAAAGCCAAAAGGAGATACCACCTCACCTAGGATGGTAACTGCTAGTCAATTTTCTGTCACTGTGATAATGAAGTCTGAGGAAATCAACTTAAAATGAGGAGAGATTTATTTTAGCTCACTGTTTCAGATGCTTCGGTCCAAAGTCACTGGCCCCATGGCTGTGGACCTGCAGTGAAGCAGAACGACATGGTGGGAGAAAGTGGGAGAGCTGCTCTCCTCAGGGTGGCAAGGAAGGAAAGGTGGGAGGAAGGGCTGGGGACAAAATATGCCTTGCAAGGGCATATCCAGTGACCTATTTCCTCCAACTGGTAAAGTTTCTACCACCTCTCAGTAGCCCATTAAGGTAGGAATTCACCAATGGATTAATCCATCAAGGAGGTTAGGGCACTCATGATCCAATCACCTCCCAGAGACCTTACCTCTGAACAGGGGAACCAAGCCTTCACCATGTGAATTTGGGGTGGACATTTTAGATCCAAACCATCATGCCCAAAATTAAAACCACAACAATAAACAGAAAACATCAGAACTGAGGCAGGAGGATGGCAAGTTTGAGGCCAGCCTGGGTGAGTTAACAAGACCCTGTCTCAAAATAAAAAATAAAGCCATGGGCTGGGGATATAGCTCAGTTGGTAGAGTGCTCGCCTCGCATGTACAAGGCCCTGGGTTCAATCCCCAGCACCACCAAAACAAACAAAAAACCTAGATGGGGTAGTGCATACCTATAATTCCAACTACTTGGGAGGCTGAGGCAGGTGGACCATTAATTTGAGGCTAGTCTCAACAACTTGATAAGTCCCTGTCTAAAAAATAAAATAAAGGGCTGGGGACATGGCTCAGTGACTGAGCCCCCTGGATTCCATCTCCCATATGGCAAAAGCAAAAATGAACAGAAAACAACAAATGTTGTGGAGGAACTGGAACCCCTAGTGAACATTTGGTGAGAGCATAAAATGGTGCAGCTCCTGCGGGAAACAGTATGGCAGGACTCACATGATCAAGGTAGAGTCACCACATGATTCAGCCACACCACTTCTAGGTATACATGCGAAAGAACTGAAACCTGGGTTCCAGAGAGCTATTTCCCACAGCTGTGTTGACAGCAGCATTATTCACCATAACTGAAAAAGTAGAAGCCACTCAAGTGTCCATCAACTGATGACTAGTTGCCCATAATGTGGGATATGTACCTGTAATGTCTGTTCTGGCTGCCGCCACAAAATACCATAGTCTGGGTGGCTTAAAAAACAGAAATCCCCTTTTTCACATTTCTTGAAGCTGGAAGTCCAAGAGGAAGTCTCCCACTGATTCATTTTCTGGTGGGGGCCCTTTTAGTGGCTTGCAGATGGCTTTCTGTCTATGTTCTCAAGCGGCCTTTCTTTGGGGCATACACAGGGAGACAGAGGAGACAGCATAAGCTCTCTGGTGAGTGTCTTATAAAAGGACACTGCTCCTATTCAAGTAGGGCTCCACCCTGTGACCTCATGAAACCCCAATTACTTTGGAGATGGAGCCCTATTTCAGCCCATTGCAACATACAATGGAATATGGAGCCCCATTTCAGTCCATTGCAACACACAATGGAATATGACTCAGCTGCAAAAAGGAATGAAATTCTACACGTTATAATATGACTGAACCATATTGAGAATGTTATGCTGAGTCACATGCAAAAGACCAGTCACATGCATAATTCCACTTACATGAAGTATCCAGAGTGGTCAAATTCATAGAGGCAGAAAGTAGAATGAGCCACATGCCTGTAATCCCCCCAGAAGGGGAGGCCGAGGCAGAAGGATTGCAAGTTCAATGCCAGCCTCAGCAACTTATCAAGGCCCTAAGCAACTTAGCAAGATCCTGTCTCAAAATACAAAATAAAAAGGGTTGGGGGCTGGTGTCGTGGCTCAGTGGTAGAGCACTTGCCTCACATGTGTGGGGCACTGGGTTTGATTCTCAGCACCACATATAAATAAATGAATAAAAATTAAAGTTCCATCAACAACTAAAAAAATATTAAAAAAAGTTTTGGGAAAAAAAAAAGGGCTGGGGATGTGGCTCAGTGGTAAAGTGCCTCTGGGTTAAATCCCCAGTACCAAAAACAAAACAGAACAAAAACCAAGAAAGTAGAATGGCAGTTGCCAGGCAGGGAGAGGACAGTGGGGAGCAACTGTTTAATGCATGCAGAGTTTCAGTTTTGCAAGACGAAGAGCCCTGGAGATGGGGTGGTGACACAATGTGTATGCACTCAAGGCCACCATGCCGCTCTAGGCTTTCCCTTCTTCTGTGTGTGTATCCAGAAGGGAGGCCGTTTGATTTTTTTATAACTTCTATTTCTTTTCTGAGATTGTTTAAATTTTCCTATTTATTTTAAGAGAATTTTCAGTTGACACATTATTACATTGACTGCCTAAAACCCTTACCAGATAATTCCAACCTGTGATTCACCTTGGTGCTGATGTCAGTCGATGATTTTTTCTCATCCAAATTGACCTTTCTTGGTTCCTAGTGTGACAGGTGATCTTGCATTGTAAACCTGAGATTGTACTAGAATACTCCTATTTAAATTTTTTATTTAGCAGGCAGTCACCCTCTTCGTGTTTAGTACTCGGGTCCTGGCCTACTTTCATGGGCTGTGGTTTCAATGCTGATCTTATTTTCCTTGTCTTAGAGGCATGCTTGGTTTTCTTTGCTGCTGGATCTGCCCCTAATGTCTGCTGGTGTGACCTGTGGGGACAGCAGAGGGATATCTCAGCTCATGGAACAAAGGCTTTCCTGGCTGACCACCTGGAGGGGACACCACCTGCCTGTGGGTACTAGAGTACCTCCTGAGCTGGGGTGTGCTGTGCTGGGATCCCCTTGCCAAGGATGCCCAGCTGCCTCAGTGTTTCTTCTGGTCAGGGTTGGCGGGTATGGGACCCACAGGATCAGAGGCTTCCAGAGACAACTGCTTTTGTGGCTGCTTTTGGCCTCTAGCTCATTCTTGCCCAGATGTGTGTCTGGGGGGAATTTAGTTCCTCTGGGACAAAGAGGCTTCCTGTATCAGACTGCTTGTGTGTGTGTGTGGCTGGTCCCTCCTGCCAGTTCTTTCTGAATGCTTTGGTATCTCTTGACCACAAAGACAAGTCTCAGGTTCAATGGAGAAAGTGAATGCCTGGCCTGTGTCTTAGTCCATTTTGCATTGCTCTAACAGAATACCCAAGGTTCCATATAACCTCAGAGTATAATGCATAAAGAGAAAAGGTTCATTTGGCTTAGGATTCTGCTAGCTGGAAAGTACAAACGGCATGGTACTCATATCTGACGAGGGTCTCCTGGGTGTGGTGGAGAGGTGGACGTTGCACACAGAAGCAGAAAGGAGCAAGTGTGCAATCAGGAAGCAGAGAGTAGCCGGTTAGCTTTTTATAAACAACCTGCTCTGGAGGGAATGAATCCACTCCTGTGAGATCTAGGAGACCTGACCCATGCCCACAAGAGAGCACTAATCCATTCATGAGGGTGTACCCCCAGGATCTAACTGCTTCCATGAGGCCCATCTCTTACAGTTTCCAGGAGCTCAACACCACCACCCTGGAGATCAAGCTTCCAGTACATGGACCTTGGGAGGACAAGCCATATTCAAACCAATAAGACCTGGTCACTTGTTGGGGACCCATCAACCCTTGCTGGTGGGTTGGGCTCACTTGAGGTTGCTAGAGGTTGACCTGCTCAGTCTGGGGGAGAAATGAGCACACCTGAGCTGTTTTCTGCAGCCAGGTCTTAGGCTGGGAAATGCCAGATCTGGGTTGCATTTGGGAGGAACTGCAGTCCCCCATCAGCAGACCCTCATACCATGTCCGAATTCTCTGCTGGTTGCCTCTTTTGTCATCTGTGGGAATTACAGTTCTGCTTAGAAGGGAGGAGCAGGAAGAAACCGGTCTGAGTCACCTTAACCTTTCAGGTGCTTCTGAGAACTGCACAGCAGTCAGACTCCAGGATATCCATCCCCAGATTCACATCTCTCAGCTGGGAAGATGGTTTCAACCTCTGACTCTTAGGTAGGCACTGGGGGATGCTTGGATTCCTCTATAAACAGACAGGTGTGTGTGGAGGGGGGAGGGTAATAGCTGTGCAAGACTGTCACTTTGAGTAGTTGTAAAATAGCTTGCTCACACAGATCTGGATCAAAGCCTCACCTTGCCACTCCCATTGGACTTTTAAAACCTTTGGCTTATTCTGTCACTCTGCTCTATGCTGTCTGTCCTCTTACTTTGTGGTAAAGACGGAAAGAATTTCTTGTATGTTAACCTTTCTCCCAAGTTTAAGAACTTCACTGCTTTTTTTCTGGGTGTGATGTTTATAGCTGGTTACAAATAGCTCATTCAATAGCCAGTCCTTAGGGGAAAAAAAAAAAAAAACTGATCATGAATCACTAGGATCACAACAACAAAACATTGAAAAACAAAAGCAAAATGAAAGCAAAAGGAACAGATGGCTCTGTGGGTTTCCATTTTGCTTCGTGGTCTTCCTTCCATTACACCCATTCCACAACAAGACCCAGCAAAACACCCTCTTAGACTTGAGAATGTGGCGGGGGCGGGAATAAACCCAAACCCTCTTCTTCGAAGGTTGATGTAATCACAGAAACTCCAGCCTAATCCATCTTACAAGGTGATTCCCAGGAAATGTGAGTGTTTAGGGAGACTAGACCAAATCCTGAGACCCAGTGTTGACACAAACCCAAAACAAGTTACATTCAGGTTTCACGCAGGAAGGGCGGGGAGCTTCTAGAGCACACGTGCTTCCTCCTCCTGGTCCCTCATTTCTTTAATTCAGGAAAAGGAGCTCTGCATTTTCCAAACATCCCCAGTGTGTGGAGAATTTAAGATGGCCCCAGAGTCTTTGACGACCCTTACATCAAGGGGCAGGGTCTTGAATCTTGGCTGCTGCTTTGATCCATAGAGTACGGCAGTAATGACGTGGTGTGCTGTAAACTGGGAAATAACTCAACCGTGTGCTGCAGGGAATTCATCCAAACCAATTTGTCTGGACGGCTTACTGAATGAGCTCTCCTATCAGGGCAATAGATAGCTCCTGGGGAAAATAGCTGCCTATCAAACAGCAGTTCTACTTATTAAGACTTGCTTTAAGACCCTGGCCTTGCTGTGTTCACCAATCCTAAAATATTATGCAACGAAATTTGGCCAATGCCAATGAATTCCTGCCATGAAAGACCTGCGGTGAACCGCTTGAGCCCAGACCCAGCCCTACAAATTGTTTCTCCTTGCTCCCCGGCTTCTGAGAAACTGCTAAGGTTGGCAAGATATGGTTTCTCCATGACTGCAAAAGATGTAACCAAGCTACCTTTGCTTGATTTCTGGCAGTCTTTTGAAGAACTGAGAGTCTTTAAGGGACGCATTGTTTTGTGAAACTTGAACGTGTGTATATTTGTCTATCTGTGTGTCCTGGGGAGTGACACACACTAGTATGTCTCTAGCAACCATGAGTGGTGGCTGTGGCTCTGTTGTCATCTCTCTCCATCAGAACATTGACTGATAGGTGCAAAAATTTTGTTTTCTCTGACATATGCTCAACATTTTGAACAGTTTCTGTGCACATGCGTGCGCACACACACACACATACACATACACAGAATTATTTTCCAAGAAAGCAGGACAAAGCAAAGTTCAGAGCAAGGGTAGCTTTGCACACTCTGAACCAGCACCTAGCACCATGCCTGATTTGGGGTCTGAGGCCAGGGTTGGCCACTCTTAGATTAAGGGATGAGCTTGAGGGTTCTGCTCAGTCTTAAAGAGTGATTTCAGTATGTATAGCAGGGTTAGGTTTGTTCTGGAGCTGAATGCCTGAGGAAATCAATCAAATCACTGTTACTCTTGAAAGACCTGGGTTCTTGAAAGCACCCCCCAATTTAAAAAAATTCATTATCTTTGTATTTTGTTCCACTCTCAGAGGCAGCAGAGGTCAAGGCTGTTTTGCAAGGTGAATGCCTCCTGCCTTGGCTTTCCCATAATGGAGAATGAGAGCAGAAAAGAGGAGACTTGCAATTCAGTTTGGCTGCCCTCCGTGTTCAGAATCCGCTAGAATCTGCAGCATGTGTTCTTGGACAGATGACCCACCACTGTCTCCTAGGATGAGGTCTCATTCTGCCAGTTCTGTGACAGTGGACGGACGGGTGGGGTGCCCCTGTTCCCAAGCTCCTGTTGGAGAAAGGAATTTCCCCTTTGTAACTTGTAAATTGACAGCTGAAGTACTTTTCATTATATTTCTAAAGAGTTGCAAAGGATACCCTTACCAAGCTATTTTGTTTATTGTATATATGTTTTAACTATATTTTGAGCAAAATCTAAGTTGCAGATTGCAGATTGAGTTCATTTCGTTTATAAAAATTATCTGGCAATACTCCTAACTGGCTGACTTGGATCTCATTGCCGATTCCAGAAGTTTGACTTTTTTTTTTTCTTGTACTGGACATTAAACCCAGGGGCCACTGAGCTACATCCCCTAGGCTACAATGACCGTCTGTAGCTGGTGAGCTGGAAGAACCAGCAGCTGTGCAGTCCAAGAAGTGGAAGCCCCAGAACAAGAGGGATCAACCGTGCTACCCTAGTCCAAGACCAACGTTTCTGGAAACACCCTGGAGAATCACTGGCAGAGTCTGCTTTGGAGGAGTGAAGAAGCGAGAGTCTGACATCCTCAGGTGATCACAGCAGCAATCAAGAACCGGTTCAAGAAGACCGAGCTTGCATCTGCTGCTGCTTCCTTGTTCTTCCAACTTTTATTCCATCCAAGCCGCCATCTTATTGGGCAGTGCTGCCACACTTAGGGAGGGTCTCCACTTCAGTTCACTATCCCACGTGCCAATTATTCCTAGACACGCCTCATTGACACACCCAGAAACCTGTTAATCCTGGGCACCTCTTAATTCAATCAAGTTGACAATTCAAATTAACCATTACACCTAGGTTATGAATATTTGTGACTATTAATGAAAGAGGCTTGCCTCTTTCATTTAGATCTATAATTCATTTATTTATTTTTTAGTACTGGGAATAGAACCCAGGGGTGGCCCTGAGCCACATCCCCTGCCCTTTTCTTTCAAAAATGTTGAGACAGGGTCTCGCTAAATTTCTGAGGCTGGCTTCAAACTTTGTGATCCTCTTGTCTCAGCCTCCTGAATCTTCGGAATTACAGGCACAGACCACAGCACCCAGTGCTAAAGTACATTTTTAGTTGATTTTTGTGTATGGTGTGATCTTATTTTTAACTGAAACAGACTTGTTAGTGCCCATCCCCATGATGAATGTTCCAGTCTTCCAAGGTTGATGGACCTTCATGCCACGGAAACTGGATGAAATAAGATTGTCTCCAGCAGTATTTCTTGTTGAACGTCTTAGCTTTACTCTGCCTTCTCCACTTTCTTTAATCTGGTTCCGAAGTTGTATACACAGATAAGATTCTGAGCAGTGAGAGGCAGGTCTTTCTTTTGTACACTGAGGTAAGGAACAGTGCAAAGGGAGAGGGGAAGGAGATGGATGACAGCCCCTGTCTCAGCCTGTTGGCGCGGTGGGTTTGGAATGAGCACTGATGGAAACGGAGGGTCTGCATTGATGGTCGTCCCAGGATTCGTGCACCTGAACCCCACAGAAGGTCTTCCTACCCTGAGGCCTATGTGCCCACTTCAAGACTGCCCATCAAAATTCAGCTCAGGTGTTGCTGTTTCCGGTAGCATTCCCTGATTTCCCTCAGGCACCTCCATGTTCCTTCATCTCTCCCCAAAACAACCTTGGACATGACCTTTTGTTACCAAAAACTATATTCATTCATTCATTCAAACAATAAATGTTTAAGTGCCTGCTCCACACCAGGAGCTGCATTTGGTACTTAGATGTTATGGCAAGCAAAGAACTAGGTCATTCATTTCTCCCTTCTTGGAGCATTCAGTTCAGTGGAAGAGATAATGTTAATTAAACAGTCACATGAACAAATGGAAAATTTTTAGTAGGTAAGGGAAGAGGTACATGAAACTTGTGTAGCATGAACTCTGAGAAGAGGAAGTGCCCTGAATTATCAGGAGGGTCAGGAAGACCTTTCTGAGGAGATGAGATTTCACTGAGTTGAAAGAAGGGCAATGAGGTATGAATGGAGGGTGGTGCACAGGTAGACCTTTCTGGTGGAGGTGGCAGCATGTGCAAAGGCCCTGAGCTGGCTCCAGAGTTCCCAGGACGTGAGAGGGGAGAGCTGACAGTTAAGAAAACGGTGCTCTAAGGCCTCAAGGACCTAAAAAAGACTTTCGCTTTTATTCTTCATTTTAGATCTTGAAATATCAGATCTATTTTCTTATTAAGTTAAGAAAATAGAAGCCGGGTGCGGTGGCGCACGCCTGTAATCCCACCACTTGGGAGGCTGAGGCAGGAGGAGCTCAAGTTTAAAGCCAGCCTCAGCAACTTAGCGAGGCCCTAAGCAACTCAGTGAGACCCTGTCTCTAAATAAAATACAAAATAGGGCTGGGGATGTGGCTCAGTGGCCGAGTGCCCCTGAGTTCAATCCCCGGTTCCAAAAAAAAAAAAAAAAAAGAAAATAGAGCTATAAGTTTCTGTGACCTTGGATTAGACAGTGTTTTCTTGTATATAACACCTAAATCATAAGCAGCCAAAGAAAAAGTAAATAAACAATTTCATCAAATTTTTAAAAATTTTGCTTCAAAAGGTACTATCAAGAAAGTAAAAAGTCAATTCATAGAATGTGAAAAAATATTTACTTGTAAATATTATATCTAAAAAGGGCCTAGCATCCAGAATATAAGGAATTCTTAAAACTTAACAACAGAAAGAAAAATTGGGCAAAAGTGGGGTGTGGTGGTGCACACCTGTAATCCCAGCAACTCGGGAGGCTGAGGCAGGAGGATTCCAAGTTTGAGGCCAGCCTAGGCCATTTAGTGCGGCCCTGAACAACTTAGTGAGACCCTGTCTCAAAATAA
The DNA here is from genome assembly GCA_020662805.1 of Glaucomys volans. Lineage (NCBI taxonomy): Eukaryota > Metazoa > Chordata > Mammalia > Rodentia > Sciuridae > Glaucomys > Glaucomys volans. The sequence goes on along the minus strand of JAJEJO010000729.1, from coordinate 83,346 downwards.
AAAGTAAAACGGGCTGGGGATATGGCTGTGGTAAAACACCCCTGGGTTCAATCCCTGGTTCCCCCCAAAAAAAGGCAAAAGATTTGAGTTGACATTTCTCTAAAGAAGATATGCAAATGGCCAATAAGTGCATGAAAAGATGCTCAACATTATTACTTGCTAGAGAAATCCACATTAAAACCACAATGAGCTATCACTTCACACTTGCTGAGATTATAATAATAATAATAATGATGATGATGATGATGATGATATGAGCAGCCATAACAGTGTACTGCAAGCTGGGTAGCTTGTAAACAACAAACATTTATTTTCGACAGTAATGGAAGCCGTGAAGTCCAAGAACAAGGTACCAGCACACACACAGTGTCTGGAAAGGGCCTGTTTTCCTGGTTCATAGGTTCATAGATGGTACCTTCCCACTGTATCTCAATAACATCACCTTGCAGATTAGGTTTCAATGTATGAATTTTGTAGCAACACCAAGAATTTGCTGATAGTAATGGTAAAACAGACAATAAGTGTTGCCAAAGATGTGGAGAAATTACAGTCCTCACACATTGCTAGTGAGGATGTAAAATGGTATATAGCCCCTGTGGAAAACAGTTTGGCAATTTCTCAAGAAGTCAAACATAAGGGCTGGGGATATGTCTCAGTGGCTAAGTGCCCCTGGGTTCAATCCCTGGTACCAGAAAAAACAGATCAAAACAAAAAAACAAAGAAAGGAATTGTCCTACAGGTGTTCGTAACAGCTTTTATTCATAATGCAAAAGTGGAAACAACCAAATGGCTACCCACTGGTGAGTGGATAAACAAAGTGTGGTCTATCCACATAATGGAATTTTAGCCTTAAAAGGAAGGTATGACATGTTCTGTGCTGTAGATTTTGAATGTTCCCTGAAGGCCTATGTGTTGATTGGTCCCTAATCTGTGGTGCTGTTGGGAGGTTGTGGAACCCTTGGGAAGTGTGGCCTAGTGGTTATTGGGGGGATGTCCTTAAAAGTGATATTGGAAGCCCCGCATTTCCTCTTTCTTTGTTTCCAGACCACCATGAGTGGAAAGGCTTCTTCCATCATGTGCTCCCACCATGATGGACTATACCACCACAGGGCCAAAGTAACAGGATCAAGCAACTACTGAAACCAGGAGCCAAAATAAACCTTGATTTCTTTAGGTTGATTTTCTCAGGTGTTATGTCACAGTAATGGGAAGCTGACTAACACATCCACAATGTGGATAAGCTGGAAGACGTGCTTAACCACAGAAGTCGACACAAAAGAGGATATTTTGCATTACGTGATATGTGCAGAGTAGACAAATGTCAGAGACCTAAAGTAGATTAGTGGTTGTCACAGGCTGAGAGTGATTGCTACTGGACTTTTTGGGGGATGATTGCACAACTTTGTGAATGTACTAAAGAGCAGATACCATAAAATTCACCTTTTAAATGTGAGTTGTATCTCAATAAAAAATGTTCCTTAACTTAGTGTTTCTTTTTTTCCCCTTTAATTTTGAGCTTAATTGTTTCTGCCTTTTAGTCTTAAAGAGCTCAGCATCTTTCAGGAGGTTAGTTAATAAATCAATTCATTAAAAACATCCCCACTAGCCCCAGATACCAGGGATTTTGGCTTTTTTTCTGTCTCCTTTATGTTAGCAGAGATGCTAAATATGTTGCTGCTGAAGGAACCGAAATGAGTTCAAATAAAACCCATGTTTGAAAAAAGTTTATTATTATATTTTGCTGTCTTGGGGTTTGGACCCAGGGCCTTGTGCATGCTAGGCAAGCACTCTCACTGAGCTATACCCCAGGGTGTTGTCTTTAATTTACATATTTCCATGGTGATTTTTAGTTCTTCCTTACCTCTTTTCCAATCCTTGGGGCATCCTGCCCGGGTTTCCTTGATCTTCCTTCCATTCCCCACACCTCTGGTACTAGGGATTGAAACCAGGGGCTCTTCACCACTGAGCTACATCCCAGCATTTTTTGTTTTTTATTTTAAGACAGGGTCTTACTGAGTTGCTGAGGCTGGCCTTGAACTTTCAATCCTCCTGCCTCAGCCTCCTGAGTTGCTGGGATTATAGGTGTTTGGCACCACACCCAGCCCTTAGATGGTTTTCTTGACCTAAACTTTTTTTTTTCCTTTTATCATGGTGCTTAGAATTGAACCCAGGGCCTCATGCATGCTAGACAAGTGCTCTACTACTGAGCTACATCCTCAGCCTTAGATCCCTGTACCCAAGAGAGAACTGGAGTTGGTAGGGTGTCTCTGGGTTGTGTGTTTGCTTGGAAGTTGGCTATAATGGGATAGGAGAGGGGGTGGGAAGCATTGCTGCTTATAAAGTTTCACGGTGCTGCTGATACTGTGAAAATGGTTTTCTAATTTAATCCTGAAAAATATTGTTTCCCTAGGACTTCAGATGTCTTTGTTGGCCAGGCTCCATAGAAGATAATATGGAAGACATTCGATAGCTTAAAGGTAAAGCGAAATATTCTTTAAATGTGTGTTTGGGTTTTTAGATGAAGACACGGACGCACATATCAAAATTTAATTTGGGCAATTGTTGCTGATTTCATTTTTAGTGTGTATAATTAGAAAACTGACATCTTTTAAAATTCTTTTCTGGTGGCAAAAGTAATACACATTTTAAAAAACTTTTCATTCTGGAATAATTATAGACTCATAAGAAGTTGCAACACTAAGTGGGTGATACAAAAGCAGTGCATTGTTCTCTCTCTACACCACTCCTAAGCTTTTGCCAGGGTTAACGGTTTGATTTTTTTGTTTTGTTTTTGTTTCAGGGTACTAGGGATTGAACACAGGGCCTCATGCATGCTAGGCAAGAGCTCTACCACTGAGCTCCATCCTCAGCTCTGGATGTATTTTCTTTAAAATTTTTATTATATTGCTGGTAAATTTGTAGACAGAGTCTCCATTTTTTGCCTATTTAAAGAGAGTTTGCAAACTTCATTTCTTATGAATGCTCGTTAACATTCATCTCTGCACATGCCAAGGTAGATATCATCAAATAATTGTACCCCAACTCTTTACTTTTGCTTTTATACGTTATTCACAAGCTCTGTGTTCAGTTGCTCCCAAAGAGCCTGAGTTGGGCCCCCCAACCCCCTGTGGTCATGCTTCTCAAACTATAGGATGCCTAAGAAACACTTGGAAGAGCTTCTTAAAAATGAAAATTTCCTGAGCCCCCCATCCCTGCTCTGTTTAAGGTCTAGGGTCCAGGGAGCTGCATTTCTAAGTACATAGCTCAGGTGACTCGTATTATGAGTCTTAGAACCATTTTAAGAATCTTGCACCAGCAAATTGATGGTGCCAGTTCTCTGGGAAACCTTGTAGCCTGCTAAGCACAGCTGCAGCCAGTGTGGGGATCCAGCTGGTGTTTCTGGTAGCAGTCAGGTTACTTGTAGTAAAAGCCAGGGTGGGTGGTGCGGCTGTAGATCTGGACACACACTGGACTCTCAGACTGGCCCCCATTACATTCCTGGTTGTCTGCCTGGTACAGAGCAGGTACTCTTGTTGGTGTTGAGCGAGAAAACAGATGTTTATTTACACACACACACACACTGCTTAAGCAGAAGTCATCTTTGTTATAGCTTTATAACAAAGGAGAAAAGAAAATAAGCTTCAAGACACATAGAAGCATTCAAAACCATAGGCATTTGGACCATACTTTTGTTTTCTACTACTGTGATAATATACTTCCACAGATTTAATAGCTTAAAAGAACACAAAATTATCATCTTACAGTTCTGTGAGTCTCACTACACTTAAGGTGTAAGCAGGCTGCATTCCTTCCTGGAGGGGCTGTAGGCGAGAACCCGCCTGCTTCATCCTTCGACCCTTTGGCAGAATTCACTTCCTTGTGGTTGTAGGACTGAGGTCTCCATGTCCTTACCAGCTGCCACCTGTGGGTTGGTCTACATGCCAATTACATTCCTTGGCTTGCAGCCCCCTTCCTCCATCTGTAAAGCCACCAATGGGATGTTTGTCTCACCTTCAGATCTCCCCTCCTCCTCCAACTCGTCTCTTTGCTTGCAGCGTGGAAAGGCTTTCTGCTTTTAAGGACCTGTGTGATTGGATTAGGTCCACTCTGATATCTAGGACAGCCCCTCCACTCAATGTCCATAACCTTCATGACACCTCAAATTCCTTTTCCCAGGTAAGTTAACAAATTCACAGACCTGTGGATTCAGGTGTGGGCATCATGCTGGCCCCCAGTCTCATAAGGGGTAAAAATGCAGAATATATATTTGCAAATATGTATATACAGTTTTCCTGCCATTGACTTGCCTTGAGATCTTATCAAAAATCACTTGACCATATATGTAAGAGTGTACTTCTGGGCTCTGTCTTCTGCTCTCCAGTTTTACATATCTGCCTTTATGTCAGGGCCACGCTATTTTGATTGTTGGCCTTTTTTGCATCAACTAATGATCATGTGGATTTTTTTGTTCATACTTTTATGACACTATATTACATTGATTGATGTTCATTTATTAAGCCATCCTTGTATTTCAGGAATGAAGCCCTGTTGATTAAGGTATAGAATTCTTTTAATGAGCTGTTCAATTCTGTTTCCTAGTATTTTGTTGAAGATTTTGCATCAATATTCATAGGGCAGGGGCTGGAGTTGTGGCTCAATGGTAGAGCACTTGCCTGGCATGAGTGAGATTCTGGGTTTGATACCCAGCACCACAGATAAATAAATAAAATAAGAGATCCATTAACAACTAAAAATTTTTTTTAAAAAGTATTCACAGGGCAAATTGGTCTGTAGTTTTCTTATTGTGTCTTTGGTATCAGGGTAATGTTGGTCTCACAGACTGAGCTGGGAAGTGTTCAGCTTCTGAAAGTGCTTGAGAAAGATTCTTGTTAATTTTTCTTTAAACATTTGGTAGAATTCACCAGAGAAACCATCTGGTCATGGGCTGTTCTTTGTTGAGAATTTTCCAATTATTGACCCAATCATCTTACTAGTTATGAATTTATTCAGTCTTCTTATTTCTCTATAAGTCAGTCTTAGTAGTTTGAATTCCAGAATTTGTAGGATCTTGGTAGGACAGAATCTTGGAATTTGTCCATTTTGTGTATGCTATCCTTTTTTTTTTTTTTTTTTCTCTTTTCCAGTACCAGGGATTGAACCCAGGGGTGCTTAACCACTGAACCACATCCCCCAGCCTTTTTATTTTTTGTTTTGAGTTGCTTAGGGCTTTGAGCTTGCAATCCTCCTGCCTCAGCCTCCTGAGCCACAGGAATTACAGGCCATGTGCCACTGTGCCTGGCTGGTTATCCAGTTTTTTGATACATAATTGTTCAAAGCACTCTCTTCTAATTCTTTTTTCTTCTGTAAGATTTGGAGTTATTGTTTCATTTTTCTTATTTTTAGTTATTTGTGTAATCTCCGTTTTTTTCTCCATCTGTCTAACTAAAGTTTTGTGAATTTTGTTGATCTTTTTGAGAACTAACTCTTGGTTCAATAATGTTTTTCTATTCTTTGATCGCCTATTTAATCTTTATTATTTTCCTACTTCTATTATTTTTAGATTTTTATGTTTTATTTGTATTTCTTTTTCTAGTTTTTAAAGGTATAAACTGAGGTTGACTTAAGACTTTCTTTTCTTGTGCAAACATTTCCAGCTATAAATTTTCCTTTAGCCCTTGTTTCCACTGTATCTCAGAAGTGTTGATATGGGGTATTTTTATTTTATTTTGTCTCAAGATATTTTCTAATTTCCCTTATGATTTTTCTCTTTAGCTCATTGCTTAAGAGTGTGTTGTTTAATTTCTACATACTTGTGGATTTTCTAGTTTTCTTTCTGTTGTTGATTTCTAGTGTCATTCCATTATAATCAGGAAAGATAATTTATGTAATTTCAGTGTTTTAAAATGTTTTAAAACTTGTTTTGTGGGCCTGTATATGGTCCACCATAGAGAATGTTCAATGTGCATTTGAAATATGTATGTTTTGCTGTTGTTGGGTACGCCGTTCTGTAGTGGTTGGGGACTTTTAAACCTTCTTAATCTAGAGGTTCCCTAAATTTTTTCTTTTTAAAACATCTTGTTTTAAAGAACTGGCCAGAGTAATCCCCACATTTGAAAAATGTCATCAAAACAGCAGATTGGGATAAAGTCATAATTCATTGAGTTGAAGGTGCTCATAATCTATTATTCTTCCATTATTTATTAGCTCGACTACTTTATATCCCTTATCAATTGTCTAGTTTTTCTGAGATATATTTAGTTTCTATTAGAAAGAAACTAATTAGAAATCTAATTTCTATTAGAAAGAAACTTCTTTTGTTGGGGAGGTACAAGGGACGGAACCCAGGGACACTATCAATGAGCTACATACCCAACCCTTTTTATTTTTGAGACGGTGTCTCACTAAGTGCTGAGGCTGGCTTTGAATTTGCAATCCTCTTGACTCAGCCTCTGAAGTTGCTGGGATTGCAGGCCTAATTATTCATCCATTTCTAAACCATTTCTAAACCATTCATTTTAAGGGTAGCTTTCTTTTTTCTTTTTGGTGGTGCTGGGGACTGAACCCAGGGCCTTGCGCATGCGAAGCAAAGCACTCTACCAACTGAGCTATATCCCCAGCCCTTAAGAGTAACTTTTAAGTGGGGAAAGAAAATGTACATGGCAATTGTAAGAAAGATTTCTGTTTTCTTTTTTCTCTTCTTTAAATTTGCTCTAATTAGTTATACATGACAGTAGAATGCACTTTGATACATCATACATAGGTGGAGTATAAATTCTCATTCTGGTTGTACATGATGTAGAATCTCACCAGTCATATAGTTATATATGCACATGGGGTAATAATGTCTTATTAATTCTGCCATCCTTTCTATTCCCATACCCCTTCTCCTCTTTTCACTCCCTCTACCTAATTTAACTATTCTTCCCTAGTGCTCCCCACCCCTTATTGTGAATTAGCATCCACATATCAGAGAAAACATTTGGCCTTTGGTTTTTTGGGATTGGCTTATTTTGCTTAGCATGATATTCTCCAGTTCTATCCATTTACCAGAAAATGCCATCATTTCATTCTTCTTTAAAACTGAGTAATATTCCATTGTGTATATATACCACGTTTTTAATCCATTCATCTGTTCAAGGACACCTAGGTTGGTTCCATGCTTTAGCTATTATGAGTTGAGCTGCTATAAACATTGATGTGGCTGCGTCACTGTAACATGCTGATTTTAAGTCCTTTGGGTATAAACTGAGGAGTGGAATAGCTGGGTCAAATGGTGGTTCCATTCCAAGTTTTCTGAGGAATCTACATACTGCTTTCCATAATGGTTGCGCAAATTTGCATTCCTACCAGCAATGTATGAGTGTGTCTTTTCCACACAACCTCACCAACGTTTACTGTTGCTTGTATTCATAATAATTGCCTTTCTGACTGGGGTGAGATGAAATCTTAGAGTAGTTTTGATTTGTATTTCTCTAATTGCTAAAGATGTTGAACATTTGCTCATATATTTGTTGATCGATTGTATTCCTTCTTCTGTGAAGCGTCTGTTCTGTTCCTTAACCCATTTATTGATTGGGTTATTTGTTTTTTTGGCATTAAGTTTTTGAGTTCTTTATATATCCTACAGATTAGTGTTCCATCCGAGGTTCATGGGGTAAAGATTTTCTCCCATTCTGTAGGCTCTTTCCTCATATTATTGATTGTTTCCTTTGCTGAGAAGAAGCTTTTTAGTGTGAATCCATCCCATTTATTGATTTATTGATTCTTGACTTTACTTCTTGCACTTTAGGAGTCTTGTTAAGGAAGTTAGATCCTAGGTGAAGATTTGGGCCTTCTTTTTCTTCTAGGCACAGGGTCTCTGTTCTAGTGCCTAAGTCTTTTGATCCACTTTGAGTATTGCAGGGTGAGAGATAGGGGTTTAATTTCATTTTGTTACATGTGGTTTTCAAATTTTCCCAGCACCATTTGTTGAAGAGGTTATCTTTTCTCCAGTGTATGTTTTTGGCACCTTTGTCTGGTATGAGATAACTGTATTTGTGTGGGTTTGTCTCTGTGTCTTGTATTCTGTACCATTGGTCTATGTGTCTGTTTTGGTGCCAATACCATGCTGTTTTTATTAGCATTGCTCCGTAGTATAGTTTAAGGTCTGGTATTGTGATGCCTCCTGCTTCACTCTTCTTATTAAGAATTGCTCTGGCTCTTCTGGGTCTCTTGTTTTTCCAAATGAATTTCATGATTGCTTTTTCTAGTTCCATGAAGAATGTCATTGGGATTTTAATAGCAATTGCATTAAATCTTATAATGCTTTTGGTACTATGGCCATTTTGACAATATTAATTCTGCCTATCCAGAGCATAGGAGGTTTTTCTATGTTTTAAGGTCTTTAATTTCTTTCTTTAATGTTCTGTAGTTTTCATTGTAGAGGTCTTTCACCTCTTTTGTTAGGTTGATTACCAAATATATATATATATATATATATATATATATATATATATATATTTATTTTTTTTTTTTTTTTTTTTTAGGCTATTGTGAATGAGGTAGTTTTCCTAATTTCTCTTTCAATAGAGTCATCACTGAAACACATTTGATTTATGAGTGTTGATTTTATATCCTGCTACTTTGCTGAATTTACTTATGAGTTCTAGAAGTTTTCTGGTGGAATTTTTTGAATCTTCTAAATATAGAATCATATCATCAGCAAATAGTGATAGTTTGAATTCTTCTTTTCCTATTTGTATACCTTTAATTTCTTTCTTTTCCTCCTCCTCCTCCCCCCCCTCCTCCTCCTCCTCCTCTTTCTCCTCCTCCTCCTCCTTCTCCTCCTCTTCCTTCTTTTTCTTCTTCTTCCTATTCTTTTTTGGTACCAGGGATTGAACCCAGGGGCACTTAATCACTGAGCCATATCCCCAGTCCTTTTTATTTTTTATTTTGAGACAGGGTCTCACTGAGTTACTTAAGGCCTCACTAAGTTACTGAGGCTGGTTTTGAACTTGGAGACTCCCAAGACACTGGGATTCCAGGTATGTGCCACTGGACCCAGTTTGGTTGTGATTTTTATGTGGCATAGGCCATACATCAATTCATAATCCCTGGTAAGGGAGGGTTTTAATATACATGAGTTGGCTACAGTAATCCCCACATTTAAGAAATGTCACCAAGACAGCAGGATGGGATAAAGTAGACATTTATTTATTATATATTAAGTGGTGAGCAAAGTCTTACCTGTTGTATTGCTAGGGTTCGGAGAGACCTATGGTTTAAGCTAGTAAGGTCAACATCAAATGTTTAAGATTTCACATGCAAAATTAATAAATGTGTTGCTGATGAAATTTAAGAGTCTATCCCCTTATCCAAAGAGAGTAGAGCACCTTCCAGGTCTCTTCAAAGAAACTGAAGTGAGGTCACCTATGATCTTCTTACTTAAAACTTATCTTAGCTATTGGAAATGTATTAATATTCTGATATCTGCATATAATCTACAGAATAATAAAGGCCCTGGACAGAGCAGCCTTTCTATATTTACTCAGCATTTTCTGAGAAAGAGACATACACTCTGGCAGATGTGACTATTCTAGAATTATGCAAAGTCATGTTTCAAAATTTCAATGGCTCATTACCCTATGTGCATGTATGACTACATGAATGGTGTGAATCTACATCACGCACAACCATAGAAATGAAAAGTTGTACCCTATTTGTGTACAATGAATCAAAATGCAGTCTGTAAAAATTTTTTAAAAATTCAATGGCTTATAGTAAAGAGAATGTTTGATTGAGGGCCAGAAGTTTGGAGTTAAGTGCTGCCTACTGTTTGCCTTGTGACCTTGAACTTCCTTAGTATTTGTTTACTTAATGAATCAACTACTTTCTTTCCTTTCTCAGCATTACTTTCTCACCTAAAAAACACAGGTGACAAAGTGGGCCTCATGGGTTGGTGTGAGAAGAGTTGGAATAGTGGATATGAACACCTTGTACAGTCCTATTTAAGTCTCGTACTGGCCTGAGAGGTAGAATGTTCTGGGTTCTAGCTTGGACCATCAACTTCTTGCTATGTTAACCAAGTCGTCTCCCAATTTTCATTTTAGTTTTTGGTAATTTGTTATCAGGAATGTGGGGAGGGACCTCTAGGTACTACTACCTAGAGTGTTCTGGGTACCAAAAAGTTTGTTGAAAATTGATAAGTTGGTCCTTTGTTTTGGCAATCTAACTCTATGGGCTGGGTCTGTGTGAATTGGTTTCCTGGACTTGATCACACCTGCCTGATTTGAGAAAATATGAGGCTTCTGAACTTGCAAAGCTGAGCACCTGTGGGGACCTTTACCAAAGTCAAGACATCTCATGGGGCCTCTTCAGCTGGCATGGTCTTTTACATTGACCATCATAAAACTACAGTGATAAGAATTTCCCTGGGAAATCTTTGGACATCAGAAGTTACAGAATCAGAAATTGTCCATCAAGTCAAATTCCCTGTTGTGTATTCCTCAAATACTTTTCAGTGCCCTGGAATGAGACTTTCTTCATTAGGTTAATCTGAATATGGTAGATGTGTGTATGTACACACGTATATTTATGTATACATAAACCATTTCTAGTTACATTGATTTGTGGAAGGAGAGTTTGGAGGTCAAGCATGCCGAAGCAACTATTCAGTTAATATTAAACATGGTATTCAGACCCTCTACTCCTCCAGTCTCATTTTAGTATCTTTTTTCAAATACCCACAGGACCCTGAAAGAATTAGTTATTTGTACATTGTTTTCCTAGGGCAACTACAACTGGGAGGCACATCACAATAGAAACATATTCTCTCACCGTTCTGGGAGGTAGAAGTCTGAAATCAGGGTGTTGGCAGGGCCGGTTCCCTTGTTCCATCCTTTTTCCTAGCTACTGGTCTATGCCAGCCATCCTTACTGCTTCCTGGCTTACGGCTGCCTCCCTCCAGAATGTGCCTGTGGTGTTTCTGTGTCCAGATTTCCTAGTGACACTAGTCCTTACATTGGGACCCACCCTAATCTAGAAGGACCTTGTTTTAACTTGCTCACATCTGTGAAGATCTTATTTTTCAAATACAGCTGTACTTCCCACTGTTGTTATCTGTGGTTTGCTTTCTGTGTGGTTTAAGTTACTCACAGTTATCCGTGAACCAAAAATACTAAAGGGACTTTTCCAGAAATAAACAATTCAAAAGTTTAACTTGTGCAACCTTCTGAGAGGTGTGGTGAGGTTCCACCCCTTCCTGCTCTGTCTTATTCAGGACATGAATTATCCCTTTGTGCAGTGTTTCCACGCCGAATACGCTACCCCCCTGGTAGTAACCAAGCAGCTGTCTCAGTTACCAGGTCAATTGTTGCAGTATCACAGTGCTTGTGTTCAAGTAACCCTTATTTTAGTTAATATTGGCCCCAAAACATAAGAGTAGTGATGCTGGCAATTCAGACATGCCAAAGAGAAGTTGTTAAAGGCCTCCCTCCTTTAATTGAAAAGGTGAAAGTATAATAAGGTATTTTGAGAGAGAGAGAGAGAGAGAGAGAGAGAGAGACCACATTCACACAACTTTTATTATAGCATATTGTTAAAATTGTTCTATTTTTATTATTAGTTATGGTGTAGATATGTCATGTCCCCCAAAAGCTCAGGTGTGAGACAACACAAGAAAGTTTAGAGGTGAAATGATTGGGTTGTGCAAGTTTAACCCAACCAGTGCATTAATCCCCTGACAGGGATTAGAACTGGGTGGTAACTAGAAGCAGGGAGGGTGTGCCCGGAGGAGGTGGGCCATTGAGGGCGTGCCTTTGGGGTTTATATTTTGTCATGATGAGAAGATCTCTCTCTCTCTCTCTCTCTCTCTCTGCCTCCTTGTCCTGAGCTGCTTTCCTGTGCCTCACCCTTCCACCATGATGTTCTGCCTTGAGGAATGGAGTCAGCCATCCATGAGCTAAGGCCTCTGAATCCATGAGCCCCACATAAGCTTTTCCTCCTTAAAATTGTTCTGGTCAGGTCTTTTGGTCACAGCAGCAAAAAGCTGACTAATTCTCTTACCATGCCTAATTTACAGATGAAACTTCATGGATATGTACCTATGTACAGGGAAAGGTGTGATGCACATGGAGTTCACTACCATCCTCAGTTTCAGGCTGGGGGTCTTGGATTGGATCTCTCACAGACAAGTGGGGATTACTGTAAGGTCACATTCCCAGATACCAGGGGATAGGACTTCAACACCTTCTGGGGGTGGGGAGTGGGCGGCACACACAGTTCAACCTGAACAGAATAAACTGAATATTTAGATTGACACTTAGAAATTTTACCTTATAGGAAGTTGGGTTTCCGCTGGACGCGGTGGCTCACGCTTGTAATCCCAGCGGCTCGCGAGGCTGAGGCAGGAGGATCTCAAGTTCAAAGCCAACATCAGCAACTTTGCGAGGCCCTAAGCAACTCAGTGAGACCCTGCCTCTAAATAAAATACAAAATAGGACTGGGGATGTGGCTCAGTGGTCAAATACCCCGGAGTTCAATCCCTGGTACCAAAAAATAAAAAATAAAAAAAGGAAGTTGACTTTTCTTGCTAAAGATTCAAGTCACATACCCTGTTGTAGTATGTGTGAGAAGGGTGTCGTCACTAACTCTTTTAGTTGTTGTTGTTGTAGATGGATACAATACCTTTATTTTTTTAATGTGGTGCTGAGGATGGAACCCAGTGACTCACAGGTGCTAGGTAAGTGCTCTACCACTGAGCCCCAGCCCCAGCCTAGTAGCGAGCTCTTATGATGTAAGATCACTCTGCTTTTACTACAAAGGCTTACACTGATCACACTGATGTTTTCCATATTGTTCATTTTTGATAAAGGTTTGAATTGTTTCATTTTTTTCTTCTTTGAATTAAAAAAAATCTCTTGCAGCAGGTTTCACCATTTGTATTAACTCTGGGGAGAAAGGTATTAAAATTCCCACTAAAGAACATGTCTGGATTCTGGTATATAATATGATTGAGATCAAGGTCTGGGCTAGCTTTGTAAATTTGATGATATTTGTGCTTTTTTTTTTGAAGGCTAGAATTTTAGAGGAATATGTGGACTTGTCTTGAGGTCAGTGGGGCTACTAGAGATGTGGGGGTGTTTACTCTCTTGTTGGAGGAGTGAACCCTTTTCATGTGTTCTGGGAATATTTATTTAGACTGTGCTGGGAATGAGGCATTGGGTGAGCAAGAAAGGACGCACTTTGGAGCACATGCTTAGTGGATTTTAGATGCTCAGCAATTCTTTACCTGTTAATGAAATTGGATTCCCACTCACACAGATGTCCTCAAGGTGCATATTAAAAAGATTGCCCACGGAACAGTACTGAGAAGTACCGAGGAAGAATGAGTAAAAAGCAGACCCGTCTGTTTATGGTATGCGATGTGGGGTTCAGAGAAGAGGAAGGAATGCTCTCCGCACCCTTCTCCATTTACACCCAGCCTGTCTAGGGTTCCCAGCACCTGCTATGGGTTTCAGCTGATCCGCCAGGGCCTCAGCAGCATCTGATTTGACCGGAAAGATCCGATTCTTGCTTATCATCTGCATTCCCTGGATGACTTCTCTCAATGACTAGCATCAGCATATTTCTTCTATTTTTCCACTTATATTTATAAAATAATAAGGACAAAATGAAATAAAATATTCAAGTCAGTGACCCAAATAAACTGTGTTGTGCAGAAAATGCTGTAAATGACTGAGAATGCGGATCTGCTCCGGAGTTTCCCTGGGAGACAGATTGAACCTGGGACTGGTGGTGGTCGAGGGGTCCTGGCGTGGTTGAGCCAGGAGTGGGTTTTCTGGATATGGCAGTCACAGAAGAAGATCAAGGAGGTTCTAGTTCTGAATCCTCTAAGCAGCAGATTACTAACCCCTGCAGACCAAACTGCTTTCATGTACAACGTGAGAAGGGCGGGCTTGGAAACCTGAAGGTCTCACTTGTCCCCTTAGCAAACTCCTTCACGCGACCGTTGTTCATGGCACCCTGCGATTGGCAAGTGCTGGTCTGGTTGCTGGAAACAGAAGTGAACAGACTCCTCCTTGTCCTCTTGGAGGACTCTTTGTCCTCCCCTCCAGGGATGAAATAGCAACCATGTGAAAATACGTGCTCCTCAGTCTGGTCAAGATCATCCAAAACAAGGACCACCTGAGAAGCTGCCACAGCCAGGACAAGGAGGCCTGTGACTAAACATAATGGATGTCCTGTGGGGTCCTGGCAGAGAAGACAGACACTGGGTAGAAATAGGAAACATGAATGATCCTGGACTCAGTTGATGATGGTGATAGAGTGTGTGTGTGTGTGTGTGTGTATGAGAGAGAGAGAGAGATGCTGAGTAAAGCTGGACTGGGGTCAGGGAGCACAGGTGGAGGGCAGGTGGGAGACCCTACTGAGAAGATCACACCTGGGTAGAGCCTTGGGTGGTAGGGAAGGAGCATGCCATGTGGCATCTTGGGGACACGTGTTGATGACAGAGGGGCAGCAAGGGCAAGGCCCTGCAGGATAGGACAATGTGAGACTGTTGGGAGAGTAAGGTCAACAAGGAACTAGGTCAGAGAGGTGGTGTTTGTGAAGGTTGAGGGTGGAACTCCAAGGCTTCAGGTCATTGGGAATCTTCTGCATCCTGAGGACTTGGCGCTTGGGCCAGATGCTGGCCAAGTCATGGGTCTGGTCTTCTTCCTGTGGTGCACAGCCCAGGTCACCAGAGACCGCCCTTCACAGGCTTCTGAAGGTTATCACTAGAGGACATTGTTGGGCTTTCAAGCAGAGGCCCGGAAACTACACCTCTGGGCCAACTCCTGCTGTCTGGTTTTTCTACAAAGGTGTGCGAAGCACCCGCCTCCCTGCACCTGCTCAGAGATTGTTTCATACATCTGTAATGCACTTTGTAATTGTTTTGCACATTCATTATTCTGTCCTGGGATCCTCCTAATTTCCTAAATGACTTTTACAAAATTTGCATACATCAAGATTCAGTCTTTGTGCTGTAAAGGTCAATGGGCCTTGGCAACTGCATAGTGTCACGTGCCCATCATTACTGTGTCCTACAGAATAATTTAACCACCCTAAAAAACCCCTGTGTTTAGAGTCCATTTTCTATTACTATAATGAAATGCCTAAGGCAGATTAACTGTAAAGAAAAGAGGTTTATTTAGGTTATAGTTATGGAGATTTAAGGGCATTAGTGCCAGCATCAGCTTGGCTCTCTTAATGACCTCGTGGCAGGGCTCGGGGTGTAGTTCAGGGCTAGAGCCCTTGCCTAGCATGTGCAGAGCCCTGGGTTCCATCCCTAGCATCTCAAACAAATAAACAAACAAAAACCAGGTGGCAGGTGGTGGCCAGAAGAGATCACATCACCAAACAGGAAGCCAGAGAGAAATTCAGCGGTTGGGCTTACTATTAAAACAGCTCTCTTGGGAACTTGGAAGTCCCATAGGGCTACCTTAATCCCCCAGTGACCTAAGGACCTCCCACCAGGCCCCACCTCTCTAAGGTCTCCCTCCCTGTTGGCACTGCCACACTGGGGACCAGGCTCCCAACACATGAACCTTTCAGGACACACCCAAATCATGTCCAAACCACAGCCCTGTGCTTCATCCGTTTATATTAGTCAGGGTTCTCTAGAGGAACAGAATCAACAGGAACTGTGATTCTAAAAAGGGGATTTATTAGACTGGCTTCCCTGACCAGAAGCTGGATAGTCCACAATGACCGTCTGTAGCTGGAGAGCTGGAAGAACCAGTACCTGTGCAGTCCAAGAAGTGGAAGCCCAAGAACAAGAGGGATCAACAGTGTATCCTAGTCCAAGACCAAGGCTTCTGGAAACTCCCTGGAGAATCACTGGCAGAGTCTGCTTTGGAAGAGTGAAGAAGCAAGAGTCCGATATCCTCAGACAATCGAAGCAGCAATCAAGAACCCGTTCAAGCAGAGTCAAGCTTGCATCTGCTGCTGCTTCCTTCCTTATTCTTCCAACTTTTATTCCATCCAAGCCACCATCCTATTGGGCAGAGTTGCCCATGCTTAGGGAGGGTCTCCACTTCAGTTCACCATCCCACATGCCAATCATTCTTAGACACACCCTCATCAACACTCCCAGAAGCCTCTTAATCATTGGCATCTCTCAATCCAATCAAGTTGACAATTCAAATTAACCATTACACCCATTCAATTCCTCTTTCCCATTAAGTCCCAGGCAGCCACTTACTGATCTTTTCCCCATCTTTGTGGTTTTGCCTTTTCCAGACTGCCATCTAATTGGAATTATACAGTATGAGTGGAATCATATGTAGTCTGTTTGGATTGACCTCTTTATAGCATGCATTAAAAACTCATTCATGTTTTTTTGTGGCATATAGCTCATTTCTTTCTATCAGTCAATAATGTTTCACTGAATGGATATACCACAGTTTGTTTATCCTTTCACCCACCAAAGGGCATGCTGGTTGCTTCTAGTTTTTGCATATGAATAAAGCTGCTATAAAAATTAGTTTGCAGAATTTTTTTTCAGATATGTTTATACATCCACGGGTAAATAACTAGAGTACAACTGGCACGGTGGTATGACTATGTTTAGCTGGGTATCAGCCCCAGCTTTCTAGATTATGGAAGAACCTGTGACTTCTTTTGGTCTGTGTCCCTTTGGCAGTTCCATGATACTCTTTGCTATTTCTGGAGGCTTGGCTGAAATTTCTCTAGAGGAGTGTTAAAATTCAAATTGTTTTCAGTGAAATTTGAAATTATGATGGAACTTCTAAGAGTAGATCCTTAAAAATCTTTTTAATTTTCAATGGATCCCCAGAGAGTCCTACCCTGAGAATTTAATAGATCAGCTGTCTTAGAAGTTGAGGTAATTGAGATACAACAGTAAAAAGTTAAAAATAATCATACTCCCATTCCTTGAGGCTTTGGGAGTGACGTGTGCATTGAATTTGAAATTGTGAGGAGTGAACTCTCTTTCTCAGGTTCTTTCCATGTTACCACATCAGAATCTAAATTATTTCTGACCAGCATAAAAGATTGAAACACATTCAAACCTCTTACTGATGTCAAAGAAGGGAAAAAATGGAATAGGAAAGAAGTTTCAGTGGGGTTTTTTTTTGTTCTATTTTTTATAATTTAAAATTATAAAATTATAATTTTATTATTGTTCTGTGATATGGGTCTATAATAATAAGACATGCATGTTAAAATGTACAATTTGAGTTTTGGCCTATGGACGTCAAAACTATCTTTCCAATCAAGATAATGAACATCTGTCATCTCCTAGAGTTTCCTTGGGCCTCCTTGTAATCCAGCCTCCCCTTGCCCCAGTCCCAGGCAACAACTGATCTGTTACTTCTATCACTTTAAATTAGTTTGCATTTTATAGAATTTCATGTAAATTTACATCTATGTATAATTTTATTGAAAATATATAAATAGAATCTTACAGACAATATTCTTGGGGGTAGTTCTTGGCATCTTTCAGCATAATTATTTTGAGATTCTTCCATAAAGTTGGGTGGATTGGTCCCTTTCTGTATGGCTGTGTAGTATTCTAGGATGGGGTACTAGGAATCGAATTGTGTCCCCTCCCTTACCCCCTAATTCTCGTGGAAGTTCTAATCCCCACTGTGACTGTATTTGGAAATAATTAAGATTGAATTAGGTCATAAAGTTGGGTTCTAATCCTATAGGATTGGTGGCCTTATCAGAAATGGGGGAGGAAGGGGGAAGAAAGAGAGAGAGAGAGAGAGAGAGAGCGTTTTGCTATGTGAGGACACAGTGAGAAGCCAGGAAGACAGCCCTCACCAGAATCCTGAGAAAACAGGCTTCTGTTGTTTGCACACTGACTAGGTGTTTTGTTTCGGCAGCCCACCCAGCCAGGACCTGGATACACTACGGTTTGTCTTTTCACTCACCTGTTGATGGACATTCTGGTTGTTTTCTCAGTTTTGGCTTCTACAAACAGAGCTGCTGAGCACAGGTGTATCCAAGTCTTTGAGTGGCATATCTGCTGGGGTTTGGGTATGGCTTGAGGACCCCAAAGGTTCAAGTGTGGGAAGCTTGTTTCCGGGGTGAATGTTGGAAGATGGAATGCTCAAGGGAAGGGGTCCAGTGGGAAGCCCTTGGGCCATGTGGGGCACTGCCTCTAGGGGGAACACTGGTCTCCTGGAGTGAGTGCTGGTGAGAGCAAGTTGTTATGAAAGCCTGAGCCCAACCTGACTCACTCACACTCTCTCTCTCTCTCTCTCTCTCTCTCTCTCTCTCTCTCTCCCTCCCCGGATTCCCTTTGGACCACAGGATCTCTTGCTCCTGCCATTTATTATGGGGCCCTTGCCATGAGACTATGCTGTTGAACTTTCAGCTTTTTAAACTGAGCTAAATAAACCTCTTTTCTTTATGAAGTTACCTAGCCTCCAGTATTTCATTACAGTAATGAGAAAACAAGCTTCTGTTTTTATTAAGTAAGTACCTTGGGGTGGACTGGCTGGTAAGTGTGTGTTTTACTTTGTAAGAAATTGCTGAACTTTTCTGAGGTGATGATAGCATATTTTGTTGCACCAGAAACATTGAAGTTCCAAGTCCTCCATCTCAGTCTTGAGGCCTGAGTTTCGAGTTGCTCTTATTGAGGTGTTTTCCGGAAGGCTCATCACTTGCTAAAACGTGGCCAGGAGAGGCATGATGGGTACTGGGTCACTCTGGAGCCCTCCCTCATGATTTCAGGTGAGAATTTTTTTATGCCTGCATACATTCATTTTTCATAAAATTTAGAATGACAAGCCGGGCGTGGTGGCGCATGCCTGTAATCCCAGTACTTGGGAGGCCGAGGCAGGAGGATCGTGAGTTCAAAGCCAGCCTCAGCAACTTAGCGAGGCCCTAAGCAACTCAGTGAGACCCTGTCTCTAAATAAAATACAAAATAGGGCTGGGGATGTGGCTCAGTGGTGGAGTGCCCCTGAGTTCAATCCCCAGTACCAAAAAAAAAAAAAAAAAATTTAGAATGACAGTACCTTCCCTTTCTTAATTTATTTATTTATTTTTCATACCAGGGATTGAACTCAGGGGTGCTTAACCACTGAGTCACATCCCCAACCCATATTTTTTTTAACTTATTTATTTTTTATTTTAAGACAGGGTCTTACTAAATTGCTGAGGCTGGCCTTGAACTTGTGATCCTCCTGCCTCAACCTCCCAAGTCACTGGGATTACAGGTGTACGCCACCGCACCTGGCTCTTATTTTCTTTCTTTCACTGCTTTTCCTTTGTTTTTGTTTTGTTTCCCTGGGTAAAGCCCAGCGTTTCTGGACTGTCTGGTGTTGCAGGGAGCCAAGGTTTTAGAGTCAGACCCACCTGAACTTGAATCTGGGCTTGACACCTTAGCTGTGTGGGAGGTCACTGGGTTTCCTATCTGTCTTTAAAGAGTGTGTGGAGAAGTTGGGATTGCCCCACTTGCACTGTTGTTATCATGCCTAATTATAAAGCATTGAAACATCGCCATCCACTGAGCACCTGGGATGATGGGTTCGTCTCCCAAGCTAGATTTGTGACTGTAAGTTCTATTTTCTACTGGATGGCGATCGACCCACAGTGAGTAGGAGAGGAACCGGTTTTACTGGTGCCACCCCTTAGAAGGAATTCATGAGAATGTGGCAAAATACGGTGGCATTCCCAGGTGCAGGGTGACGGCTTGGCCACTTGCGCTGTAGTGGGGTGTACCCACGAGCATATTCACCTACTTCCACCAAGGTGGATCCTCCCAGAGTGAGATTCCTTGGTGTAGCCTATCCGGAATCCCCAGCCTCCTTAGTGGCCGCTTCGTTTGTTTTTCAGCAGGAGAGCGGAACGCAGCGTGACTCCCAGAGGGATGTTTCTCAGGCTTCTTGGTGTCCCGGCCAGTGTGTGCCACCTGCTTTTCTCACCATTTGGGCAACAGCGTTTGACTATAGGTGGCAAAGAGGCTGCCTTTTGTCCTGCGGAGCCCTTTGTCCAGCTGGCTCAAGTGTGTTGAGAGAGCACGGGGCCTTCACTCAGGGAGCAGTGGGTGTTATTCTTTGGTACTGGGCCAGGATACTGTTCAACTGATGTCGCTGGCATTCAAAGGGTTATCCTGAAATGAGCAGCCAGGTGATTGGCATTAGTATGGTCAGGTATGCTGGCACTGGAACCAGGGAGGACAGGAAAGGAGGGTGTTGGTGGGCACAGGATTGTTTTCCGGGGTGGGGGTCTTGAGGCTTCTGTGCTCTGCCTGACCGCTGGGTTTCCAATTCCCTGCCGGCTTGCTCCTTAGAGCCGGCTGGCTTTCTTGGCATCCTTTAGTTTAGTTGCTAGGAAGCTGAATAAGGCAAATGCAACTTCCTTTTGACTCACTCACATTGAGCCATCTGCTATTCCTTCTCATGGCCTTCAAACTTGGCTAGGATCGTCGAGAAGAGGGTCGAGTGGAGCATCTGTGCTCATCCTTTTTGGAAATGGAAAGCTTTCTACTAACTCCTTAACCCTCTCAGCCCAAATTCCTAGCAGCATGTCTTGTTGAGCCCCCTCTTGCTCCAGCTAACGATTTGGAGTAGAAATTTTCTTCTTAGGTTCCCCCTTCTTTTTGTCTTAGATTTCGACCTACATTCATCACGCAGTGCTGAAATGAAGAGATGGTGGCTGTGAAAGTCGAAGTGTATTTGATGTGTTAATATTTATTACAACAGTGGTCTTACTCGAGGATGCTTAGCACTTGGGATTGATGCACACAAATCACTGAGGAATTTTTTCACAAGCTCCCTTGTGGGATCAGTATTGGATAAAGGTAAACTGTGGCAGGTAATCCACGGATATTTGTAGTGAGGTTGGTGGAGCATCTATCAAAAAGAAGTTTAAAATAAAACCGATGATTCTTGTTTTTATAATTGCCAAATATTGCCAGCATTACATATTTGCTTCTAGATTTAGTTCAGTTCAGTTGGACAAATTGGACTCATTATGCAGAAGTCCCTTCTACTGGTGAATTATAATGGTCTTTTCCTGTGACAAAGCTGTTCTTTCAGTTGTCACCTCTGCGAATGCAATTGAACCCACACACTGAGCAAATAATAGAAATAGGTATTACAAAATAAGAGTGAAAGTCCTGAAAAAAAAATCGAAGAAAGCCATCGTTTGAGTTTTTGAAACTCAGTTTAACTGAAGATTTAATCACCTTTGAGTATAGCAGAGCTGTGGAAACTAATGTATGAACTATGAGAAATAATTTCTTTGGAAGTGTAATTTTGTCTGTTTTTTTCTTTTTCTTTTTTTCTTCTTCTTCTTCTTCTTCTTTTTCTTTTTTTTTTTTTTTTTTAGCAATGAGCCATATAAACCTTTTCTGCCAACTTCTTATTCTCCCCAAGAGGGCTACTTAAAGGAAGGTGAAGACATGCTAAGGTAAGATTTTATTGTCGTGGCTCAATTTGCTAAAAGCTTTCGTCGTAATGCAAATGCATTCTTACTGTGCAGCCTTAGATGTTTGCTGAAATTGGTGTTATTAATATTTGCTTTTGGGAAATCCCTCAGGTCAAGTCCATTGCATTAAAGCCCCTCTGCTTTAACTTCTGCCTTTCTCTAGTCATTTGGACTCCAGTAACTAATCCAAACCTCTGGATGGAAGGGCTTCACCAACAGCCTTCCTCTGGGGAGTTTTTCAGCCGGCTCTTGGGGGCAGCCCCCGTTGTGGGTTCTCACGTTGGGGAGGCCCTTGATCCCCTTCTTCCTCACATTCTTTTGTGTCATCATCTAATCATTGTTATACGCTCAAAAAATGCAAATTTATTTTATTACAAAACAAATCAGTCCTTGGAGCCAAATATAAATATCCGTCATTTAAAAAAAAAATGGTTTTTTGTTTTGTTTGTTTTTTTAACTGTGGGAATGGATAGACCTGTGAAAGTATTTGGTAATTATGTGAAAATCCTTTTCAGATCCTCTCAGGTTTTTCTCTTCTTTTGTTTCGTTGTTTTGTTTGATGGCATTTATTTATTTATTTATTTGCAGGGATTGAACCTAAAGGCATTTAATCACTGAGCTACATCCCAGCCCTTTTGATTTTTTATTTAGAGACAGAGTCTCACTAGGTTTCTTACAGCCTCGCTAAGTTGCTGAGGCTGGCTTTGAACCTTGGAACCTCCAACTTCAACCCTCCACCCCACTCCCCCAGCCCTTGGGATTAAAGGCGTGCACCACCATGCCTGACTGGGGCATTGGTTTTCCGTATGAGTTCTCACTATGTTGCCCAGTTGACCTTGAACTCCTGGGCTCAAGGGATCCTCCCATCTAAACTTCCCCAGTAACTGGGACCATGGGTGGGTGCCATTTCCTGTTTTGTTTTGTTTTTTTTTGTTTTGTTTTTGTTTTTTAACTCACACTGACATATTGTTCTGGAACATGTTTCTTTCACTTAACAGTATGTCGTGGAGGATTATTTACGCCCCTCCCCCCTTGTTTTTAACCACTGTGTGATATTCCAGAGCGTGTGCATCACCTTTGAAGGCTGCCATATTTCATTTATGTTTACATTCGGCAGTGGAGTTGTTCTAAGTGACTGAGTAGGTAAATCAACGTGGCAGTTCAAGCCCCTCGCCTTGGCTCTTTCTCTGTGGTTTTGGTAAAAGCAGTTTTCCTTGAAATGTATTTGAATTGATTTTTCTACATATGAGCCTTGACAGAGTCTCCCTCTTGCCTGCATTAAAGATGAGATTTGTGTCAGATTAAATTAATAATTCAGAATTGAAAAATGCTTTCCTCAACTGCGGAAGCTCATGGAAATATAAAATTCAGGAGTGACTGTTAATGGACGTTAGCTTCTCTCAGGTAACATTTCCTGAAAATGAGATCTAGTACACCTGCGCTATTAGGTGATCTTCTGAAGGAGAGATTTTCTTAGTCCTGGTCTGAAAGAAACCGAAGGCAGAGGCGGAAAATAATGGCTGACATCCATTGAGGGCTGCTTGCACCAGACATTCACCATTCTAAGGGTTTCTTCACCTGGATTAATTCCCTGAATGCTCTTAACAACACCAAGAGGTAGGTTCTATTATTAATCCCCATTTTAGAAGTGAGAAAACTGAGGCATGCCGATTTAAGCAATGCATTCAAGGTCACCTGCCTGACAGGCGTGAGGCCCTGGCCCCCATCCCCAGCACTAAAAAAACAAAGAAAGAATACAACATTGGAGAAAAGCCAGCAAGAACAAAGTGTAGCAAGGGTTTCAGAAAGCTGGTAGCTTAAAGAGTGGCCCCTGGAATCCATGGCCTGTGTTTGTCAAAGAGGTAAATGGGGACAGCCCACATGGGAGGGGGAGGTGCTCCGTGGAGCTCAGGACTCTCAGAGTGGAGGCGGAGCCAGAGACTCAGGCAAAAGTGTTGTGGAGGAAAGTCTGCCAGGAGGTGCATGTGGACAAGAACCCGAACAGAAACTGTAAGCAGGGGAAGCCAAGGGACTGATGCTCGTTGGCAGTTGCTGGTCTTGGTTTGACGAAGTAGCTTCTGTGGCCCTTCACCCCGCAGCATGAGGCCTCTTGTGGAACTCAGCTAATTGCTTCCTGCAGAGGTGCTTCTCTCCCTGACAGGACGTTCCTTGTGGACAGAAGCATTGGTGTCTAGATACTGGGGAGCTGCCATAAAAAAGCCTGATTTAGGGTACAGAGTGCATCTCAAACCCCTTTCTTCTGTTAAATCACAGCGAAGGGGACTACTTTAGATGGCTAATAGATTACCCAGCATCTGTGCGCTATTTGGCGTGCCTTTGCCAAGGGAAAATTGCTTGCTCACAGGCACAGAGGAGTGTTAGGACTAAAGGGAACAGATCCTGTGGATTCGTTTTTGCCTATTTATAATGAAGGTCTGGGTTGGGGATGTAGCTCAGTGGTGGAGAACTTGCCTCACATGCATGACACCCTGCGTTCAATTCCCAGTACTGCAGAAAAGAGCAAAATGAAGGCCTTCAGAAACGAGTCCCCTTCTTTTAAGATGAACACTTCTGATAAAGTTTTCTACTACTCTTAAATATGAATCTATTTTGACTGTCTCTCTCAGATGCGTAACTCGACAAGTTTCAGTGACTCCCTTTGTACTTGTGATCACAGCAGTCAAGAAGAAATGGATGGGAAAGGGCAGAAAATTCTAGAATAATTTTCTAAAATGAGAACAGATTATTGAGTGATGTTCTACCTTTTAGTAGACCATGTAGCTTGTGCCACATGATCTGATATTGGATTTTTGGCCTTGGGGGGCACAATCAGAAGGAAAATAGATATGCATAATATTTGAGAAAATATTTTTATGCTTCAACAGCATTGAAGAATTGTGGTGGTGGTGGGAGGTGGCTGATAACTGAAAAGGGGATAAAGGTAATAACCGTGAGCGATCCCAGCGGTCTCAGGTAAGCATTCTGTCAAGATTCTACTTAGAGTTTCTTGTCTGTTCTTGTAGAAATGCTGTCTTTTACCTTTTAGGAAGCAGACCCTGAAAGTCTTCAGTGC
Organism: Glaucomys volans; assembly: GCA_020662805.1. Lineage (NCBI taxonomy): Eukaryota > Metazoa > Chordata > Mammalia > Rodentia > Sciuridae > Glaucomys > Glaucomys volans. The sequence continues at coordinate 58,851 of JAJEJO010000729.1, read as the reverse complement.
TTTTCAGTAGTTCAGCTGTGGAAAAGCATGACACCAATGTTTTTCGGAGGGTGCCAGCGGCAGGGAGGCCTGGAAAGAGGAGTTTTTCCAGTCTTTTCTCATCAAGTGCTTCAGAAAGCATAGAATCAAGAGAGGCTTTTGGATCGCATTATTGTCTCCACCAACAAAAAGCCGAAATAGCTTTATTTCTTTTTAGCTTGTTGAATGAAACACAGACCAAGTAACCAAGTGTCCAGTCTTCAGTGAGTCCCTGAGAGCTGGACTCTGGGGCTCTGGAAGTGCTGTTAAAGCCCTGTATTAGGAATTGCAAGAACAAAGCTGTTGGGTTGATCAAACTGGAGGCAGAGGTGACATTTCTTTTTAATATGTGTGTAAAATATATATATATATACACATATATATAATTAATTGTTGATGGACACAATACCTTTTATTTTTATTTATTTTATTTTTATGTGATGCTGAGGATCGAACCCAGTGCCTCCTGCATGTAAGGCAAGTGCTCCGCCACTGAGCTACAACCTTGGCCCAAGGTGACATTTCTTTTCTTTTCTTTTTTTTTTTTTTTTTTTGATACTGGGGATTGAACTCAGGGACACTCAACCCCTGAGCCACCTCCTCAGCCCTATTTTCTTGTATTTTATTTAGAGACAGGGTCTCACTGAGTTGCTTAGAACCTCACTAAATTGCTGAGGCTGACTTTGAACTCTGGATCTTCCTGCCTCAGCCTCCCCAGCCTCTGGGATTACAGGCATGCACCACCTTGCCCAGCTTAGAGGTGACATTTCTAAGGGTCATTTTCTTCTTCAGCTGTTCTGTATTGCTTAATTTTTTCTTACAATGAATGCATATCAATTTTATAACGGGAGGGAGCTATTTTGAGGGGTGGGGAACGGGTACTATGTTCACAGAGAGCCGGGTACAGTTTTAGGTTCTGGGGATGCCTCAGTGAACATAGTAGATAAAAGCCCTGCCTTTGGGGTGCTGAGAGCCTAATTTACTGTGTCAGAGCTGGCTTCACTGACCCTCTAGAGAAGTGTCCTGTCATTTCATACCTACTCCTTCAATTCCCATCAGCCCTTATCTGGGCTGTTTTCTATCTGGTCTGGGATGCCTCCTCCCTCTTCCCCACCTGCCTACCTTATGCGGGCTGCTTCCACCCATTAGCAGGCTGGTCCACTGGGAGTCCTTCCCCACTGCTCCCACCCTTCAGGTTGCGCCTGCTCATCTGTCAGTCCCCACATGGTACCCCAGTTTCACCCACCTTTAGCTGGCACTTATAATGCTGGGCTAGATTGTTGATTTGCTTCTCTCTCCAGCTTGAGGACAGGCAGAGACTTCGTGTGCGAGGCTAACTGTGCCTCTGGATTATGTCAGGTCTCCTAGCACTTGGCAGAGTCTGTAGGTAGACACAGGCTGCACCCTTCTCCAAGCTAGGTGCTCACTGAGTGGTACTGAAGACCAGACGCGATGAGTACTGAGGACTCCAGCAGTGGAGCCCAGGTATGCGCAAAACACGGTACATTAAAGCAGCATTGGGCTTTCACAAATTTTTTTTATATGAGAATCTGTAATCTTAAGATGATTCAAAATTTTTATTCAACAATATCCCCTTTACAAAGTCTGCTTAAGTTGCAGAAAGCACCTTTCCTCTAAGAGTTTTGGAAAGCAAAATGATACTCCATCTCATTTGGAGGGTATGTGGGTTGGACCTTGGGAGATTAGTACGAGAAGAAATGAGGTCAGTCACAGCATGGGGAGGGTAGAAGAGGACAGTTCCTTTTATGGTACTGAATGATGGAATTTCCCTTCAATAATTGAAAGACATCTAGACATGCCCTGGATTAATTTGATCATGTAGTAATTTAAACTGATTTTGAACCCAGAGACAGTAAAAGCTCAGCATGCATAGGAGCCTGTTTCCTCGGCATTTTATACAATCCCCTGCATCAGCCAGGGTCACTGCATTAATCTTTGACTAGATTAGCTTTCTCAAAACTCATAGCGAGCCTCACATCTGATCAGTAGCATCTCGTGTTTCTTTTAGAATGGTGACAGCCTCCAGCTGCTGCTGGACATATATACCGGGATATGCTTGCCCCTTCTCATCTCCAGAGCCAGGCCAACTGGCATCCATTGGAGGGCAGTCTTTGGTAGTAGAGAGGAGCAGTGGAGACTGCATTTCTTCTCTTCTCCATCTGGAGTGGCACATAGAAGCTACTCCTCAGATGCTGTCCAGCCCTGCCTGGCCAGCCAGTTCTGGCAAGGAGCTGTGGATCAGGACTCTGGAGTGGATGTGGCCTGGGACCGCCTTGGCCACTGTGCAATCTGCAGCTGCCCAGGGGCTCCACGACCCAGGCAGGCTGCTTGCTCTGTCTTCACTTTGATGTAGAGAAGATCCGAAGTGATGAATTAGTTGCTAACTCATTCCTTTATGCTGCAATACAGTAATTAATTTTCAAATCATGTCATCCGATGTGAATTATTTTTGTAATGATTTTGAATCATGGGCTGTCACTCAGTAACTATGAACTGTGTCTTGTTTTTCTCATTTTTCTCTAGAGTTTATCTTCCGAAATCATCCATATTCTCCTGTCATCATGTTAATTTTTCAATCTCAAACATGCAATTAACATGTGCTTGTTAGATGTGAAGCTCAGTGCTAGACACAGCAAAGAACATAACAAAGCAACAGTTCCTCCTTGTAGGACATGCAGGCTGATGAAATAAAACATGCAAATAAATAACAAGTGGAAGAGGGTTTCCCACTGTCAGTGGACTATCCGTATGAAGAAGAGTGGATTATCATAATTTGGGGTCCCAGGAGATGAATCAGGGAGGTTCCAGGGAATGATGTCGCTTGAGTTGGGGGTTTGAGGTGAGGACGGGTAAGTGGATAACGGAACATGTGGGAGAAAAGTGTGGGGAAAGTCGATTGTCCAGGGATCAGAAGAAATCACACTTGGCAAGAGAATTGGATTTTTGAAGCTCAGGAAGTCGCAGAGCCTATTAAGATAGGCTGAAGTCAATGGGTCTTGTTAGGATTAAGAATGCTAGAGTAAGAAGTTTAGGATGCTGAGCGGTTACTCGGCATTTTGGGAAGTAATGCTTTTAATAAGATTACTCAGAGACTGGAGTGGAGGATGGATCAGTGCGGGGAAAGAAAAGCAGGATGGAAGATACAGTGGAGGGCTTTCAGGTTTGAAGCCAGCATCGGGTGGGTGTGGCAGCTCGGAGAGTCCCAGGAAAGGGTCGCTGAGTCTCGAGGCCCGAGTCTCAAGGACTAAGGATATGAGATGCGAGATGACTCCAAGTTTTGATCCAAGATTCCTTACAGAACGGTCAATGCTGGCTAACTCCAGTGTCATCCATCTGTCTATAGGAGGGAGGCATCTTGGTGGCAATGACCACAGTGTGGGTCTCTCCTGGAAAGTCACTGGAGGTGAGCACTGTCTCATTTTTTCAGAATGTAATTGTCCCATCTTTAAAATAACTTTGCATTTTTTTCCTGTGGTCTTTTGATTCAAATGACTTCATCCAATAGCTCTTGAATGCTCCATCTCGAAACAGGACATTCACGGTGCTCACCCAGCATATTGTGCCAAACAAAAACACATCCCCTGCCTTCTGGATGAAATTCTGTCTGTGTTCAACCATATGTGGACACTACAGTTTTTCAAAAGCAAAATTCCTCTTGTCAGAGTTTCCTCCAGTTTCTCTTAACTGATTGCATTAGACAGATAGCATAGTGTGAAATGTTTTCAAGACGTCTGAGTGGGACCTGAATGTTTTTTTTTTTAATATAGCAGCTTGTACTTTACTTACCTAAATACAGTAAAAATACTATCTTACTCTTCACTTACTTAAATCTGTGGTGCATTAAAGTATCTATATAACAAGTGAGGTATGTTGCACATGCCTGTAGTCCAAGCAACTTGGGAAGCTAAGGCAGGAGGATTGCAAGTTTGAGGCCAGCCTCAGCAACTCAGTGACACCCTGTCTCAGAATAAAAAATTAAATGGTCTGGGCATGTTGCTTAGTGGTTAGGTGTCTCTGGTTCAATCCCCAGTACCAAAAAACAAAAACAAACAGTATCTACATAATAGCTAATTGGTGACATAGGGTTTTTTTTTTCTTTCTTTTGTTGATTGAAAGTAACCTGCCCTTTTCTTGTGTGTGCGTGCATGTGCCCATGTGTGTCTAAGGGATGCAGCAGCCATAGGTTATCCCTTGTGAGATCATGGCCTTGTAGTGGAAATGATTCACCTTGCCTCTGAGTCGGGCCTCACTGTGCACTGCAGGAAGTTAAAGATGGTGGTTCTCCATTTTGTAGTCTCATCGAACAGTCCATTGTAAAACATTCCTCTTGTACCACAATCATGCTTCATGAGTCTGTCAAAAGTAAGAGTAGAATGAGGGTACTGGGGATGTAGCTCAGTTGGTAGAGTGCTTGCCTAGCATGCACAAGGCCCTGGGTTCAATCCCCAGCATTGCCAAAGATAAATTAATTAATTAATTCTTAAAAAAAGCAGATTGATCTAGAACTATCACTGGAGACGTAAATATTGCTTGAAACACGTCATGTTTTTCTCTGTAGGAACACTTTGAAGGTTCATATTTCTCAGTAACAAATGGAATCCAGTTGAATAGGCATGACAGTGTGCTCTCCTGTGTATAGAAATCTTAATCATCTTCATCTCCTCTTAAGAATCCAAAACATAGCCAGGTGCCATGGTATATACCCAAAGTCCCACTTCTGGGGAGGATAACCTGAGCCCAAGGGTTTGAGACCAATCTGGGCAACAGGTGGGAGACCCTGTCTCAGATATCAATCAATCAGTCAATCACATCTCATCCAAAATATGTGGAACCTATTCTGTTCTCTTATGTGGAGTTTTCTACCAAATCTCACCACTAGCTTTTCTAACATTGATGGGAAATCTCAAAGGCTATCTTCATCCTTCCCTGTGATTTCTTAGACTTGGTGATAGTCAGCTTTCCATTAGTATGGCAAAATACCTGAGACAATCAAATTAAAAAGAGAAAAGGTTTATTTTGACTCATAGTTTTGGAGGTTTCTGCCCAGGTTCAGGTGACCTCGTTGCTTTTGGTTCCATAGTGAAGGAGCATGTCAAGGTGGAAACATGTGTCAGAGGATGCTGTCACCTCATGGCAGCCAGGGAGAGAGAGGGAGGGAGAGAGAGAGAGAGAGAAGGAGTCAAGGTCCCAATGTCTCTTTCAAAGGCATACACCTAGTGACATAACTTCCTCCCACTAGACCCCCCTGTTAAACATTCCACTGCCGCTCAATACCACCAAGGCTGGGACCAAATGTTTAACACTCTGGGCCTTTGGGGGACACTTTTCCAAACCTTTTTTCCCACACTCCTTTTTATTTTCAATCAATTTGTCTCATTCATTTCCTTATTCTTAGGTTCATGAGAATGCACAAAAATGAACACTCTCTTCTGCTTTGAATGACAAACTTGGGCACACATCGAGCCCTCCCTTCATCTTTTCCTCCCTGATTGGATTTGCTGCTTCTGTTCTTCCTTTGATGGCATCCCCTGCATCCCCTGCATCCCCTTCCTTTGATGGCAACCCTCAGAATGGGAATGGCATTCTTCCCAGCTCCAGGCACTTGAACTGGTATTCCTTTCCCTACCAAGAGAGAGCCAGCTTTGTATCTCACCTCACTCAGACCAGCATGAGTTTCCAGTCCTCTCTTCTTTTCAGAAGCTCCTGGTATGGTTCTGTTCAGTCCAGGCACATTGCCTCCTGTGTGCCAAGTTCTATGCAAGATTTCAGGTGAACCCTGCTTCCTTCCCCTGCCCAGCTAAGCAGCAGGCAGACTGTCGGCCTTCTGCGACAGGCCTGGGTCATCAATCCCAGCAGCACTGGATGTTCATGCCTAACTTGGGAGAACTTTCTCTTGAGCAGGGACCCATGGAGCACTAGTTGCTGAATTTATTTCATGCCTACAGCTTCTAGAGCCTGCAGAGAAATGAATATAGGATTGATACTCTAGAGCCAGCTACCACATTGGGTCTGAAAAGAAGAAAGTGATGGGCGCTTGCTTCCCATCATCTTGGGGAAGCCAGGGCATCCTTGATTCTGACCGTTTTATGTGTTTTGTTTCTACCAAGCCCCCCACACCCACCTCAATGCTGCATTCAAGAGTGAAATTATGGTTTTCCTAAGTTAGCAAATGACTAATTTCTAAGCCTAAACACATTTATGTAGGACATAAATTCTAAGAATATAAAAGAACACATAGTTAAAATAATCACAAATCTCAATCTCCTGGGTTGGGGGTGGGGAACAGTTTCATTTGAACCATTTGTGGGAAGGACTAATTACATCTAGTTAAGTGTTTACACTCATGCAAGATCATTTCGGAAATCATCACTAAAATAAGTAGGTTGAATAATTTGTTGAATGCTAATATACCTTTAGAAAACAACGCTCTAAAAAAGCATGTAATCTATTTTGAATGTAGTACAAATTCAGAAAATAGTTTCTTTTTCATGTCCAGAATGGTTTTAATAGGGACAGATTTCATTTGTTATCCATGAATTGAATTATTGAATTCAGTTAATAAATAAAAAGAATACCCTGTTTTCTCCTAGAAGCTACATCTGTTTCAGCAAATTTAGTCTTAGCCGTGCTCTTCTCGGTGCTTTAGAGCCAACAGTTCATTTCATTCTCTGTAAGCAGCCTTTATTCAGAAGTATGTGGAGCTGCTTCTGTGCCGAGACAAATATTTAAAATAGTCAAACAATGAAGCTTCAGAGCCTGAAGGCAAATCTATATTCATATTTCCTCCTAAACATAACCTTAATAAACACAGCTTAAGATTTAGCCAAATGCAGTCGTCTCCATTGCATCTCCATAAAGCCCCCTGGGTTCTGGGTTTGTTCAAAACCTGACAATGTATGGTGAGGCAGGGGAGGGGGCTCCCATCTAAGATTAAGCTTTTATTAAGTCTTATTCTCAGCAGCTCGACCTGGGAGAGATTAGGAGACATCTGCGCATTGACTACAACCATGAAGTCGTGGGAAAGCGGCTCTTGGTGTCTAGAATTTATTTTCTATGTAACATTTCACCCCTGGAGCACTCCTGACCTGATCCAGAAAGGCTTTTTATAGACTAGGTTTTAAGATTCTGCAGAGCCAGGCTGAAGACAGCAGACCCACACAGGGGATGTAGGTTACTCCTTAAGCTATGCAGCGGCAGATCCTGGGAGCCCTGTGTGCTAGCGTGTCTGTCTTCCCAGTGTACTGCATGTACAGAGTCAGAGAAATGAAGGCTGGGGATGTAGCTCAGTGGTGGAGCACTTGCTTGGCTTCCCAAGGCTGAGGCAGGAGGATCGCAAGTTCAAAGCCAGCCTCAGCAACTTAGCGAGGCCCCAAGCAACTCAATGAGATGCTGTCTCTAAATAATATATTAAAACGGGCTGGGGATGTGGCTCGGTGGTTAAGGGAGGCTCAATCCCTGGTACCAAAAAAAGAAGTAGCAACCCTGGCTTGCATCCCCAACGAAAGAAAGAAAGAAAGAAAGAAAGAAAGAAAGAAAGAAAGAAAGAAAGAAAGAAAGAAAGAAAGAAAGAAAGAAAGAAAAGAAAGAACTTTCAGAAGAGCTGAGCCCTGCAAGGTTGCAGTGGAGACCAGCAGCTCCTCGCTGCTCCTTTTCCTAAACCCTGCTCCCTTCCAAAGGGTTCCATGCCCATGATTGTTTCTTTGTCAATCATGTCAGTAGCTGTCATGCACCTTGATGCTGGAGCCAAATAAAACGCCTTTGCCGTTAGAGTTTTTTATTTTGTTTTGTTCTTGTTATTTGAAATGACATCGCATCCTTCTTTAGACATAGGACTTTCCGTTGACACATATCCCATCTTCCTCTGCAACCCCTGCTGCCGCCCGTTGTAGTTTTGAAACAGAAAGTAATGTTTGATTTTTGAAATCCAACGGAGCTCCTGCTGTGGAGGATCCTAGTCACTTGGATCAATAGGCAATCACTCCTGTGCAGAAAGCTGAGACCAGCTTCAACACCGAGCAGTTGGGTTAACTGTTTTCTGATGGTCTTTCATTACCTTCTTGTAAATGTGTTTCTTTAAAAATCAGAGCACTTGTGTGATGAAGCAGGCTCTTTCTTGTCACTAGGACATCATAGTCGCACGCCCCTAGAGGATGCTCTTGTGTTGGTGGCTAAAGAATTTAAGAGGCTTTTCACTGAAGAAGCTCTGGAGTTTCTCAGAGGGCTGCTGACCTGGTAGCTGACTTCCTGACCCAGGGACCCTGTGCCTTCTGGCATTCCATGTCTTCTCTTCCTGCTAAGTGGTATCAAGTGTTTGTCCAGGGACCGGTTGAACCTGATCACTGATGACCTGAAGGCCAGGAAGGAACACCTGGAAAGCATTTGCCACTGTCCCTTTTCCTTCTCCATTCTAAATCCCAGGTAATCTTTTTTCTGCAAATTCGTGTATAAAACAAAACTACATACTTTTATTTAGTGAGAGTTTATGCATCTCTACTATGTCTGCAATCAAAAGTAACTGATTTGACCATGTCTAGATAGGAATACACCATGTTAACTTTCAAACTTTATAAACTAATGTGCTTCTAAAGTTAGATTTCCTTTCTTTCTCTTTCCTTTCTTCCTTCCTTTTTCTGACTGGGGATTGAACTCAGGGGGGTGCTCTACCACTGACCTAAATCTCTAGTCCGTTTTTTAAAAATATTTTTTTAGTTGTAAATGGGCACAATACCTTTATTTTATTTATTTATATGTGGTACTAAGAATCAAACCCAGTGCCTCACGTGTGCTAGGCATGTGCTCTACTACTGAGCACTCAGCCCCTCTAGTCCTTCTTAGTTTTTGAGACAGGGTCTCTCACCAAGTTGCAAAAGTTGGTCTTGAACTTGTGATCCTCCTGTCTCAGCCTCCCAAATTGCTGAGATTACAGATGTGCACCACCATGCCTAGCTCTAAATTTTCTTTTGAATCAGGTTTTTTATAAGTCAGTAGAACGATCTCTGTGTACAGACAGATGTGTAGGAAATCATTCCAGCTTCCTGCTAGCTTACTTTCCTGGTTCTAGTTTTAATGTGTTCTTGTTGCTGTTGTTAATTGAAACATTTGTAAGATTGCTTTTTTTTTTTTTTTTGGTACCAGGGATATTGAACCCAGGGGCACTCCACCCCTGAGCCACATCCCCAGCCCTATTTTATTTAGAGACAGGGTCTCACTGAGTTGCTTAGGGCCTTGCTAAGTTGCTGAGGCTGGCTTTGAACTCGCGATCCTCCTGCCTCAGCCTCCCAAGTGCTGGGATTACAGGCGTGCGCCACTGCGCCCGGCGGTAAGATTGCTTTTCAAGAGTAGGGTCCGTATGAAGAAGCAGTTCTTTATCTTGAAGATTTTAAAGAGCATTCCAGGAACAAACCTAACTCCTAAAAGAATGACTTTTGAGATTGCTTGTTTTGAGAGAAGAAGGTGAGACTAAATAATAATCAACCGCTTGTGCCTTTAAGGAAAAAGTAGCAGACTGTGTAAACACCTAAGATGTGTTGACGCTTTAAAGAAATCATTCATCTTACAAACTGTAGAATGTGTTTTATTTTTGTACACTTTTTATACTCTTTTCCTGGGCGGTGGGGGGTGAGGGAGGAACCCACAAACTTAAAACACAAGTCTTGTTTCTTTTTGATGATAGAACCTTCTAAGTCAGTAAAAGGAAAAAGATCTTTCTGGAACAAGTCACAGTGAAGCTCTTTCTTGAAGAGCCCGAGGCAGTCTCTGTGTAACTCCTTGGCCTCAATTACAGGATTCTGCTGACCACTGTCCACTTCTGCAGGCTGTAAGACTCGACATCCCTCTGCCAGTTGAGATCCTGCCTCATTTCAAAGCCCCCTGTGGCCAAGCTGCCTCCTCTTCTTCCAGCCCCTGCTGAGAAGTCCTTCCTGGGTGTGGCTTCCTGAGATCCTGCAAAGTCCCTGCTGTGAGGTGCTGGAGGGAGTGGGGGACCGGGGAGGGAGGGCGGGGGACAGGAGGAAACTGCCTTCCACCACCAGGTCAGTTCTCTCTGTGCTCCACAAGTGGTCCCTTGGCCACTGGGGCAGTTTGGGACAATGGCAGTGTGTCTTGTCATAGGTTCTTTTTTTCTTTTTTCAGTATTGAATCCAGGACCCCGCACGTGCTAGGCAAGTGCCCCACTACTGAGCCACATTCCCAGCCCCTTGTCACAGTTTTAATGAATGTTCCAATCTCAGAGGACAGAAGTGACACTGTCCCTTTCAGCAGTGCCAGCCCCTTGCACGAGCTGCCTGAGTATTTATTTATTTATTTACTTATGGCACCAGGGATTGAGCCCAGGCACACTTAACCACTGAGCCACATCCCCAGCCCTTATTATGTCTTATTTAGAGACAGGGTCTTGCTGAGTTGCTTATAGGGCCTCGCTAAGTTGTTGAGGCTGGCTTTGAACTGGAGATCCTCCTGCCTCAGCCTCCCAAACTGCTGGGATTACAGATGTGTGCCCGGCCTTCCTGAGTTTTATACCTGGGAGACGCTTACAGGAACCCTTCTACCCAGGGTTGTGGCCATGGTTACAGCCACTTAAACTCAATTCTCGATTTGCGCCTCCAGAATCCAATGGTTTTTGATGCTTTTTTCCTGATGAGTGACATCTGCCTGAAATGAGGCTGTGTTACTGTGGACTTTTTCTGCTGTAAGTGACAGGAGCTCAAATCGAGTTGATTTAAAGCAGGAGACTTGATTGGCTCACAGAACTGGAGATGCCAAGTTGGTTCACTTGGGGCCTAACTGGACAGATTGTTCAAATGCGTGTCTCAGACACCCATGTCTGCCCTCTGGGAGGAGGCCTGGGTGAAGTACAACCACTTGGGGTTCAGCCATCAGTCACGCTCAGTTTCAGCCCTGAGCCTCACTTGCACCTCTGTGGGACCTGGTGGGCCAAGGTCTGAGTCTTTCCTGGCCCTTGCAGGTAGAGTTTTTGCTCTCCCCTGTAGGCGCCCAGCACCATTTTCCTCTTCTTGGTCAGCATTCTCTCTGGGTTTCTGCCTCCTAAAACTTGTTGGCCTCTTAACCCTTGGATCCTCTCCCGTAGCAGGAGTTGGGAAGGCAACCAGAGCATGTTTTCAGCCTGCCATGTTAAAACGGAAGTTGCCAATGAAATCTTAATACAAAGGTAGCTTCTCACCCAGACTGTAAAGAAAATTCAGATTTGGGAATGTCTTTTTTGTCGTTGTTGGTTTTTAATGGTGCTGGGGCTGGAACTCAGGGCCTTGTGCATGCTGGGCCAGTGCTCCACCACTGAGCCACACCCTCAGCCCCCTGGGGACATCTTTGTGAATAAGAGTCTAATATTGCTTTGACCTTTTATGTGAGTAGGGATTATTTTAGCCAAAAAATTCTTTCCTATGAGTGCATTTCTAACTTCACTCTTATTGTACATAGAAATACAGGGAATGAGGCCTCTTTTTTTGGAAGCTACATGTGCATGTCTTTTATCATCAGGGTCAGTCTGTAGGGAAGATCCATCTCCCTGGGGTAAACATTTCTAGGCTTCCCTCCCTCCTTGACTTTCAGGATGAGCGAGAGCCTCACCTCCCGTTCTCTGAGCCTGAGCTTCCTTGCGCAGGTTTCTAACCTCCCCTTTCTCTGCTGTGCTCAGCCTCTCCCCCAGTGCCCCAAGGCCAGCCTCCTGACTCCTGATGGACTCCAGAGCTCCCTCAGCATGGGTACCTGCTTCCTCAGACCCCTTCTCGGTTCACCCACAGACCCAGCGTGGCCGCCAGAGTTCTCATGAGAAACGTGTGAGTCATGTGGAGAGCTCAGGAGGAAACCTCTGCCCTCTGATTGGCCTCCCCTCTTGCCACGGGTGTAAAACAGACCTCTCCCAGGCCCTCACCAGGAGCTCGCTGCTATTCAGGGCCTTGGCATGAGATCGGAGGAAGCCTCCTATGCAGCAAGGTGAGGGCTTGCATGACAGCCTACCTGTCCAAGAGGGGTGCTGAGGTGCAGGACACTGTGCCAGGCCACCGAGGTCAGTGGATGGATGGACGGATGGATGGATGTTAGCTTCTCAGGGATGCAGTGCCTCGGGTATGTTATGGGTTAGCCTTTATGACCAGCTGGGAACCTCGCTGATTTGGAGGTTTAAGAATGTTTTCCAAATGTCAAAATAGCTTCAGGACAGAACATTTAGAAGCAAACCCACTTAATGAGAAGGGGAGGGTGGAGGACCAGGACACTGGGACAGGCCACAACTAGACCGAGGGTTTGCAAACTTTTTTTTTAAAGTTTCAGATAGTAAGAATCTTAGGCTCTGTAGGCCAAGAAGCAAAATTCAGGATATTATGTACATGCTTATATAACTGTTTAAAACATAACCATTTAAAAATGGGAAACCATTCTTGGCTGGCCACCACCTGACAGCAGACCTGATTTGGTCTCCATGTGCTGAGCCCTGGACTAGGCCACTGAGGAAGTGTCCGGGTCCAAAGAAGACTCTGTAAGCCTTCTGGAGCTCAGGTTGAGCCAGGTGAGTGGCAGGTTATTCCTTGCCTCGCCTCTTTCCAACGGTTAAGAAAGATCACTCTGGGGAGTCTAGCTGGGGAGGTCAGCTAGAACTGGGTTCATCCTGTGTCTCCATGCTTATGTTTTGGGTTTTGTTCTCTGCAGGACTGGTCAACCCCATTCCTTTCCCCCTCCCCTGCTTCAAGGAGGCCTGTTCCTTTGGGATGTCCACCTCCCTGTGCCTGCCTGATGTCTGCTGCGTGGGGAGAAGCCAGGCCTTTAAGCTCCCTGCCAGCTGAGATGCTGGGTGCGCTGTGGGTGCTTCCGCCAGTGCACTGATGAAGGGGGACGGTCTGCGGTTGTGCCCTCCAATCCAGCAGCCAGCAGCCACGTGTGGCTATTGCACCCTTGAATGAGGCTAACATGACTGAGGATCTGAAATTCTAATTTCACTTAATTTTAGTTCATTTGAATGACCAGGGTCACCTGTGCCAATGGTGGCCCATAATAGCACAGTTGTAGACAACTGAGGCATCAGGAGGCTGTAGCAATGTGAGCAAAGGCTTGTTACATTTTCATCAGAGAGAAATCTATTCTTTCTTAATCTTTTCCGACCTCTCGCTTCTTTTTTAAAGTTGCAAGTGTACTTGAGAAGGAAATACCATCTCTCTTTCATAAATGGATGTCATTGCCAATTGCTATACAATAGAAGGAAACCACACACACACACACACACACACACACGCACGCACGAACAAAACAGTGTTACCAAATTCTTGCCAGATACCATTGCCTGCCTCAGTCACATAGGGAAGACTTGCTCTCCCCTGGTTAAAAATGGGGATTCCTGCTGGTGCCATGGCACACGCCTGTAATCCCAGCAATTTGGGAGGCTGAGACTGGAGGATGAAGGCTGAGATTGGAGGATGGAGGCCAGCCTGGGCGACTTAGTGAGAACCTGTCTCAAAATAAAAAATAAAAATGGCTGGGGTGTAGCTCAGTGGTCGAGCATCCCTAGGTTCCATCCCCATACTGTGGGGGAAAAAAAGGGAGGGGTGATTACTAAGGATCAGAGGGGGTTGGTGGCACACTAACCCTACTAGAAACGCTCTCCTGGACCCATTCTGAAGGACTAAGAGAGGCTGGCAAAGCCAGCATCTTTGAGCCTTGGGTCTGGGGATCCTTGAAGTCCTCAGCAAGTGTGCGCCTCCTGCCTGGGAGGAGGATGGGGTCTGCTCTGTCAGACTGAAGGTGCTGCCTGTCCCCACTAGCCCTGGAGCAGAGCCGGCATAGAGGCAGAGGCTGTCTTGCCTCCCCCCTCCCAGTGTGGACCTGGAAGCTCTCTCTTCTGCACACAGTGGGGAAATGGGCCCCCGGCCTCCAGGCTGCCCCAAGGCACAGGGCTGAGCTTCCTTAGCTGGTGGCTCAGGGTGGGAGCTGGAGCTTGAGATGGTTCTCCTGTGTGTGGGTGGGGGAAGCATCTAGCAGGTATTTCTTAGACTTCATTTCTAGTGGTTTATGCCTGCAGAGCCTAGATGAAGGTCCCGCCTGGTGTCCCTCTTTGTTTCTTTTGTGTTTTTGTTTGTTTTGTTTGGGTACCAGGGATTGAATCCAGGGGTGTTCAACCACTGAGACATATCTCCAGTCTCTTTATTTTTATTTTGAGGCAAATTTTAGCTAAGTTGCTTAGGGCCTTGCTAAATTGCTGAGGCTGACTTTGAACTTGCAATCCTCCTGCCTCAACCTTCCAAGTGGCTGGGATCACAGGCATGCACCACTGCACCCAGCAGAAAGGGGGTCTTTGTGACCCTCTGTTCTTTGTGCAAGCAACATATTTTTCATGATATTTAATTCTATTTTAAAGTCTTAATTTCTGTGTTGTAGTCAAATGTCCTTCTGTGACATATAGATTGACACAAAGGGTATGCATTTACAGATTGGTGACAAGACCCAGAACAAGCGTAGGTTAGTGACTCCCACCCTTCCAGGGACTCAGATAATCCCTGCAATCCAGAAGGTCCTCATCGGTCAGACTAGAGTGACCTTCAGGGAAATTTGGAAGACTTTTCTCCGTGGTTTTTGAGAGGTCTTTGAACCGCCACTCCCACCCCCAAATTCTAGGACTAATTGTTGGGGAAAACTTAATAAAAAAAAAAATCAAGAAGCTACTGGGATAAGACACACTAGTGATCGCGGCGCACCAGGAGAGGACCTGGTTCATCTGGCACTCATGACAGCCCTGTGAGCTGGGAACAGCAATCCCCGCCATTTCTAGAGGCCCCAGTCACAGAGGGGAGCAACCTGTCCACGGTCACATGGAAGTACCTGTGCTCTTAGCCACCACCCAGTCCCCGTGGCACATAAATGTCACCCAGTTGGTTTTACTTTCAAGGAAGAGCTTGGATACATCACAGCATAAGGACTGAAGAAATCAAGGGGGAGGGAGTGGTGGCTTAGATATGAGGGGTCCCCCCAGAGCTCATGTGAGACAATGCAATGAAATGATTAGATCATGGAAGGTGTAACCTAATCAATGGATTAATCCACTGATGTGGATTACCTGGGTGAATACTGAAGGCAAGTAGGGTGTGAATGGAAAAAGTAGGTCACTGGGGGCGTGACTTTGGGGTTTGAATTTTGCCCTTGGTGAGCGCAGCTCTTTCTCTACTTCCTGTTGCCATGTCCTGAGCTGCTTTCCTCCTCCATGCCCTTCCTCCTTGAGGTTCAGCCTCACAGAGTAATGGAGTCACTGACCATGGACTGAACCTCGGAAACCTTGAGCCAAAAAAAATCTTTTCCTCTTCTGTGTTGTTCTTATCAGGTCTTTTGGTCACAGCAACAAAAAAGCTGACTAAAACAATCCTAGTTAGCATGGTTCTAGGTGAAGCTGCAGAAGCTTATGCAAGGGCCAGCCTTGTAGGAAGTCAAGTGTTCAGGAACCTGGAGGGGACAGGCACCATGACCAACTTATAGGCAGGAACCTACAGGAGAAGGGTTCATGACCCATTGAAGGTAGGATTGGGAAGGATGTCTCATGTTCCTTCTCTGTAAAATGAGGTCTGTCACCAGGATTAAATGAGATAATACGATGAAAATATTTTACACTCTCCAAGAATTATAGATACCTGTCTGATAGTGCTGGAACTGGGTGAATCTGATTCCACATGCAAAGACTGGTGTGGCTGGTGACTTGGATCCAACTGGCTGCTGCTATAGGAACTAACCCTGCAGTGTTCCTCTTCCTCTTTACTCTTCAGAATTTAGCAGTCTGGGCTGCACAAGAAGGTAGTTCAACCTGTGTCTTTGCTGGACTAAGGGAGGTGCCGCTGAGCCTGGAGAACAACGTGCTGCAGCCCAGATGGTGTCTTCACCGTCCTCAAAGGAGCAAGTCCTCTTCCTGACCTGCAGCACTGATGCCCTGGGTACAAATGTGGCTTCCCTCTGGTACAGGATTCAATGGAGACTTTTTTACCTTGGTGATCTTTTTTGTCAAACTAGATATTTGTGGGAGATCTTTGTTGTAGATATTGGACCTTAAAGTTATTCAATGCCATGAGTATTAAAACATTTAAAAGTTCTAGCTTTTACATACTGGTTATCTCTTATTGAAAATTTCGTTTAGCTGGGTGCAGTGGCGCACGCCTGTAATCTCAGCAGCTCAGGAGCTAAGGCAGGAAGATCGTGAGTTCAAAGCCAGCCTCAGCAACTTAGCGAGGCCCTAAGCAACTCAGTGAGACCCTGTCTCTAAATAAAATACAAAATAGGGCTGGGGATGTGGCTCAGTGGCCAAGTGTCCCTGAGTTCAATCCCCAGTACCAGGAAAAGAAAAAATTCTCTTTAGGGGCTGGGATTGTAGTTCAGTGGTAGAGAACTTGCCTAGCATGTGTGAGACACTGAGTTCAATTCTCAGCACCATATATAAATAAATTAAATAAAGGTCCATTGATAACTAAAAAAAAATATTTTTAAAAAATTTCTTTTCAGATTTATAGAAAATTTTAGATTTATGCAAATCTAATGTAATTTTAGGTTTATAGAAAATTTGCGAAGATAGTACAGGGAGTTTTCTTCACCTAGCTTTGCTTAATTGTCATCATCTTTTCTTCCTGTCTTTCTTTTTTCTTTGTAGTACTGGGAATTGAACCCAGGGGCAATTTGTCACTGAGCTACATCCTCAGCAAGCCCCTCCTCGCAATTGTTTTTGAGACAGCATCTTGCTGAGTTGTCCAGGCTGGCCCAGAACTTGAGATCCTCCTGCCTCATCCTCCTGAGTCTCTGGGATTATAAGTGTGCGCCACCATACCTTTTGTTATACAACCATGGTACCTCTGTTAAAACTAGGAAATTAATGTTAGTTCAATAATATTAACTATATTACAGTTAGATTCCACTGATTTTCCCATTAATGTCATTTTTCTGTTCCAGATCCTATTCTGGGTACCATATTGTATTGAAGCTTCTTTTTTATTTTATTATATTCTTGTCTTTTATTAGGAAACATTTTCAACATAAAGAAATTTGAACAAAGCAAGACCCTGTCTCAAAATAAAATAAAAAGGGCTGGGGATGTAGCTCAGTGGTAGAGCATCATGCTGGGTGCCCCAAAAAAAGAAAAAGAGAAAGAAAAAGAAGGAAATAAAGAAAGGAATTTGAACAAGTAGTAGAGTGAACATCCACACATCCTGTGTCTAGACTCAACAATTAACATTCTGCTGGGTTTTTTTAAACTCCTACATATAGCTATGTCAATACAGTTTTTTCTCTACCATAAAGATAAGTTGCAGAGTTCATAGCATCTCTTCTTCTGCTGCTGCTGCTTCTTCTCCTCCCCCTCCCCCTTCCCCTTCTTCCTCCCCACCCCTCCTCCTTTTCCTTCTTTCTTCTTTGGGTACCAGAAATTGAACTCAGAGGCATTTAACCACTAAACTACATCCCCAGGTCTTTTTATTTTTTATTTTGAGACAGATCTTGCTAAATTGCTTAGGGCCTCACTAGGTTGCTGAGCCTGGCCTTGAACACATGATCCTCCCGCCTCAGCCTCCTGAGTTGCTGGGATTACAAGCATGTGCCACCACATCCAGCTGCATCTCATCTTTAAATACCTTAGAATACAGCTAAGAATAGGAGCATTCTGCTACATAATTGTGATGCCATTTTCTCACTTAAAAATTAATAATTACAACCAGGCGCGGTGGCGCATGCCTGTAATCCCAGCACTTGGGAGGCTGAGGCAGGAAGATTGCGAGTTCAAAGCCAGCCTCAGCAATTTAGGGAGGCCCTAAGCAACTCAATGAGACCCTGTCTCTAAATAAAAATACAAAATAGGACTGGGGATGTGGCTCAGTGGCGAAGTGCCCCT